>CM040243.1:83995336-84375101 GCA_022545495.1 Chrysanthemum lavandulifolium | reverse complement strand
TATGTAATGCTCCAAGCACGCTCCAACGATGTATGATGGCTATTTTCCACGATATGATCGGGGAAACAATGGAGGTGTTTATGGATGACTTCTCAATCATCGATTCTTTTCAAACATGTCTCTCTCACTTAGATAAAATGCTCAAAAGGTGCGAAGACACCAATCTTTGTCTAAACTGGAGAAAAGCCACTTTATGGTCAAAGAAGGCATAGTCCTTGGCCATAAAATTTCAAAGAATGGGATTGAGGTTGATAGAGCAAAAGTCGATGTTATTGCTAATTACCTCATCCTACTACCGCCAAAGGTATTAGGAGTTTTTAGGCCATGCCGGTTTCTATCAGATTCATTCAAGATTTTTCCAAAATCGCCCCGCCAATGACCCATCTTCTTGAAAAGGATGCTCCTTTTATCTTTTCACCCGAGTGCATCGTAGCTTTTGAAACATTGAAGAAAAAGCCATCAAGCACCCATTCTCGCTGCTCCCGATCGATTTACTTTTGAACTTATGTGCGATGCAAGTGATTTTGCTATCGGGCGCAATTTTAGGGCAACGAAGAAACAAGCATTTTCAGCCTATTCACCACGCAAGTAAGACTATGATCAAGCTCAACTCATTACACCACCACGTAAAAAGAGCTATTAGCGTGTGTATGCTTTTGAGAAGTTTCGCCATACTTAATCTTGACCAAATGTGTAGTGTATACGGATCACTCGCTCTTAAATATCTCTTTGCAAAACAAGATGCAAAGCCGAGATTGCTTCGCTGGGTTCTCCTCCTTCAAGAATTTGATATCATTATACGTGATAAAAAGGAGCCGAGAACTGGTCACGATCATCTCGTCTGCATTAGAAAACCCTCACCAAGATGTTTTCGAAAAAGGATATTAATGAAACATTTCTCTCGAGACACTCAATGCGGTTTCTTTTCGTGGAAACTCTTCTACCCCATGGTTTATGGACTTTGCAAATTACCATGCGGTAACTTCATCAGGAGGGATGTCGACCAAAGAGAAGAATAAATTCTTCAAGGATGTTAAACATTATTTCGACGACCCTTTCTTATTCAAGATCCGGTCGGATCAAGTCATCCGATGGTGTGTTTATGGACAAGAAGCTCTTGACATTCTCAAAGCTTGCCATGCCGACCCACGGGGCCATCATAGTCCAAACTACACCGCCAAAAAGGTGTTTGATTCCGGTTCTATTGGCCCACAATCTATAAAGATGCCCACGATTATGTTTGAAAACTTGGACGCTTGTCGGCCATGGAAATATATCTCAAAGGAATGAAATGCCACAAATGCCATTCAAGTTTGTGAGATATTTGACATATGGGGTATTGATTTTATGGGGCCATTTCCATCTTCTCGTGGTAACAAGTACATACAGTAGAATGCCGACTATTTGTCAAAATGGGTTGAAGCAAAAGCTTTACCTACAAATGATGCCCGAGTTGTTGTGAAATTTTGAAAGCTCTTGCTGCGATTTGGAACTCCTCGCAATAATCAATGATCGTGGTACACATTTTTGTAATGACCAATTTGATCGTCATGCAAAAGTATGGTGTTACCCACCGCTCTATCTATCGCATACCACCCCAAACAAAGGCAAGTGGAAGTTTCAAATCGTGGTATTAAAAGAATACTTGAAAGGACAGAGGTGAAAATCGCGGCATCCCGGGTCGGATAAACCTGATGACGACTGGCTTTTCGCATACCTTACAAAACACCAATGGGTGTACCCATACAAGCTAGTGTACTGAAAAGATGTCCGATAACGCCACGCCGCTCGGGGTCAAGGAAACTTCCTTTTCTTCGAGTAAAGTTTTATAACACCCCAGGCAAAGGAACCTAATCGCTGTAGTGTAGTAATTGTGGTAAGCCACCGGTATTGATATCGCTCTCTGGGAATAGGAATGCTAGTGAGAAGTTACTACGCTAAGGTTAAGGTTGAGGAAGATTATTTTTATCTTTTATATTTTTAGAAATGGAAAAGGTACGAATCTCGGGTATTGATTTGGGGGTTGGTATTGCTACCGATTACTCTACTATTATCTAATTATCTAAACTAAGGTTGTGATAGTCTATGTCTAATTTGATGTGTATTCGTATGATAGTTTAAAGATGTGTTTACTTAGGTTTTACTACTCCTTAATTATCTCCTATTGATGGTTGATTTGTCACGCCCTTATTCCTAGTTGCGTTGTGATTCTAAGGCTATAGGCGTGCTTATTTCCTAACTCTTTGAAACTACCAAAGGGTCTTGTTTACAAATCCTCTAGTGATTTATAGACGCCTACTCTACGGTTGTTCTTGAATACTTTATCCTACAATTACCTAGATAATTATATTCTAAAGTTCACAAAGAAATTTCAAGCATTAGTACACAACTAATAATCTAGCGACTCTAGATCATTAGTCAACTAAGATAAGTATCAACCAATCAATATTCAATAATTAATTTTCATATTCCTAAGCAAACACACCAATAAATTAGCCGGACATGGAGAACATGCAAGCATACACACAAATAATCAAAGACATAATTAAATTAATGAAGTAAATACTTAGCTTGATGTATAATAGGTTTAGAACCCAAAATATCGCACAAGAAAGCCTTGGTCGGTTTTAGGTTTTACTCCCAAAAGACTACCCACTAAACCGAAAATTCGGATTCTATATATAAGATTACATCTCGCGACGGCGCCACCTTATGTTTTGTGACGCCGTCGTCGCCATTGTAGGGTTTCGCTTGGCCACGAACCTTTCGACGGGCCACCTTATGACCGCGACGTCGTCCCTTCAGCCTCGACGCCGCCTTGGTCGCATCTAGGCCGTCGAGTAGCGACGGCCTATTCCTTTAGAACTCGACGTCGTCCCCTTGAAAACATGCAATTTTTCCTCCGAGCCGTCAGTAATTTCTTATCGACGGCGCCGCAGATATGCAGTGACGTCGCCTTATGTTTCAAAGAGCTTTGAGTGTCTCGATTCGACTTTGGCCATTTTCTTCAGATATTCGCCTTTTCGTCCAAATAAGCATCATTCCAAAGATTTTGCCTTCAAGAGACCTAAAAAGTGAAAAGGAACGATATTAAGCAATAACGGATATAAAGTGATCGAATAAGGGCTTAAATGACCCCTCAAAAGGTACCTTTTAAAACCTTATCAAATATCCCTACACTTGGTATTTGCTTGTCCTCAAGCAAATGTGCTTTTAGCCAATTAATTTATAAGTTGGGGTCATGAAGCATCCATTCAAAACGGTCCACAACACATATAAGCCCCAAGAAAGTCATAACAAGCACGGAATACATACTAGCACCTCACATGGGGTGTTTGGATACTCACATCTCTCTCGGTGTATATATGAAATATAACAAATCGAAATGGAAGATAAACACTCATTAACCGGTCCTAGTACATAGATTACCATAGGCTTGAGAATAGATCAAACCTCCGTCGCTTTGTGAAGCACCTAGGAAAGACTATCAAAGAGGTCTTTAAAGGGTTGTAATGTTAGGCTTACGGTAGGAAATGAAGGGTTTGGTGGGATAGGCTATTTAGTGGTGGATAGTCAAAATCTCTATGTTGCAAGTATACGAAGAATGGCGCTGCTAAGCCAAGACTCGACACTCTAAAACTCTAGGCAACGAAAATAAACAAACATAATTTAAAAGATAGATGTAGGATGGTAGCAGTATGTTTTTTTTTTTTTTTTTTTTATATTTTTTTCGGATTTTTTTTTTTTTTTTTTTTTTTTTTTTTTTTTTCACACACTTTACTCTACCATCCTCTATGGTACATCAAAATGATAGGGATTTAGAGACACATCCCTACACTTGAGTTTTTATTACTCTAACACTAATTTGACCCGAATTGACAAGATCAAAACACTTGAGTACATTATTATGCAAACAAAGGAATTTGAGTTTAACGTTCTCTTCCCTATATTTCATAAACTTTAACTTTTCCCATGAATCCCAATCATCCCAAAATCAGTATACAAAGGATATGACTCGACTTAGCAACTCATGCAAGCAACCAGATAATTGAACTAAGGGTTTTGGGTGATAACATAAATTGCACTAAAAGTGAGTGCAATAAAGGTAGGCTAAGGCGATTGGGTGTATATTCAGTGGGGTGTAAACAATGCTCTTCATTGATATCCCGGATAAACCGAAACATCACGAGAACCGCGAAAAGGATAGGCTCGAGGGTTAACTAGGGGTATCGTGTACTAAAGATGAGTACATCGCAAAGGTGTGGGGAATTACTCAACCGATATGGAAGAAGTAATTATATTACGTGTATCAAACAAGGGTTTTTCCTAATGCCTCTTATCATTTAGTTATTCCTAACTACACAAGTGTAGTCTCACTAGCGATCTCGGAATGCATCACAAAACAAGTTCTAGAATCTAATATACTACCGGTTCACACTCTAAGCATTAAAGATGAATGCTTTAATTCCTACTAATCTAAGGGCGATCCTCACATTTGGGTGGAATTTAGGTGGTAAAGGGTTTTGTGCTAGTCATGCAACTTCCTATCCATGAGACGCTTTTGTTAAGACTAATGGCCCACTCTTATACGCCATGAAAAATTTTAAATTTGGCTAAAATTACCCTAACCTACATTTTCTCATGGTTTATTACACAAATACACTGGACAAAGCAAATAGTCAAGGATAAGCATAGTTTCAAAGTTCCCGCTTTATTTTCCTCCTTACACTTAAACCGAACATTGTCCCCAATGTTCCCGAAAGTATCAAAGTTATGATAATAGAAGGTAATTAAAACGAAAAGAAACTAATACTCCCCCGATTAGCTCGGTAGGATCCGTAAAAGTGGTGGTTAAATCTTTTCCAAGAAGAGTTTTTGCGTGAAAGGCTCCTTCCAAACTTGTGTAACTTCTTCTTGACAAACTAAACTTGCACACTAGAAGAAAACAAACGAAACCTTCGCGTAAAATCGGGGGTAATAATATACATAAGACTCGATTTAAACTAGGATATAATGCTTGTGGAATGGATGTTTACGAATTTGTTTTGAAAGTTAAGATCCGGAAAATTCCAAAATTTTACAAGTAGCTCGAAAACGAGAAAAGTAAGTCGATGTTTTATTCCTTCCCGACGCGTCAAGTTGCAATCTCGACGCCACAGTTATCCCGACAAAATCGTCTCGCGATTTTACGAAAAATTCGAAAATTTGCATCTTTAAAATCGAAAAACTTCTCGCAAAAACATCCATTATGACTCTATACAAGCATTTGACTCGAACAAACAAACATATATATCTTTTAGTTAATTGTTATTCTCATGTTCACGCTTCTTATGAAAACGTGTGTAATCCTCCCTACACTTATCCTTTATGTAAAATACCTTTATATGTAATTAAGACAAGGTTAAAACAAAATAAAGCATTTTACAAATTCAAACATGAGGACAAACAATTAATAAAAGATATATGACACTAACAAGCAAACAATTAGCATGGGTTGCCTCCCACAAGCGCTTTTCTTTATTTAAGAGTCTTGTAGCTAGACTCGTAGTCCTACCCCTACGTTTTTGCATCACCGCCCTCTTGAAGGTCTCTATCGGGGGGTTCCATGTTGTAGAAGTGTCCCATGATACTCCTTTCTAAGTGTTCACCCTCTCCCCACTCGGTCCTATATTTCGGTCCTAGATTCAAACAATCTTTATAGAACCCGAAAAGCTTAGCCATAACATAATCTACTCCTTTTTCCCTATCCTCATCATTCCCTGTAATAGACCGACAGCTTAAGTTCCTTTTCATCATTGGAGAGTGATGAAAATTTCTCAATCTTAAACGGCATTTGATAGGCTACGCCGTTGGTCTCATCCTTGAATCGCACTACTCCTAATGATGGGTCATAGGTCATCCGGTGCTTTCTACTTAAAGGTTTTCCTAGAATAACGTGGGATAAGCTAGGGTCATGGTCGTGCTAATATCTTCCACAATTATGAAGTCCGTAGGAATGTGAAACTACCTACATAGACGGGCAATCCCTTAACTCTACCAAGAAAATTACACTTATCACTAGGATTATCGAGGTCTTGCCTAGTTGGGATAGGCTTCTTCATTATCCAATTGTAATAGGTGCTAGTCATTATGTTAATCGGGGATTTACGATCAATGTAAGCCTTTGCCACAAAAAGGTGTCCTATGCAACATGGTATGTTAAGATTCCAAGGGTTCCCAAACTTGATTCTAGGGCTTTTCCTAACATACATGTGACGGAGGTCACGCACTAAGTGAGGGTGGCGGATAATTCCTCTTCCGTAGGAAATTTGTTGAAATAGTCATTGTCTACTTCATCTTCTTCCTCGGTGTTTCATCTTCAACAAATGTTTGGTCTTCTTCGTCATCTGTTTCATCCGGTTCCACTAAGGCGATGGCATTGACGAATTGGACGTGCTTAATAAGCTTGCTTGGATCCTTAATTTCTACACCGAGGCTCGGAGTCGAGATAGCACTAACCTTCCTATCACTATTTATAGCTTTCAACAGTTGTCTATCTTCCTATCCATCTCGGCTTGTTGATGGTTAAAGTGGTCCGAGAGCTTAGCCATTTGGGTTTCTTGGGACGCAACTATGTTTTGCAACATCCCTTCAATACTGCTGGTTAGGACCGTTAGGTGGGGCCACGAAATCATTGAGGTGAATTCTTTGGTTTGTCCCCAAGAAAGCGGGCTTGTTTTTCCATGCCTCCGGGTTTCATTGAAATTCCTAGGTCCGGGTGTGTAGGAATCTTCCTCCTGCTCCATTATTACGCGAGGATGCGATTCAACGGAAGCATGTTCGGGGATAGGGTGCTAGCGCTGCGTGTTATGAGGATCACAAAACGGCTCGCACGAAGAGGAAACTTTGTTTATATGGCGCGAGGACTTAGGATTCTCGTAGGAACTCATGAGGAATTTGACTTGATCTTCAAGTTCGATCATCCCACGGTCGGGAGGAGGCAAGGAGATTGCCTTGACGGTTTTGGGAAGTTCACGGGGTCATCCAAACTTTCGTTGTCATAGAGGGCAAGGTCCTCTATTATTTCCCATGATTCTTCCGCTGTGAGATCACTAAGTTTTCCACCGCCGCTTGGTCAATGGATCGCTTAGTGGGAAAGTTGACATGATCATAAAAGATTTGGACTTGGAGCCAAAGATCAATGCCGCGATGAGGGACTTTATGAAGTAAGTCCTTGAATCGGTCCATGCTTCAGAGAGATTCACCTTGACGTTGTTGGAACATCGTGATGTCATTCCTAAGCTTAGTGGTTCTCCCCGGTGGGAAAATCGAGCAAGGAAGCGAGAAGTAAGATCATCCCAACTTGAGATGGAGCCATGGAAGTCGCTCAAGCCAATTACTAGCTTGGTCCCGTAGAGAGAATTGGAAGAGACGCAAGCGCGTGGTCTCCCGAGTAGTAGCATCAAGGTCGATGGAATCGACAATTTTGAGGAAATCCTCAGATGTCGATTTGGATCTTCTGAACGAAGTCCATGGAATGCACATCCGCTTTGCACCAACCGGATGGTGTCGGATCGCAGGCCGTAGTTTGGGCTTGGTCGGAAGCTCAATGGTGTTCCTATAACCTAGGTGGTTTGGTCTCGAGTACTCTCCAAGAGTACGGGCTCTTGGCGGTCATTTGGTGGCGGGTTGACGAGTGGTGGTTGGTTGTCACCTTCCATGGTGGAAAGTGATGGGATTACTAACAAAGGTCACGAAGCGGGATAGACTCAAGAGAAAGCTAAAAATGAGAAAAATTTACTTGATATGAATCAAGCAAAGAAACCTAAACGAGTGGACTACTAACTAGCTATTCTATTCCCAAAAGCGCCTAAAACTTGATAACGCCACACGCCGCTCGGGGTCAAGGAAACTTCCTTTTCTTCGAGCAAGTTTTATAACACCCTAGGCAATGAACCTAATCGCTGTAGTGTAGTAATTAGGGTAAGCCACGGGTATTGATATCGCTCTCTGGGAATAGGAATGCTAGTAAGAAGTTACTACGCTAAGGTTAAGGTCGAGGAAGATTATTTTTATCTTTTATATTTTTAGAAATGGAAAAGGTACGAATCTCGGTATTGGATTTGGGGGTTGGTATTGCTACCGATTACTCTACTATTATCTAATTATCTAAACTAAGGTTGTGATAGTCTATGTCTAATTTGATGTATTCGTATGATAGTTTAAAGATGTGTTTACTTAGGTTTTACTACTCCTTAATTATCTCCTATTGATGGTTGATTTGTCACGTCCTTATTCCTAGTTGCGTTGTGATTCTAAGGCTATATAGCGTGCTTATTTCCTAACTCTTTGAAACTACCAAAAGGTCTTGTTTACAAATCCTCTAGTGATTTATAGACGCCACTCTACGGTTGTCCTTGAATACTTTATCCTACAATTACCTAGATAATTATATTCTAAAGTTCACAAAGAAATTTCAAGCATTATACACAAACGAATAATCTAGCGACTCTAGATCATTAGTCAACTAAGATAAGTATCAACCAATCAATATTCAATAATTAAGTTTCATATTCCCTAAGCAAACACACAAATAAATTAGCCGGACATGGAGAACATGCAAGCATACACACAAATAATCAAAGACATAATTAAATTAATGAAGTAAATACTTAGCTTGATGTATAATAGGTTTAGAACCCTAAAATATCGCACAAGAAAGCCTTGGTTCGGTTTTAGGTTTTACTCCCAAAAGACTCCACACTAAAACCGAAAAATTCGGATTCTATATATAAGATTACATCTGCGACGGCGCCACCTTATGTTTTGTGACGCCGTGTCGCCGCCATTAGGGTTTCGCCTTGGCCACGTAAACCTTTCGACGGCGCCACCTTATGACCTGACGCCGTCCCCTTCATCGACGCCGCCTTGGTTGCATCTAGGCTGCCTCGAGTAGCGACGGCCTATTCCTTTAGAACGACGCCGTCCTTGAAAACATGCAATTTTTCCTCCGAGCCGTCAGAAATTTTTACCGACGGCGTCCGCAGATATGCAGTGACGCCGCCGCTTTATGTTTCAAAGACTTTCGAGTGTCTCGATTCGACTTTGGCCATTTTCTTCAGATATTCGCGCCTTTTCGTCCAAATAAGCATCATTCCAAGATTTTGCCTTCAAGAGACCTAAAAGTGAAAAGGAACGATATTAAGCAATAACGGATATAAAGTGATCGAATAAGGGCTTAAATGACCCTCAAAAGGTACCTTTTAAAACCTTATCAATGTCATCTTCCGATTGAACTAGAGCACAAGGCTTACCGGCCTTAAAACATGCAAACTTCGATATACGTACAAACCGGTGATCACAGTAAAAGTTCAAATGAATGAACTAAATGAACTTCGTGATCAAGCATACGAGAACTCTTTGATCTATAAACAAAAGACAAAGAAGATTCATGACTCTAAATCAAGAACCGCGCTTTCAACGCTAAGGATCGAGTCCTTCTTTTCAACTCTAGATTGAAGATTTTCTCGAAAGCTTAAGTCCCACTGGTCCGGTCCATTTACCATTGCTAAGGTTTATCCTTATGGCACCATTGAGTTATCTCACCGATGGTCCTAATTTTAAAGTAAATGGTCATCGATTAAAGCATTACTGGAGAGGACATTCCTCCCGTGGTTGTCCTGATTTACAAACATTCCCCATGAACCAATGAATGCGGGATCGAGTCAAGCTTAGTGACTCGGGAATCAAAAATAGTAGACACATAATATGGATTTTCATCCATATTTCGCTTTCTTATTCCTTTCTACCACCCTAGTGTGGGGAGTTTTTCCACAATCGTTGTATATTCTCAATCTTTCTAAAAAAAAAAAAAAAAAAAAAAAATGCGATATATCAAAAACAAAATAATACGTAATATTTCCCTTTATGTTCTATGTTTCGCATAATCGCTGTACTTTGAATATTGAGGGCAATATTCATTTCTATGCGGGGGAATTCTCACGAATTTCATGTAATTATTTCACCCAATTCTGCTTTTGGCCAAAATTTTTTTTCGAGTAAGTGTTTTCACTTACTCAAGAAATGGTAATCATCCGCCATGTCTAACCCACATAAGGATTGGCTAATCCAGAGCAAACGGCTCTTGGTAAAGATATCTCAATCCGCTTACGCTTGCAATTTGCCCAAATTGTATGGTGTTCAACTCACCATATCCTAAAAAGTAAAAGTTGGCTAGCCCGCAAGTTTATGGCTTGTGGTAAAGGCAGTTGGAAATCCATAATTGGTAATCGACTCACCAAAGATAATATTGATAATTTATCTAAGAGTTGGCTAGTCCGTATGGTACCGGCTTCGTAAAGACAAATCAAATCCATCGAAAGTCGGTGGTTCGCTCAAAATCATATGGTTATCGGTGTACCATGGTTCTTACTTGAACTCAAACATTTGGCTACTCCGTAGTAATGGCTTTTGGTAAAGAGATTAAAATCCATTATGTTTTCTCAAATCATTGCTAGGACTAGCAATATCTTAATGTGGTGATTGATGAAGTGTCTAAATACTCATCATTTTTATATCGTTAATGCCAAAACATCCGAAAACACCTTAAACACATCAAAATGATAAAATATCACAAACAAGTGTTTTATATGTTTTAAATGCAAAACATCAAAACTGTGAAAACGATTAAGTTTGCATAATTGGCGCTTTAGTCCCCAAGTTATAAAAATTGTCAAAATCAGTCCTCGTAATTCAAAAACTTGCAAAATATCATTTTAGGTCCATAAGATTCAAAAGTTGTCAAAACAAACCCTTTAAAGTTTAAAAATCACAAAATGACAACTTTAGTCCTTTAACTTTGAAAAATGTCAAAATAGTCCTTGGTTAATTTAAAAATGAAAATTATCAAGTTTTAACCTTGTTCTATTAATAAATGGCAAAATGGTCCTTATGATAAAACTTTGGAGAAAATTACAAGATTGGTCCTTATAGTTTTTAAATTGATGCTTTGGTCCCTAGATTTGTAAAATGGAAATTTTCAACTATGGTCCTTGTACTAATCTTACTTGGCGCTTTAGTCCTTATGAGAGCTTTGAACATGTTCAAGATTAAACCTCAACTTTGGCTAAATTGCACCATTGGTCCTTGTTGTTTAATTAAACCAAACCGACCCTATTATTTACTAAGCCCAATCCAATCCAAAACACTTGACCCGGCCCGCTTTTAAAATCAAATACCGCGGGTACTATTCACCTTCCTCCTCACCCTGTTTCACCAATACCAAGTGGTTTTAACCACCGGTTTTCCACCTTTTCACCTCCACATCACCTCCCAGTCTGTCTCCTTCCACCTCCACACCAATCCAAAGCCCATTAATTGTAAACCAACCCTTTGAAAAAATGGCGCCAAAAGTGACAAATGGCAATTCTGAATATCTGGCTCAAATCAATGGTCAGGATATGATGGGATTAACTCAGAGGTCGACAAGAGAAGATTTAAGTCAATAAATATCAAGCTTGGTGCGTGGATTAATCTATCTAGTGTAATTTTTAATTTCCATTGTCGCTTTAGCTTAAATTCAAATTTCAAGATTCTGTTTTAGTTTTCAAGCTTTGTTTTACAAGTTTCCAGTGTATTATAAACCTTTACAAGTATCAATTTCGCTTCAAGTCTTTTCTCATGTTATGCAATTTTTACAATTCAAAAATCTCAATATAATGAAATGGTGTTAGAAGGATTAGTATGGATCGAGTAAGTCATATAAGCTCCATATAAAGCTTATACAAGCTTTTAGATACCTAAAATCGTGTAGTATCCAAAATCGAAATTCACAAAATACTAAATAAATAGCTAAAAATAAAAATCCATGGTGAAAAGTGATCAAGAAGTCGAGCAAGGTAGCTTTGATCGCCTTGGTTTAGAGCTCCGAGAGAGCATATAGGACAAAGTTATCGTCCTTGGTTCTCACTCTTCATTTGGAATCATCTTGTAAGCTTGTTATATCATTTTGGCAATTCAACGATAAGTTGTTTATTAGCTTAAATGTTTGTATTTCTATGTTCATGAATTGTAATTAAGTAAATATAAACCATAAAAACAGCTTGTTATTTTAAATTTGTAGTTAGCTAAAATCTCATTTTCTCTTAATATGGCATAAGTGGTAATTCTTAGTTTTATGTTGATTGAGTTGTTGTTCTAAGCTTATTTAGTCTCATTTTATGATAATATTAGGTCTCGAATAGATTGCAATGTCTTAATCTGTTATAAGCTTTGAAAATTTCCAAATCAAGAAAGAAAAGGGTGTTTGGTTTTATTTGTTTCATCAGATTAGAATGTGTGCGCCTTTTGGTGTTGGTTATTCGAGTCATATTTGGTCCAAAGAACTCAAAGAAACAAAGTAAACCAAAGGGTCATTAGATAAAAGTCAAAATCACTCTCAACTTAACTTCGATAAGTTAACTGTTAGGTATTTGGATTGCTAAAATCATCATATTAGCTCAAAAGTATTTAACATAGCTCAATATAACTTCATTACACCTTAATATATCACAATTAGTCCATGGAATTAGTTACAATCTCATAAAAGTCAAACCGAGTGTGTCATTAAAAGTCAAAATCATCTCTTGCACCGCTTTTATAGCTCAAACATAAGCTTCTCAGAGCTTATTACTTGACCTTTATCTGTGATTTTAGCTTTTGAATAGCTAACCTGGTCCTCTTTAAGATCCAAGTTAAAAATCTAAATTTGCGACTTATTTACCGTGCCGCAATCGCTTATCATTATGTCCCATTCATTTCAAGATTCACCGAGTTTTACCACTGAATTCTCGTGTTTTGAAAAGCATCTCACAAGCTCATGTTAGCTTGTCCGCCATCATCTTTGGTTTATAGGTAGTCAACCAGGTCTTTTCCAAGTTCCAATCATTTCTTTTCACTTTTAGCTTATTTGGTGATCTGCAATAGCTTAAAGTAGTATACCATTCTGCTTTTCATAATCAAGCTCAAACATAAAATCTGTGTTAACTTGTGTCTGAGGTTCAAGCTTGTTGTTTTTGGTTGCAATTGAGTCATTATAGCATATTTTAGCTTCATGTGTAGGTTTGGTAGCTTTTGGTTGTTATTTGGCTTTTTCAAGTGCTTATTATTAAGCGCATAACAAGCTATGATTGCTTATTTCTCCACACAAGCCTATGTTTTCTATTTTTCATAGATTCGGGATATTAAAATAGACTTTTCCTGAAATTTTCATTATTTTCATAACTGTTGTTATTTTATTAATTAAAAGCAGTTTTAGGCATTTTAAATAGCTTTTAATACAAATAAATTATAAAAAGTCCAAAAAATGATTTTCAATTTTCTTAGGTTAAGATAAATATAAAAGTAATAAAAGTATTTTTCCATAATTTTCTTAGTTTAAAAAGTATTTTTAGCATTTTAATTAGTTTTAAATAGTTTTAAATTAATAATAAATACATAATAAGTCTAAAAAATATATTTTTAGTTTTAAAATAAGTTTTATCATATTTTAGATTTTTCCAAGTTATAATTTCATTTTTCTAAGTTAATTTTGTATTTTCTTGTATTTTAGTGCAATTTAAATACTTAATAAATAGTTTTTAATTAATAATAAATAAATAAATAGTTGTAAAAATAATTTTATTTTTCTAATAATTTTATTTTATTATTAGTATTCCAAAAGTATAATTTTTATCTTTTAGGCCTTTTATTTCTTTAAAACTCACTTTTTATTTTGTGCGTAGCGTAATTTTATTTTAAACGTAAGTTTTAAGTTGTAGTTTTAAACGCTCATCGATCTTTAAAAATAGTGATAGCGTTTATTTAATAGATTTTAACTTTTAATCTTTTTAATTTGCATTTAAGTCGCTTTTATTTGCAAATCTTTTCTTTTAGTATAATTTTCCATCGATATCCTTATCGATCACTATCCTTAGTGATCATTCTATCATCTCAAGTTGTTTTAACACCAATTCATCCTCCGTGGGACTTAACGACCAGAATTCCCTATATTCCTCTCGATCTTAATTGCATTTGTGTTTAAACCGTTTTAAGTCTATTTGACTTAGCTGTTGAAGACAGATCGAGTCTTCACTTCAAGTCCTCGTGAGTTGTTCTTGGAATAATAAGGGACCCAAATTTCAATGGAAACCCAAGAACAATGGTGGATCTTACTCTTTTGCCGACCTAAATCTAATGATCCACAAGGCGGGTTTAAGTCAAGAATGACTTGAGCCTCCTCTCAGATACTAACATTCTTTTGTATATATGTTTGTTTCGTAGGATCATCCTCTTAAGCATAAAGATATTGGCATTGTTGATAGTGGTACGCTCAAGAAGTATGTCCGGAAATAGAGATATGATGCACAATTTTGTTCCTATTGTGAAGGAGGCAATGTGACCTTTGGTGGAAGTGATGGTAGAATTACGGGAAAGGCACCATCAAGACACCCCTACCGAACTTTGAGAATGTGTACTATGTTAGGGAACTTGAACTTCAACTTGTTCTCGGCCTCACAAATTGTGACACCAAGAACAAGGTACTCTTCTCCAAGATGAATGTCTTGTGCTTTCTAAAGAATTCAAGCTTCCGGAAGATACTTCAATCTCTTGAGAGTTCCTCGAACTCACAATCTATACACATTCAACCTCGATAAAGTTCATCACGAAGGTGATCTCACTTGTTTGTTTGGCTAAAGCATCATTGGATGAGTCTAACAAATGGCATAGGAGAATGGCTCATGTGAATTTCAAGACCATAAACACACTCTCTAAAGGGGTCTTGTTGAAGGTCTACCCTCCAAAGTCTTCTCCAATGATCATAATTGTGTTGCATGCAACAAAGGGAAGCAAACAGAGCCTCCTACAAAGTCATCACTACGGTGAGCATTATCTCTCGAGCCTCTTCAAATTGTTACATATGGATCTATTTGGTCCAACTCAAGTCGAAGCATTGATCACAAGTACTTTTGTTTGGTTATCACCGATGGATATAGCGATTTTCTTTGGGTGTTCTTTCTAAGGACTAAAGATGAAACAACTCCGATCTTCGAAAGACTTCATCACCCTCGTTGAAAATCGGTTGAACAAGAAGGTTAAGGAATTCGATGTGATAATGGGACGAGTTCAAGAATGCTATTATTATAGAACTCTGAGGTCTAAAGGTACCGAGGGCATGGTATGCTAGGCTTTCATCATTTACTGTGAAGCATGGCTACGAAGAGGTGCCATTGATAAGACTCTTTTACGAAGAAGAACTCGACAGCATCATACTTGTGCAAGTGTATATGGATGACATCATTTCGGATCCACTAAAGAAGCTTGGTGTAGGAATTTGAGGATCTAATGAAGGAGAATTTCGAGATGAGTGCTATGGGGAGCTTACTTTCTTTTGGGTCTCCAAGTTCAAGAGAACAAGATGGGATATTTATCGATCAAGATAAATATGTGAGGACATGTTGAAGAAATTTGGTATGGAAGGTGTCGGGCGCCACAACACCTTATGAAGCTCCAAAAACAAAAGCCAACAATGATCCGGATCTACACAGAATGTTCATTTATACGGATCAATGATTGGTTCATTAATGTATCTAATGACCTCAAGGCCCGATATTACCTTTGTTGTGAGTGTGTGCTCGACATCAAGTCACTCCACTTACTTCCCATCTCAATGCAACAAGAAGATCTTTAAGTACCTCAAAGGCCAACCTCATTTAGGCCTTTGGTACCCAAAGAGTCTCCGCTTAAATTGGAAGCATTCGGTGATAGTGATTATCTTTGGTGCAATCTGGATAGGAGATCCACAACTGGAGGTCACAATTCCTTGGAAAGAGGTTGATTTTGTGGCGGTGCAAGAAACAAACCATTGTGGCTACCTCAACCATCAAGCGGTATGTTCTTTGCCGCAAATTGTTGTAGACGTGTCCTTTGGATTCAAAACCAAGCTATTTGGATTATGGGTATAACTTCATGAACACAACTCTTTTTATTGATAATCAGTACCATATGCATTGTCAAAATCATGTTTTTCTGAGAGAACCAAACATATTGAAATCGGACACCACTTTATAAGAGATGCATATGAAAACATTTGATAAATGTGGCTAAAATTCATACGAGATGATAATGTAATAGATCTGTTAACAAAAGCTTTTGATGGACCAAGGTTTCAACACCTAGTGGTCAATATTGGAATGCTTAACCATAGCGCAAAGTTTAAGGGAGGCATAACCTCGGGGAGGCATATGCCTCGGAGAAGATTTTTCTTTGTTTTGTTTTGTTAATTTCATAGTTAAAAAAAAAAAAAAAAAAAAAAAAAAAACTAACTTTCTTTTGCGGGTTTGTTGCACTTTCTTGATGGTTTTAACTCACGGATATACCTTGTGTATATCAAAGAGTTAGCTAGTCCAAAGGGTCTGACTTTGGTAAAGACACATCAAATCATTGATAGTTGAATGATTTGCTCAAAATCATAGGGTCGCAACCACCCATGCTTAATTCTTTGAGAGTTGTATGGTCATCAATTCACCATGGTATATTCCTTGTTGGAATCCAAGAATTGGCTAGCCCACAAGTATATGGCTTGTGGTAAAGGCAACTCGAATCCATATTTGGTTATCAAATCACCAATTCTAAGAATTGACTAGTCCCGAGCAAACGGCTACGGTAAAGACACATCAAATCCGTTTATATAGTTCTTGATTTGCTAATAAATCGATGGTCATCAATGTACCATAGTTTTCGAACTTAAACATCCGCTACTCCAGAGTGATGGCTATTGGTAAA
The DNA here is from genome assembly GCA_022545495.1 of Chrysanthemum lavandulifolium. Lineage (NCBI taxonomy): Eukaryota > Viridiplantae > Streptophyta > Magnoliopsida > Asterales > Asteraceae > Chrysanthemum > Chrysanthemum lavandulifolium. Next base: position 84,358,322 of record CM040243.1, on the reverse strand, counting down.
GAGACATCAAATCCATTATTTTCAATGATTCACCTCTCCAAGGAGCTAACACCGGATGTGATGAGAATAGTCTCGCAACTAATAAGTTTTGATGTACAATATGTCATGAGTTCTTTGCAAAGACACAGCGTTTCAAAGATCACTCATCATAGAGATGAGATTATTATTGGTTCTTTGCTATCGATGTTTGAGAACAATCCTCTTGTACTAAAGTCTCAAAGATCTATCATAGTAGGAAACCGGAACTTAACCAAGTCAAATTCCAGTTTAGGGAGGATTGTTGGGAATTATGCGAAGAAGGATTTCTGCTGCGACATCGCCAAGGATTCTGAAGTAGAAGCGAGAATCATCAAGAAGAGATTCTCATCAAGAGTAAAAGCCGTACGTGTGTTTACTGAAGGGTGGAATCGACTAGGATCGCATGCGCTATGTTATTTAAATGCTAACCTATCATTATTCTTGTACTGCCCGAGGTTAGCATGGGTATTATTGTACTGCTCAATATTATCTAGTGTTTTAGTCATTAAATGCATACTTGCATGTTTAGTCGATTGAGTAGAAATAGTTTAGGGTTCCTTGTCTATAAAAGGAACCTCATAGTTTGTAATACAGAACTGATCCAAAACATAGCGTTTCAGTTAAATAAAAGATCCATAGAGGATCTAAGTGTTCTTAGTTATAACAACTTGTATTTACTTTCCGCTATAGAATACGGGTTGTAGAGATTTTCTATTAGTTTGCTTATGATTACATAGGCAACACTAACGATCCACGAGTGCTCAAGATCTGTCAAGGTCTGTCTGTGTACAACGAGTTCAACAAAGACCAACTTCTCCATTGCGCTATAGTTAATCTCCGTTTTCTTGAGCGCTTTGCTTACAAAATACACAGGTGTTTGGATGAATTCCTATCCGTTAGTAGCACAGACCGACCGCTCCATGAGTCGCAGATAAGTACATAATTAATTCTTCCCTTGGTGGGGTGCGACTAGCGTGGGAGCTACGATAGGTGTTGTTTGTCGTATAAAGGCTTCTTACGCCTCCGTAGTCCAAATAAAATCTCCTTTTTATACACTTCTTGAGTGTTTTGAATAGAGGAGTGACTTGTCTACCGATTTGGACAAGAATCTATTTAGACCGGCCGATTTTCCATTGAGAGATTGGACTTCCTTCAATGCGTGGTGAAGGAAGTTGGATGACGACTTTAGTTTTTTACGGACACGGTTTGATACCATCGGGTTCTATCAAATATCCAAGGAACATGCATACATGGCGTAAAGTGCATTTCTTAGGATTTAGCTTCATGTTAATCTTTTCGATGTTTTAAATGTTTCCTCCGTGTCGCACCAATTCATCCTCCGTATGGCTTTTTATGACAAGGTCATCAACATAAACTTATAGGTTGCGGCCCACCTGCTTTTCGAATGCGTTGTCCACCAATCGCTGGTATGTGGCGCATGCGTTCTTTAAACCAAATGGCATCTTAGTATAACAAAAGACACCTTGGCTTGTATGGAAGGCCGTTTTTTCTTCATCTTCTTTAGCCATCTGGATTTGGTGGTATCCTTTGTATGCGTCTAGGAAGCATTTAAGTGGGTATCCACATAAAGATTCCACTTTCCAGTCTATTTCTGGTAGCGGGTAGCAGTCTTGTGGACATGCCTTATTGAGATTTGTCACATCCTCCAACTACCATCACTCTTCTTGACCATCACTGGGTTGGAAGCCAGTCATGGTAGTAGACCTCTCGCATGATACATGCATTCACAAGTTTATGTACTTCTTCCAATTGCTTTTTTGCGTGCGGAGCACAGCCGCCTTCTTACGTCAGTATCGGGAGTATCCTTGTCGGATTTTAATCGGTGTTACAGAATCGAGCGTGTACACGGTCATGTGCTTTGGTTCCCACGCAAAGATATCCGTGTTTTGTTGCAAAAGCGCGCACAAATGCCATGCCGTTATCGATAGCGATCCTCGATCGACACTTCCCGCCTGGTAATCGGGATGAATTGCAACCTTGTGTTTGGCACTTTGGTTGTCTGTTGTCTTGGAATGGGCGCCGCCTCATGTAATCATGTTACATTCTCCGGGTGGTATGGTGGTAATGTAGAGTAACAATGCCTCCTCCACCGGAAACTTAAGCATTCCATGTGATGTAGACTCGTGATCTAGCGATATAGCGGATATCCCCGGTCTTCCAATAATGCCATTGTATGGCGAAGGGATTGATGACCATAAAGGTCATCCAGCCATCGTCGAGTGCTCCTTATTACCCACATTGACTAGCAGCGATTTGCCCCACGGGCCATATTTTTCGCCGTGAAACCGATCAATGACGTCGCGGGTCGGGCCGAGTTGGTGCTGCGATCTCGTGTCGCGATCACTTGAAACAATGTTCATACATTATATCCATGAAGCCCCCATCAACATACATGCGGTGGATATCGCGACCCTGCGTTGATTTCAATGGTGAGCGGTTCCACCATGCGTTGTTCGCAACAAGGTGGGGAAAGATATTTCGCTTCACGAGAAAATTTCGGCCGATCTTACGCCCTAGTCATCCGCCGCCATGATTGTATCATGTATATGGTATCGACCTTATCCTTAGGTGTTTCTTTCTTGTTCCCGGTCTTTTGCTTATCTTTCCTTCCTTGATGTTTTTAACCGGATGGTCCAATCGCCTTCTTTACTAGTTTATCAATTAGTGGCGCAATTGGACACATTCATTGGTGGTGTGGCCCTTCCGTCCATGATAGTCGCAGATCCACTACCACGTGTCGATCCTCAAGGTGCGTTGGTGGGGTCTTGGGAAATTTGGCGCCTTCCATCTCGAATATCTCCTTTGTAGTCGTGGTTAGCGGGTATATCTGTCATTATCCCTTCCGCTCCCCTGGGCGCGGTAGTTCTTGTTACGGTTATTACTCTGGTCAGTAGATTGTCTCCGAGGTTGTTCTTGTGACCTATAGTTTGAGTAACCTTTCTTCTTGTCATTGAAGGACCTCGTGCGCTTTTATAAGTTCATCAAAGGTTTGGGGACTTTGTCATTCGACCTTTAGATGAGTTCGGGTTATTGATCCCATTCATGAACCCCGAGATTTTTAGTATTTCGGGGCATGCTTTAACGTATGCACTCATCTTTGTAGCGCTCCACATAAGCTCGTAGATTCCGGCTGCTGCTTTTACCCTAGCGAGTTCTCTGGGGGTTTTAGCGAACTTTTCCTTTGAGTGAAGTTCAGCGAAACGCCTTCGCAACTCTTCAAAGCCATCAATGCTTCGCGTGGAAGCATCTTGAACCGGGCCGTGTGTTTCCCACTAGTGTGGAATTGAACATGTGGCACACACGTGTTGTGGCCGCCTCGCTAGTAGGCAGATTCGAAATTTTAGGTGATCGTCCTGATCACCTGTTCCATAATAGGTTTTCACATGGCGGGCATGCGCCTCCTTTTATCTTCTCGAGAAATCGCTGATGCGCCGAGTGAACGATCTACCTTTTGCGGCGCCACGGAAGGACATGTCCTCCTCCTCACGGTCGCGATATTTCCTCCTGGACTTCGATTGCCCGGTTTCCCCTGTCCTCGTTGTCCAAGGAGTTACGGAGGACGAGTTTTCCCTCTTTCGGCGCTATGCACGACGCCCCTCGAGTTCGCGATGAAGGGCTTTCACTTGGCTTTCGCTTGAGAGTACCGTCGTCCGAGTCTGTCATGGACCTGCGACTACCAAGCCTCGGCGTGGACATTGTACGCCATCCATCCTCTTCGTGTTCCCAGGTGTGCATGTCCGCTACTTCATCATTCTCAACTCTCCTCCCAATCACGGTAACTTTGGGGTTGGCGGCTATCCCTTCAGCGCTTTTCCTTACGATGGCGCGGTGGAGATATCTCATACTACGGGCCAAAATCGAGTCCTGCATGCAAATTCCGACCTAACCTCTTTTTGCTTCCTCTTGCATGAAGCGACCAAGGTTTCGTAGTTTGAGACACGAAATCACTTGGCGTTAGTTCGCAACCCTTTCTAGAGCAAGGGTCTGCTTTCTACTTGTTTGGCCAAAAGCGTCTTGTGCTTTGTGAGGTCCGTCTCTAGCACCGATTGGAGTGGAGTGGTAAAAGGAGTGCCAGTGGACCTTCCGCACTGATGGTGGTTGTAGTGGCTCGAGTTGTCCCCGGGCGTGGTTCCACCGCTCGGAAGACGATCTGGGCACGATCCTTGGTTTCTAGTAATTTGGTCGTCCCAGGCTTGTTTAGAAACTGAACCACTTTGTCGCTTCTTCCCATGTATGTCACCATGCGATCGCCGGTTTTGATTTCCATGCTTTGTCATTCTAGTTCTTAGTTCTTAGTGATGGTCCCACGGATGGTGCCACTTGATACAAAAGTCATGCCTTGTTTGGACTCGACTCGTACTAATTGAATCTTGATGCTTGAGACCGCGTACTAACTACTAAGCAAACAGAAACACCGTTAGGCTTATCGGGATTGTCTCCCACGATTATCCTCAGCGTGAGTAAGTAATCGGTTTTAGGGTTAATGGAGTTAGGTTTTAGATCGTACTTTTAATGAGGGTTCGGATTCCTTTATATACACGAAACCCTTATTGATTTTGTGTTCCTCGAGCTTGCGTATTCCGCCTTAGTCGGTTATCGGTGCTTATCTCCCAAGATAGGATATATCCGATATCATTAGCCATAAATAGCTTTGGGTTTGGGCCTTCGTGAGCCCAAACCGTTATCGGGTTAGCCCAATCGTGTTGGGCTTGCTAGTAGCAGTCCTTGGTCGGGTTTGTAACCCGAATACGGACTATACGTCATCATTGTCCTCGCTCCAAAGTGAATGACTAAATTGCCCAAAAGTGAAATGACAATCTCATCAAGGCAACGACATCTTAGTTGTTTCATTTGGGACAAGAACGATACGCACCAAAGGTTTGTCTCAAAGACGTTCGAAAAGGCGCGGAGTGCTCCTGCGATTGAACATACCATATATAGTCCATAGGGACGGTTTTGCAATTTAATCTAACTTAAATATGGAAAATATAATTGCTAAAATGTGAGAGGCATAAGGTTCAATTTGTCTAGGGTGGTGCAAGAGTGGCTACTCCAACTTCTGCGTTCTGGGGTTTGAGTCTTTCATGTGGGTTTATACCGTGGTCAAAAGTTCGAAACCATAGTTACCCAAACATAAAAAGACATAATGGAAAATAAAAAGATGATAAAATGAAATTATAAGCTTAAAGAAATACCCCCAAAGTTGCATATATTTCCTAACACTGTTAAATGATACATACAGATATCTATACTACTTATAATACACAAAGCACTCTCTCTCTTCATTAAATTTCAGACATTTCAGACTTGTAAGTGGTTAAGCATGATGTACAAGACATTAAAGCATAAAAATTCAGACTTGTTAAATATAGAAATAGAAACCACATTAATGTTAAAGAAACATCCAGTTTCTTAATTTCTTTTTTTTTCTCACCCAGATTCTTAATTACTTTTCATTCTCTATTTCGTTTTCTGGATTAAGAACCAAAATAAATAAATTAAAAAAAAACAACAAAAAAAAAAAAAAAAAAAGAATATATCTCGGTTGTTTTTGAGTGTCTCATGAATATTTCAAGATCTTCTTGATCCAAACAACTCGAATCAAAATCATCATTGATCTATCTTTTGCTAATTTCCAAACTTATAAGAAAGAACAAAACATTACCGTTTCATCCTATTTCTTATGTTTGTTTAGTAAAAAAAAAAAAAAAAAAAAAAGGAATATCAAAATTACACCTACCTTATATCATTTCTACGATCGTGAAGCCAAAACAAAATCAACAAAATTAATTTTGTTATTTCGTTTAAAGATCTTATGAAGAAATCTGGGTTCGAACAAGAAGTAATACAAGATTGGTATTTCGCTTGTGTTGTCTAAGATTGAAGAGATTTTAAAAATTGTATTCGTTATTTTTTGGGGATAGACCTAGATCCGCTTGAGTGATCGCTTTTGATGTGAGATTAGGTTACTGGATTATTAGGATATGTTAGGATAAGTGTGTTCTTTTATACCGGGTTAAATTTGGGTTAATCTTAATTAGTTTTGGGCTTTGAATTGGGCTGGACGGGTTAAGAGGTACACTTATTGAAGTTAATCTTAATTGACGGGTTAATCTTAATCTTATGGGGTTCAAGGTGCAACGTAATACTTAAAAACTAGCGAATGCTGCGTAATGCGCGACGGACACCGACGACTAATTTTGTGGCGATCTAATATACGTTTTTTAATAAGAACTTTACCCGGATGAATGACACTTTTAATTAAATACGGCTTAAGCATTGGAACCCACTTGGCCAACGCAAACGTAAGTTAACGTACTCGAGCCCGAACGTAGCAGGCTAAACAAAATCTTTATATCCAGTAAATTTATTGTTAAAGAATAATAAAATAAAAACAGTGATTCAACGAAAATTTTATTTCAGTCTGCACACTTGCAATGCACGCATGACTCGCTAGAAATATATGAAGTATGAAGATAAATTCAGTGCTTACGTTGCGTAACTAGTGATGAGTAGAAATGTTAGAACAAGCATGAAAATGTGATTGTGTGCCATTGCAATTGAGAATTCTCAGTAGTACGGAGTTGCGTTCATTTGGTTGAAATGGAGTTCATGCGTATTGTGCGTGTGTGGGGGTGATATCAGCTATTTGGTTAATCGTTTTTACACATATAAACAACTTTCTTAATTTTTTAGATTATTATTACAATGTTATTTTTCGATTTAAAAAACTTTCAGCTGGTTTTTGACTTAAAAATGACCACGAAAATATATAGATAATTTATATTAGACATTTATCCGTGCATGACTGCTACGGTTTATAATAGTATGTGAGTTTTTTTTTTTCACGGGTGTAAGTAAATTGGATTTTTAAATTTTATTTTTATTTTTTTATTTTAAAAATTTTTATTTTATGCATATATAGATGAAGTAAGTGAGATTCAAGAAGATCTTAATAGTTTAAGAGCGTGGAGTATGCTCGCCAGAGAGGCTCACGATTCGACGTGGAGCTCGCCACTGCCGCCACCACACCAAGACCACTCACCGGTTGAGGGCTCACGGAGTTTCCACCTAAGCAAACGACAAAGGAGAGTTGCGGTATCTAAGTTTCCAACGAAGTAAATTGGGGGTGGGTGGGCCCAAATGGCTTAGTTGTTTTGTGTTATGAGTGAGAGGGTATTTTCAAGTGTGAGTGTTGAAATGATGTGCCACCCGGTGAGGCCCGAAGAGCCAAAGCTCTTCATGATACTCCATGCTCTAACTTCCAATTAAGTATTTGAATATTTAATAGATTTAATTGTCCTCGTAACTAACTTTTATTTTGATAAAAAAGCTAATGGTGACTTATTTTACGGGTGTGTTTGGTAAAAGTAGTTGAATTGTATAGTGAGTAGTAAGAGTCGTGATAGAGTCACATTCCTTCTTCACCGCTTCACCACATCTTCTTAAAGAAGTATTGGAAATTGAGCATTCTTAAAAATAGAAATCTCACCGCTTCTTCGCCAAACGACTAGTAAAAATTAAAACGCCTATCGTTCTTCACCGCCATCGCTCCAAAAAGTTTCACACCGCTCCGCCAAACATACCCTACTTTTACAAAGGGTTTTGGTCATTATATTATAATGAATTTTTCAATGTCTTGATTTAGTACGTGAATCTTTGAAAAACTTGTGTACATGTAGCTAATTTTCATAAAGCTTTTAACCAAGACATTTGATGAGATGTATACCGAAAGTTCCAACACGCGACATTATTTATAATTAGGCAGCGCCATCAAATGCGTATATGAAATATTCATGAAAGTCAGTTACATTTACACAAATTTTAAAATTTACGTATCAAAACAAGAAACGATGAAGAAAGTTCGTTCTTATTATGTGACCAAACCTTTACTAACATGAAAATGGTTTGGTGGTTAACCCAACTCTTTCAATATTCTTTTAATTCACCCAAAAAGACTTTCTATTTTGACACTACGTAGTAAAATCTTTTCATGTGATTCACACATAAGGGAAAATGATTATTATGAGTAAATAGTATAACTAATTTCAGGCCTAATCTACTCACGACTTGACACGTATGATATACATTTTGATCTCAATAAGGAAAGCTATTTTATTGAAATATGAAGTCTAATCTCAATCTGAGAATATTTTGTTGCTTTTGATCTTGATTTTGAAGTGCTTGTGGAATGTACAAGATGGTGAGCAAAGTTGATATCGATTCAATCCCAACATGCCAAACAGCATTTTTTAAACACCAACACCAAACCCATTCCTATAGTAATTCATAACAGTAAACCAAACGTACCCTCAATATTTAAGTACACCATCTTGACACTCGTAGTAAAACTGAATAAAGCCTCATATATGGTAACAATTTTGTTTTCTGCTCTTCATATACATCAACAATAAGGTGCAACAGCTTATCAAAAACTTTTGGGTCTAAGATCATTTCAAAAAACTTAAAGCACTTCTGTTGTGAATCTGATATTTTCATTTCTAAAAAGATATAAGCCTCAAATATTCAATTTGTTGAACCAGACAATTACATACAAGGATTAACCAACTAACTAATCTGTGGTCTCGTCCTCTCCTTTCATATTCATGCTCAACACCTGACAAGATTTTTCATGATCCGGACACTCATTGTCAATCTCTTGATCTAAAGACTTGCTATATGGGCATGGTTGCACTGCTTCTTGCATTGGGCTGAACGGCGCATCAAACTGAGATGATCCCATAGGCTGAGTCCTCATCTGCACAGACCTCAACAATGCAGCCCTCCTTAAGTCAGCCGAGTGGCATATATCACTAGGTGATGATGGGAACCGTCCCTCTGTGTCAGACCCTCGTTGGCGTGCCTGTGCAGGTGTCACAGCTGGTGCACCAGGGTAGGGTCCAGGTGAGAATGTGCTTGCATGTCTTTGGAACCTGTATGGAGAAACCGGCTAGTCGGTTGGCTATCGGTTTGAGATGGGGATGGTGAGCACGCATTGCTCTCATAGTATCTACATTCATCCAAGTCTTCTGACATTGGTGAATACTGCAGAGGTAGTTCATCCCTGAAATCAAAATAAAATTCGACGCTTATGGATCTTTCAATAATCTAATAAACCAATAAAACCTGGGAGACAAGAACACAAATAATAAACAAGAACTGAGTATGTATATCAGACAAGATAACCTATATCCTCAGTTAGTCGGTTACTATTTGACAGAACTTGTGACTATATGATTGTTTTGTGATTTACCACTCTCCACAATAGATAAAGGAAAATATATAGGCAGGATCTGTGCACATTTAATAGTAGCGTAACAATAATTCTCACTTCTATAGGCAGGGATCTGATGCACATTTTAGTATAAGTGTACAAATAATTCTCGCTTCTATAGACTGGGATCTGAAGCACATGTAAAAGAACATAATACTATTTGGACATTTAGTATAAATGTAACCATATTTCTTACTTCTATAGGTAGGGATCTGATGCACATTTAAGAAAGAACATAATACTATTTGGACAGTATAATTCGACACTCTATACAAGCGTAATAATAATTCTCGCTTCTGTAGGCAGGGATCTGATGCACATTTAAGAACGAACATAATACTATTTGGACGGTGTAATTCTACAATCGTATATAACTGTAACAATAATTTTACTTCTATAGGCAGGATCTGATGCACATTTAAGAAAGATCATAAATACTATTTGGACGGTGTAATAGAATCGTATATAACTGTAACAATAATTCTTACTTCCATAGGCAGGGTTCTAATGCACATTCAAGAAAGAAACGTAGTACAATTTCAACAGTATAATTCTATACTGCAAAAAATCTTACATAAACTGATTTCGCTTGTATCCTTTACAATTAATTCGATAATTCTATTTCAATATGTAAAGCTTGAAGCAAAACACAAACTAACTGCAATAACATCTCAGCGTACAAACACAGATGGAAAACTCATCACAATATTCACAGCTCTGTAAGAACAGACCATCACCAAAACTAGCATGAATTAACTGAATTTGCAGTTTTATATTAACACACAGTCAACATTTGATAAAGTTTACCATTTAATTTGCAGGCTTGCAGCAATGTAAGCTATGCATGGTCAACTATAGAAGATCCTAAGACTGGTAAGAGAATGAGTCTGTTACCTTAGATAAAACATGCTGTCAGACCTTGCGGGAGAATCCATGAGGTTTTCAGGAAGGGGATCCCCGACTGATAGCCCATTCAAGCTGGAAGCCATTATCTACAACAACGTTACCATGTATCAGTTAGTCTGAATTAACATACATATAACTTTGCTCGTTCTGTTTGTTAATCACAATCAGACGACCACTGTGTATCAACAACAAAAGTTCCAAATAATTATTTAAGTGTGCAATGACCAATCAATTTTATTAATTTAGCACATATAAAGCTTTTTTCAAGTTATACTTAACCATCATGAGTTTTGGAAAATCAGGATTCAATTCTCCAAACAAGGAAGTAACGAACCACTAGCGGGAAGAGAGAATTGGCAGTTTTGAATTGACTATTTCAACTCGAATCAAATAAGTAATTAACTAAGGAATAGTTAGGTAAGTTTACATCTGTTTGTTATAAACTGTTAATATTGACCATAGAATATCGGAAAAGTAAGAATCATAATTAACAATCATTCAATAGTGGAAACAAATCATTGTGATTTCACTTTAAACACATATCCAAACACCCTAAAGAATCCGCATAATAAAATCGATAAATCAACCACCTTGCCTCCTTAAATACAAAAAACCAAAAAATGTTTTTTTTACCAAGAACAACACAAATAATCAAAATACTTGTCAAAACAGACAGCGTAACAGCCAAATTATTATTTTTTAACCTTTTTCACCTAAACAACAACTAAAAATATCAAGAATCATACACATACACATAACCATATCAGTTTTAACTATGGTTTCCGACTTTTTTTTAAATAGAAACCAAACATAATAACCACCACAGTGAGATTTCATTCTTTTTTTTAACTATGGTTTCCGACTTTTTGGCCGACTAATTCACGGGTTTTGGGCCCAGACGTGACCACTTTTGGCAGAACATTTCATTTCAAAATTCATTAAGTACCAATTTTTTACCACAAGAAACATTAAATCCGACCACATTTCTTAATAAACAGTAAACCAAAAATGAAAAGGTAAAATAATACCTCAGTGAGATAACGTTTATGGGAGTTAAGATTATCAACGTAAACATCATCTTCAGTATCTCTACCCCGTTTATTAGAGGGTGACGCGACTGATGACGACGCTGGTGAAACAGTAGTACTTGTTACACATGATGTTGTTACATTAACAACAACAGATTCAGGTTCTGTTATATTTCTTGTTGATGGTTGTTCTGTAACTCTCATTTTTACAATTTTTGATGAGAAATGAATAAGAACAAAATAAAAGATTTGAAATTGTGTTTATTTTATTTTTTTTGAACAAAGTGGTGGGGGTGTTGATAACTTGATACAGTAATAACAAGGATTGGAATAAAATAAAGAATAAAAGGTTAAAGATGCAAACACACATGTCGTTTGTTTATGGTGTGTCATGTTTTTAGGGATGTAACGGGTATGTAAATGTTTGTTTCTTACTTTCTTATTTCAGTACTCTTTGTTTAATCTTGGGCTTGCTTTTTTAGCCCGCTCTAGTGGGCTAAGACAACTAACTTCATAAGAGCACCCGGTGACATAGGTGAAGATTACTATCTACATCTATATCTATATCTATATTACATTATAATATATTTAAGATTTTTATAAAAGAAATCTAAAAATATAAGCTCACGTATTCTTATAATTATGAATTCAAATAATTAAGAAAAAAGATAATGTATAACACTTTAACGCATATAATTTTCAAACGCATACATAAAAAAGATAATGTATACCACTTTAATACACATATTAAAAAAAAAACCACATTAATCTTATTTAATATACCAATTAATTAAGCGATCAATAAATACAATTCATACAGTTATTAAAATACCCTAACATAATAAATACAAATTATCAAGATATTTACAACTAGATTAAACATAATTCCTACATTAAACGTCACTAATACAAATATTATTCTTTAACTTCGAACAGAATGAATTCGGCTGAAATTGGCAGGCAGCGGTAACAGGCTGAGCCAGAGCAAGACGGCTAAACGAAGTCTTGAAACCAGAATTTATCATCGAAAAGAATATAATAAACTAAAATCGTGATTCACGAAAATTTTATTTTAGAGACTGCAATTGCAACGCGCGTGGGTCATTCGCATTAAACGTCACTAATACAAATAATAAAGACGTTATACTGAAATATTAAAGCCCAAACGCAAGCAGGCGAAAATGGGCTTGAGCACGACAGTAGCATAGTACAACGTATCGACTCCGAACAACGGCAATAAAGCAAGCTCGAGTCTGATAAACGGCACGACGCCAACTCTGAATCGAGCAGACGCAACTATCGAAATCGGCCGAACGAGCTTAATTAAACGAAATTTTGATATATGTAAATTTATCATCGAAAGAACATAATAAACTAAAATCGTGATTCAATTTGAAAATTTATTTCAGACCAACACGCAACGCGCTTATACCTATTATCATCTAATGTAGAGCGTCGAAAACGACGGTTGAATTGTCATCTTGGTTTTGTGCGGTTTTGATCCAACCCAATGCAGTTGTCCAAACCTAATATTTGATCCCATCTCTTATTTGATAACTATGACTAGGGTGCGTGATTAGCAAATACAGATCTAACACATCACTAATTTCTACCGCCATAAAACACATACACCAACAAGTTTATCAATCGGACCTTTGAATCGGAGCTTCATTAACAGCTTACTGGAAGCAGTAGAAAAGATATTCAGGTTTGAAGTAAGTTTTTTTAAGATTGTTTCATTTTCTGTCGATTTCTCTTTGAAAAGGTTCGGTTTCTGAATTTTGTTTGATTGTGTTTCGGTTTTTGATTTTTTCGTGTGTGGATTTTTCTATTATGGTGTTTGAACTGGTGGTGTGTAGTGATGGTGAAAGAGATAAAAACTGAGTATGGCGATTTGCTTGGTTATGGTATTCGTTTTGGACATATAACTAGACGTAGCACTATTATAAGGTCAAGTCGGATAAAAAAGGTTATATTTAGTTGCAAAAAACTATTCCGTATTATTTAACTTGTTGGTTAAAATGTTAATAGATGTTGTTTATTGTTTCCATTCACAGTGTATGATGCAAAGTGTGCTCCTTTGCCAAACTTTGAAAGATGCATATCAAGGAATATAAAAGGTAACACTTTCATTCTGTGCAACCTAATATGTTGTAGGCAAAAAAAGAGTAAGGTATGCACACTCATACAAAGAAGGTTAGGTTATCAATAGTGTGTACTATTTTGATTCTATAAAACAAAGTCTATTTATTTTAACTATTCGAGTAACCTTTCAATTTTTTTTTTCATAATATACCCGTTTTGACTTTAATTTGCAGTGGCTGTTAAAGAGACTGACAACGTACCCTCCAAACTGCTCGAAGGCCTCCCCTTCGAACATGTTCGAAAGATACATCTCGGACCTCGGGATAAACTCCTAAAATCTCTTTTGGCGTCAAACTACTTATCTATAATAGTTACCACACGAGATTCGCGATCAAGCCTCCAACCTCGGGGTTGGATCCTTCAAGATAATAACATGGATGAGAAGCTTGACTGGTCATACCCACATCCCACTTCCACCTTAGCTTTCCGCCAGGTTGAGAATGTGGGACACTAAACCCGCCGTTACTATAAATCATGGGACACCCCAATGATCCCCAAACGTGTGCATCGACCCTTTAAGGCTTATTTCTTTCTCTATAAATAGCTTTGGGGTGATCATTTATGTAATCGCTCACTAACACTTACATACTTACTTTACACTCACATTTATACCATATCAAATACTTATTTTCTCAGATTTTGTGTCCTAAACGAAACCCTAATGACGGCGATCAAACGACGTCACTATGTAAAGACGACGTCGTCATGAGTGTAATTCTATATATAGACTTGAATTTTCTGTATTTTGTGTGCATTATTTTGGAGAGCAAACCCTAGTTCGACAAGAGTCCGACTTGGGCAGTATTTTACGGTTCCAAACCCTCTTGTACACTCAAAGATAAGTTTTTTTTATCAAATCTATCACCATGTTTGATCTACGTTCAATTGTTTGTTTGTGTTCTTGCTTATATACCATGCTTAACTAAATTAATCAAGTGTTTGCTTAGATCCAATGAAACCTAGTTGTTGATTATTGTTAGGTTGTCTCTTGTTTTAATTGGTAGACGCTAGAGTAAGGAAAATTGGCTTCTTCTTTAATTGTTGCGAGCTTGAACGCTCTAAATAGAAAAAGCTAAGAGTGCACTTAGCCATCGTTGTGTTTATTGCGTGAGTTGTAGCTTGAGGATAATAGAGTATTCAGGGGAGATACTTCGGTACTTTGCGATTCCGGATAGTCTATAAGAGAGTTACGATTCATAGAACTAGAGAATTAGGCACCCCCTATGACTAACACGGAATACAACGCACCAATTAAAACGAGGATGTGATAATTCAACCGACCAATAAGAGATAACTAGGGAGTAAGAAAATCTAAATGAACATGTTCTTAATTATCATAAGAAACACAATCAACCAATCCATAGCTTTTACCGTTAGTTAGTTAATTAGTTTTAATTCAAATTGCTAAGTAGTTAAAATAGGTAGAATTACCAACCCCACTCTTCAAACCCGAAGACTTTAATTGCTTTCCTAAGAAAATATAAAAAGATAAAAGAATCACCCTCAACCTCACATTTTCGTCATACATCTCTACTAGCATCTTTATTCCCTAGAGAACGATAAACCCTAGGCTTACCCATACTACATCGCAACGATTAGTACACTACTTAGTGGGTTGTAAAGCTTGCTCGTTGAAAAGGAAGTCTTTTGACCCCGAACCACGCATCACGCATATACACAGGTGATTATTATTCCGATAGACCGCAACAATCAGGGGAAATAGTATTATTTCATTTTTCGCGGTTTATTTGGTGTGAAGTGTCTACATACGTGAGAAGATCTTGTTGATTTCTTGCATATTACCCCCAAACGGATTTTCTGCATTATGTACAACTGTGATTACGTGACTAGTCAGATTTGCTTGGTGTGGTTTACTGGTCATCTACAAATTTCGTTGCGAACTTAAAACTTCAAAAGTTATAAGACATGTCTACTACATCAAAGTTTTGAATCATCAAGATGTCATTTGGGGAAGTCGATTGTAAACTTCGCCAAAAGAAGTGTATGAAAAGAAGTCGCTAAAGACATGTAGCATGAATTCGGGGAAAGTTAATCCAGTTCATGAATATTACATCATTTGCCTACAAGTGAAGAAAAGTTCTCAAGCCGAGGTATAAGATGAAGACAAAGAAGGCCAGCTGCAGTCATCCTCGAGATTTGAAGAGCTTATGAAGACTTTATTTTACTTATATTTGTACTTGTAGGAAATGTTGTAAGTAATCCTTATATCGCCCTCATTGGGGAAGATTGTTGGGATCGCTCATAACACATAAATGGAACGATATTTATGGGATTTCATTAGTTATCATGTAAGCCTAATACACAGGTACTGAAACTGTCATTATTGTAAAGTAGTGTGTATGTTAGGCTATATAAGCCCTCCTATACTTCACTAGGAAGGTGAGACTTAGTGTGTAATTTACTCTTTCATTATCATCAATAAAACACATAGTTCCCTTTCTCTCTCTACTATCTCTCTAACTATGGAGATGTTATACTATCATCATCCCGACCTCCCGAATCACAATATCAACCTATTAACACGATCCTACAAACCAACATACTGAAATACCCAAAACCCCAAAACAAAGATAACAAGTACTCCAACCATGTAGCAAGTCACTTCTCCATTGCTTCACCTCCATTTCTTCAAGCTTCATGATAAAGATGAACAAATCACGAAGACGGATTTGCTTTTTGTCACCATTATCATTATCCTTGAAGCTTTACTAAGTTCATCATGTTGCGACTTCCTTAACTCCATAAGCTTGAAAAGCAAGACTAGAACCACGTGCACTTTCAATCTAAGCCCATGACCTTCCAGGTGATTACAACGATCAATGATGTCGCAGACTTTGTACCTAAAATATTCTTCATCCGCAAAAGTGGCTTGAACTTCCTCCAATAGTGAACCAATAGAATATCCTTCATGGAGTTTCGACTTAGCCACAACTTTCAAACGATCACAAAGTAAAATCTCTAGCTTCGTTAAATTCACTTATTTGGAATTCTTAGTCTTCTAGTACCATGTTATGCAATATGATACAACAATACATAATCCTCACGATTTTTCTCACCGTAAGCACGCTGGTCAGGCTATAATTCTTAACGACCAAGAACACCAAGCCTGCTCCACATCTTTCATTGCACCTTCTTGTGCCCTTTTAAAATTTATATCACCGGTTTCGAGCGATTGAATATGATTTGACAAAAGTAGACCATGTTGGATAAAATACCATCTGCTAGGAATATCATTTGGTGTATGTGTAACCATTCACCGTAAACGGGGCCTCGGGAACGCGACCGTTAATGAGGTCGTCAAACAAATTCGACCGATATAGAACATTTAGGTCGTTATTTGCACCCGTTATACCAAAAAATGCATGCCAAATCCACAAATCTTAAGATGCAACTGCTTCAAGCATTATTGTCGAATGTATGTGATCTCCCTGTTGGAATTGCGCTTTGAAAGCGTTCGGATAATTCCTCCATTCCCAATGCATACAATCTATACTACCAAGCATACCCGAGAACCCATGATAGTTTTCGTGTTTTTTATATAGCCGCAAAATATCATTCGGGGAGGGTTTTCTTAAATACTCCTCTGAGTATAAATCCCATATACATTTGGTAAAATGGTCTAAACTATCACGACTACAACGTTCGCCAATTTACAAATATTCATCGAAAGCATCGGGTGTTGTCCCGTACGCCAATTGGTGTATAGCAGCCGTGCATTTCATTATGGGGTGGATACTCATTTTACCAGTAGCATTTGGCCATGACCTAAAAAATTTAAAGTGCTCGGGAATAGGGTGAACGTTATAGTTAAATATACCTTGGACTATTTTTAAAAATAGTCGTCAACTCGTCCAATACCGGCCTCTGAAATTCCTTTTGAGATATTTTGGATTATCCCTAAAATTATCATTAAGTAGACTTTCTTGGCGACTTCATATTCTCGGGGTATGTGCGTAAGTGTGTGAACTAGTTGCTTCATCGTCATCTAAGGCTAGAAATTCTTCGTGCATATCGTTATAAACGTAATAATTATTTGGTTGAATTTCATGCTAAAAAGATCCATGGAAGTCAAAACTTTATGAAATATGGAAGAGTGGAATAAAATGTGGCGAAAGTGTATAAATATTGTGATTTGGTTGGAATGTTTGAAAAATTTTGTGTTAAAGTGGGTATTTATATAGTTAAAATTGGGTGTTATTTTTTTACGTTGCTACTATCCGTTATATAACGCTTAAATAAAAAATTACACAAGTTTACCTTTGGCTCCGACCATTCGAATGGCGGAGAAACATTTAATGGACGAATGACGAGTTGGGTGGTACGCCATTGGCCTATGATGGTGCATTTGGCTTGTTAAAACCTCCCCTCACACGTGGCCTCTTACAAAATTCAACATACAAAAATAACTTAACTCTATATTGTAAAATTTATTATTAACATCTACTACAGTACGTAACAAAATAACTCCGTATTAAAGTATAGGGAAATGCTAACAAAAGCCCTAAGGGCTGTTGATAACAACAATTTTTTCACAAAATCTCCTTATATTAAGACATATTCGAAACATGTTCCATATTTTCGCTAATATGACCAATAAGAAGCGAATTGAATTTGTATATGTAAATAATAGAAAGTCATTAATGATTTTGGATGATTTTTATTTGGACATTGTGAAATGTCTTAACATAAATTCGAAAATTAGGTGTTAACAACATAGGTCATTTAGCAAAACCCTAAAGTATATAGGGTTAATTGCTTGAAAATATATCATATTTGACACTTTTTGTTATTGTGTGTAGAACTTTCTTTTTCTTATACAGTGTCTTGAACTTTCGAATTTCGATTATTGTGTGTATTTTGTGACCATTTTACCCTTACTTTTGAAAGATAAAATGATCATTTTATATGACTGAATAATCACAAAATACGCACAATAATCAAAATTTAAAAATTTAGTACACACATAAAAAAAAAAAAAAATCAATCCACACAATAACAAAAAGTTTCAATTATGATACATCTTTTATATAATAAATGAATTACATCATTTCAGGTGATTTTGCCAATTCATTCTTATTGGAAAAAAAAATTGGGTCAATAGGAGAGCTTGATTTTGCCGAAAGCAAAATCGTGTGATTGATTGGTTAATAAAGTTAAAATTAAATTGATTTTAGTCAACTTTAATTAATTTTGTGGAGAAATTTGGTTGAGAAGAAAACACATAAAAACATATGTGTCAAATTTGGAAAACAAAAACTTAAAAAGAGGAGGTAATTAATAAAACTTTAGTGGTTAAATTTTTAAAAATTGTAGAGTTAAGTGTAATATTATAAGTTTCTATGTTTTTAGTAACTTTGAAATTAAACAAATACGCCTTATACTTTATACCCCTATACTTTATAACAAAATACAATATGTATGTTGTTTTAAAACTCCAACATATAAATATACATAAGATTATAAATATCATATTAAAAGTATGACAGATGTGGACACGAATTTGAATATTAAATACGGCTAAATTATTGAAAACGGGAATATAATTATCAAATTGTAAGTACGAGCTACTGTAATATGAAGAAAAAAAAACGTGATTGTACTTATAACAACTACTCATGTAATTTTTATTTTTTTATATAAGGATATGTAGAAAAACATTTTAAAAAATTTTAAGGAGTATATTTTAACTTCATCAACGTTTATTATGTGCAACTAAACTCGCATCTTGTGTACATCATAATATCAACAACAACAACAACAACAACAAACTCAATCCCGCCGAGGCAGGGTATGGGGGAGGTAGAATGTAGACAGGTTCTACCCCTACCCCAAGGATAAACCCGGGAGTAAGGAGACTGCTTCTAATGAGACCTCCTATTGTGCACGTGCGGGTGAGAAAGAAGAGATGAGAGAGCAAAAGGAGCAAAGGACAAGAAGCAAAGCAAAGCGGTGAAAGGCGGACCAAACACGCCAAACGCTACACAAAAGCACAAAGCATACCAGTAAAACAAAACCAAACGCAAAGTCGTGCAAACCAAGGAGCAAAACAAAGGAAGGCGAGACTACACGGGACCTAAAGCAAGGGCAAAAAGGCAACCTAAGGGGCAACAAAGAGCAAGGCAAAACACATGAGGGCAAGCTAAGGCAAAGGCAAAACAAGGCACCAAGGCATGGCATGAAAACGTCTAAAAGCCTAACACCTAACTACCCAAATCCTAATTTTATCTCTCCACATTCCTATCTCGAGGTCATGTCCTCGGACGAGAGCAGCTCCTTCATGTCGAGCTTAAGTCTATCCTCCCACCGAGATTGGGTCTACCCTCCTTCTCACACCATCAACTACTAGCGCTTCCACTCTTCTTAACAGCACCGATTGTGGCCTCCTCCGACATGGCCGAACCACTTTCGGCCTTCTCTCTCATCTTCTCGATAATATTCCGACCTCAAGTTTTGCTCGGAAACACCGTTCGGGATCATGTCAAGCAAGGTTTTCCAGCGAGTCCATCTTAACATTCTCAATAGTGAAATTTAAATAGAATATCAACATTTATATCGGCTAAATATAGTTGAATCTTGAGTTGTTCTAACAAAGTTTTTTACAAAATTTGATTATATAAAATTCTAATGGATATTAATGGATAATAAAAACCCATGCATAAGTATATAATTATACGTAATTATACAATGTTGACATACAAAATAAATTTTTGTCAACCCTCTGCACGCACATAATTTTAAGTATATCTTGTAATATATATTTTAAAGTATATAATACAATTTCTTTCACTTTATTCATCCAAATACTTCATTTATCTTCACCCACCTAGTCAAACGGTTTAGATGTCGGTTTTGCCTTTTTATTGTGAAGGTTTGTGTTGAGGTGTGTTTGTGGTGGTGTTGATGATTGGAAAACTACGGTGACTGGCGACTCTGATAAGCGAAACAAAAGGTTTACTCTAATGAATAAGCACTGTTGAGTTTCGATTCAAGGCATACTAAGATTTGATAAATTTTAGTTTGTGAAGGTGTAAGTCTCGGTTTTTATTAATGCTTGCTTAATGATGAAATTAGTGCGTATGAACTTACAACTTATATTGTGTCGGTATAAACCTCTTATTTAACAAATTGCTAATGAATAGTCATGAGATGGTTGTATTATATAAATCTAAATGTCATATTGTAACTATTTGTTTTCGCATACGATACCAATTCTGAGATATTACATTACTTAATTTGTGTGATTGTTTTACGACGGTTTCTCGTTCGGTTTATTTTCACTTGTTTGATAATGACAATGAAGGCACCACCAATTCTATTTGGCGAAGGATGGAGTTTTATGCGGTTGGGATAAAACTAATGGCGATTTTGGAGGGGGAACAAGAACCGCACTTTAACTATGAACAATACATGATTTATTACACGTAATTTTTTGTTTTCTTCGTCTTTTACAAGTGTTGTTTTGTCGATATATATATGATTGTAACATTTGTTGACTGTCTGTGTGTACAGAACTATCTATAACATGTGTTTTCAGATGCATCCTTATGACTATTCTCAACAGCTGTATGATAAGTATAAGGAAACATTTGTCGAATATATCAATTTAATGGTAACTTTTCTCCTTTGTTGTTTTTTTGGATGCAAATTGCGTTTGTTTTGTAATGTCAATAATGCAATAACCACAACATGAATTGTCGAGTTCGGAAGAATTAAGGCATTAGTAGACAATAGTGCATGCATCTACAAGTGGACCATGATGTCTGAAGTTACATTACATGTTATATTTACATTGAGAAGAAAATGTTTGATAGGTCAGTATTACTGGAAGCAAGTGGCGGATGGGTTGTTGTCCTTGATATCAAAATCATAAGGTTCATGCTTATCAAAGCACATGGTGTCAATGCTTTTAGAGAATCATTAATAAAGTCAAATTTGTATCATACTGGCCAATTGTCTTCGATTGGCTTATAATCTTATATAATATCACTTGAATGTTTTATATGATGGTGTTTTTTGAAGTTATTATGGTGACTAATAAGACAAGGTAACAGACGCATGAGATGGAAATTTATCCGAAGAACTGTGTTAGCATAATTATTGTGAAGGAACCGACATCATCTAAAAGCGTGCGATGGTGTAGTCTAGTGTTTTGTCTCTTATATTGTTATAATTAGCACACTATCTATATGGTGGTGTCAAATATTGGGTTCAATAGTCTGGCGTACATATCTTTGGTAGTGATTCTAATAAGCGCATTTGTGGCGTTTTCTAGGTGTTGCCATCATTGCGAGAGAAGCATGATGAGTTTATGTTGCGGGAGCTTGTGAAGTGTTGGTCGAATCATAAAGTGATGCTTGGTGGCTTAGATGGATTTTCAATACCTTGATCGTTATTTCATTCATAAAGGTCTTTACCTTCCTGCGTGAAGTTGGTCTCACTTGTTTTCGCGACTCGGTAAGTTTTAGTCCGAGCAAACGGCTCGAGATGGGTGTTGGTTTCTTTGTTGCTAATGAAACCTTCTTCTTCTGGGTTTATGAAACTAAGGGTAGAGCCAAAGATGCGATGATTGTCCTCGTAAGTTCTATTCATACGCTCATGCACCGTTTTTTGTTTGTTACGTGAAGTTGAAATTAACAATGCTCCCGATTGATTAATCAAGAGCGTGAAGGCGGCGATTGACGAGAATTATTAAAGAATGTTCTTGGTATATATGTCGAAATTGGGATGGGAAAATGGATTACTATGAAAAGACTTTGAAGCTTTCATGCTTCTGTCGATTACGCTAAGTACTATGCTCGAAAAGTATCAAACTGGATTAAGAAAGATTCTTGTCCCGATTACATGCTCAAGTACAGTTGTTTAAAGCTTTTACCGCCATTACTCTGCTTCGTTGTTGATCTTTGTTCATCATTGTCACTTGTAGCATTACTATCTTATGTTTAGTTTCATCATGTTCAATGATTTTATTTAATGGACAACGTGGATATTTGCTTAAACAAGGAAAATCACATAGTCGATCCTATTTGCACTCTAGCAATCGCCCAAGCTCATAGAGGTTAGTCTTTCCGATATATGTACGAGTTCCAAATGTATGGAGTACACGAATTTTGAGTCAGGCCGACCTTTTTTTTTTTTTTTTTTAGTTGTGGTCTAACCACTTTACGTTGTCATATTTGTGCTATTTTCTTCACCTACGAAGTGAAAAATAATTTTTGTTCTATATCACCAATTGCTCAAAAAGAACATTGGTGTTGCACATTGCCCGTGATGATAAGGTATTCTCAACTTTACATTAAGTTTAGTGATGAAGTTGGTCTCCACTTGTTTTCGCGACTCGGTAAGTTTTAGTGTGAGCGAGCATTTCGATATGGGTGTTGGTTTCTTTGTTGCTAATGAAACCTTTTCTTTTCATACTGAGTTAATGAGGAAACTAAGGGTAGAGCCAAAGGTGCAATGCTTGCCCTCGTAAGTTTATTTATTTGTTTATGCCATTTTTGTGTGTTGCGTGAAGTTGAAATTATGAGGCGGTGCTCTTGATCACAGATTAATCAAGAACGTGAAGCGAGAAGATTGTGAAAAATTATTACATGTTCTTGGTATATCTTTCAAAATATTTGGGATGGGACAAATGGATTGCTATAAAGACTTTGAAGCTTTCATGCTTGCCGATTCTCTTGATTACATGCTCGAAAAGCATCAAACTGGATTAAGGAAGATTCTTGTCACGATTACATGCTCAAGGTACAGTTGGTTAAAAGCTTTTACCACCATTCTTCGCTACTTTCGTAGTTGATCTTTGTTCATCATTGTCACTTGTAGCATTACTATCTTATGTTTAGTTTCATCATGTTCGATGATTTTATTTAATGGACCACGGGCCGAGGACCACTTAAACAAGGAAAATCGCATAGTCGGTCGCTATTTGCACTCTAGCGGTTGGCCAAAGCTCATAGAGGTTAGTCTTTCGATATATGTGCGAGTTGCAAATGTATGGAGCACGCAATTTAGGGCTCAGCCACCCCTTTTTTTTGTTTTAGTTGTGGTCTAACTGCTTCTTACGTTGTCATATTTGTGCTATTTTCTTCACCTTTACAGAAAGTGCAAAATGAATTGTTGGTCAACTATAGTAGTCAACTGCTCGAAAAAGAACAGTCTGGGTGTCGCACATTGCTTCGTGATGATAAGGTATTCTTAGTTTTACATTTAAGTATTTTGTTTTGAGCATGATGATTAGCGACTAAATTGTTGTATTCTCTAACAAACGGTGGATGATCTTACAAGGATGTATAAGCTCTTCTAAAATTCCCAAAGGACCGGATCCTGCTAATATGTTCAAGTGGGTTTGACTTTTCATGGGAAGTAGTCTAACACTCTAACCTATAGTCCGATGAAATCGACATTTTGATTATGCTTTGTGTGCCGAAGATATTCTTCTGAAGGAATGACTCTAGTCCGACAAGTCGATGATCTCGCAAGTAACAAGGTAATTATGTCTCCATCTAGTTCTTTCTATTGATGAATTTGGTGCATCTTTATTGGTCGCTTAGAATCGGGTTTGGATCTCTTATGACACCGATTATGAACATGCTAGTGTATCAAGATTCGATTAGCATGACATTTTATACTTAGCATGCAACTTCACTATTTCTTGAGTGATATCTGATTGTGACAACACACATTATGCTCATTAAGAGTCAATAAAGGGTTTATGAAAACAGAAGTGAAATATGCTTGCGGAACAGTTTACACAATTGTTCTTTATAGAAAATGGACAAAGGTAAATTCTGTATGCTGGTTAAATCGAACAATTTTTTCAAACCTGAAACCGTTTGTAGCCTTCATCTAATCCACATAAGACTTGTTTTGCCACATCTAATGTTAACTGACATTTTATGTGAATCACTGTAAGAGTTATTGAACATTGATTTATTGTATATCAACTGTTTTATACGCTTACTTTACTAAATACTTGTGAACTTGTTTTATCAATGGAGAATGTTGGTGGTCCGCAGCAGTGTAATATCCCGGCTTACAATTCACTTAGAAAAAGTATACTCGGATAATTGGTCGATCCGCAGATACTAATCTATGAACATGGTTGACTTTTCGGGTCTTTTTCGGAAAGTAATTGACTTGCATGACAAGTTCATGGCATATGTTCTTGTTGCTTCTCAAATCACAACCTATTTCACAAGGCCCCGAAAAAGCCTTTGAGGTTTCTCGCAATAAAGCGTGGTGGTTGCTCTTGTGCGAGCTCATTTCGGCATCTGTGATAATATCCTCGAGAAGGTGGCGGTGAAGCTTAGTAGATTAAGCTATCGAGGAAACCTTGGATAAGGTATATTCATATTGTCTTATTCGGATCATTACATACATAAAATGCATTGTGGTGACATGGTTTTACTTTTACGGTGGTTAAGCTTCTTGCCTACATCAATGACAAAGTTCTTTTGTAGAGTTTTATAGGTATATGTTAGCATCTATATTATACATACTTAATCTTAGTTGTTGTTCCAAAACTCCAATTTGAGTAACTAAATTTACGTATTTTTAAGTTGCAGGGAAAAGCTTTCTATACGTCTCTTTTTATAAGAGTGCAAATGATGATCATGAAAGATTGATCTCTCAAGTTGAAAGCTGACATTGTGGTGGACATTTCACATCGAGATGGAGGCATGGTAATTAAATGACCGAGTTTGTCTTGTGGTTTGATGCTTTTTCAACTATTGACATTCTTTATTCCTTGTTTCAGTGTGATGATTTGGCATTGGCAAAGGAGAATCACATCAGATTCAATAGAGTACCTTTCAAATAATCCTGTTGCACTCCCGGATTGATTTGACAATCATTTATCTTGACCACGTGTTTCCGCCGAGTTATAAGTCCTCCGATCTTTGCCTGTAGAGATGGTAAGTCGCTTTGGAATGTTTGATACTTTATGAAGATATATAAACACAAGGGTGGCAAAGGGCGGGTCAAATGGGTTCTGTTCATTACAACTAGGTCGAAAATGGCAAAAGGTCATAATTATATTTTGTCTAATTTTCTTGAATATACATAAAATAAATTGTTTAAATAATCGAAGCAGAGGCCAAACACACGAATAACGCAGCAAAATTCAAACCATTTGGCACATTTGGGTTAGAGTAATCTTGATGCTCGTTGGGTTTCGGTGAAATGTGTCAAGTGTTTAAGGAGTTCTACCGGACAAAACCAAAAGCAGAAAGCTCACATGGATCTATTCTCTAGGGCGTGTAATGTGAGCGGTTTATTTAATCGAAAACCATTGAGCTCATTCAGGAACTTACCAGCGGCAGACTCTTCCGCTATTCAATGCTTCGAAAAATTAAGCTATACCGAGATCAAGACGCAGATTAAATCTTTGCCGATGATGATGTTATGAGATTACTCAATCCCTATCATGTGCTAAGTATAAGATTCTCACCAAGTGCCAAGCTCGAGAACTGCTTCAAATCGACGCCTTCCGTTCAACTCAAAGTTTCTTGATAGGATGAGGAGGATCAGGTATGTATATCTATGTATCTTCTCATTTCAGCCTTCTATTTTTCTATGTATTGTGTGACTATATATTTTATCGCCTATCGATTCCTTTGCTTTCCGTGGGACGAGAGGAAGAAGGTTGTGGAAAATGTTGACAAGGACAGACGATATGCTATTGATGCTTCAATTGTTACGTATAATGAAGTCTAGGAAAGTCCTTAATTATCAACAAGCTTGTCTCGAGTGTATGGAGCGGCTTGGTCGCATGTTCAAGGTTTGCCATTAATTTCTCATGCATTTACCATTTCATTGTATTTGCTCTGTGGTTGATGGGGCAAGGTGGTTGCGGTGGGTGGTTGGGGTCACATGTGAAATTGGTACTCGGTTTCTATCAAATATCTTCCTATATAAAGTATATATGTTTGATAATATCTAACTGCGTTTGTAAACCAAGATCAATGGTGTTAAAATTTTAGTGATAATTTATCGACAATAGTGTCGATAATTTATCGGACTAGCATCATTAAATGGTGAAATGTTACGGCTTCTTTTGTGTTCTACTCCTCCGCTGCGATATATGTGTTACTAAAGGTCTTTGTATTCATTGCAGCTGATGTTAAGGTAATCAAGAAGAGGATCGAAGATCGATCACACGCGAGTACTGGAAAGAGACAAGGAGAACCCACAGTTCGGATACTTGACTTGATCTATGGTATTTTGGCGACCATATTTTGTTGCAAAGGCATAGAGCAATGATCAAACACATCTTTCTTGGTTATTCCAGGAACATGACTATACGTACACCATCGACTTACAATATAAGAAACAAGATTCAATGGTGGGGTCGGATGTGTGTTTTGAAAGTCGATTATGTGATTTTGAACAATTACAATAGTTTATCAATACATTGTATAAAACCTTTGTAAGATTAAGATATCTTGTTTGGATTTGATTCACGGTGTTTAAGGTTGTAATGATCAGTTATCACTTCTCCGAGAGTTTAACATGATCCGATTATTATAGGAACTAAATATGAAATTAACATAGCAAATGTTCCTACATAATTTAAAGCAGGTTATCGAGTTTTCATTGATGATCATGTGCATTCATTTAATTTATAGCGATCGTTATTTCTTCTTGGTGTTGCTCTTTATAATGACGTTACTTTTGAGGACTTAAAGACTAAGCACCCTTTCAAGCATGCTCCCTCCTTGCCACATATGCTTATTGATTATCATCACCTCATCGCATCTCTGGCTGTGGTTCTAGACAAAATTAGGAGTTTTTCTCGTGGCACGTCTTGTGGACGGGACGGTTCGCGAGCCCAACACCTTATGGATTGCTTAAGTGGAGTTATTGATATTTCTGATGAGTTAAGTCTCCTCTATCACGGAAGTGGTGAATCTATTTCTTGATGGGAAATGTCCCAAGATGCTAAGTGAGTATATTGCTAGTGCTCCTCTTCAACACTGGTTAAGCCCGGTGGTGATATTTGTTTCTATAGTTGTGGGTACTGTTTGGAGGTGTCTCGTTTTCTAGGTTAGTGTTATTATGATTTGTCATTCTTTGAATAGTTATTTAGATGATATACAATTCAGTGTTGGGGTGTCGGAAGCAGGTGAGGCTATACTTCATGCCGTAAATCGTTTGATTGAGGATCCTGGAGATTATGTTGGTCTTTCGATGTTGTTGTTGGATTTAAAAATGCCTCCAATTTGGTAGATCAAGAGGTTATGTTACAAGAAGTTCCTTTACGTTGTATAGATATTTCAAGTTGGGTGAAATTTTGGTATTTTAACCCGACTAGATTGTATTATGGGGAACACGCCTTATGGTCGTACCAAGGGTGCAATAAATGATCTTCGGCCTTTACTTTTTGACTTAGTGTTACATCCTTGATATGTAAGATTAGACTCTTTAGCCTTTGTATACGGGCTTGGTATTTGGATGATGGCACTATTATCTGGAGATACTTTGGTTGTGTGAAAGGTTTTAGAGTTACTTGTCGGGATGGTCCTCGTTGTCATTAGCATCTCAACAACGATAAAACCGGAGTTTTTTGGCGCCAAAGGAAGACCCTGTAAGTAGACTCACGGTGTTTCCTACCTAATATTGCTCGACCCTTGCATGATGTTAAATTACTTGGTGGGCTCGCTAATGTGGATTTTGATTTCAAAATGAACTTGTGATGAAGAGACCATCAAAACCATTATGGATGGAGCTTGTTAAGATTAATGATCCTCGATGTAAGTTACTCTTCTTCATGCTTGACGCGTATTTCCTAACTATACTTTGCTATGCACACATGCCCTCCCGTGTTTTAGAGTTGACCAACATTTTTTGGCGCGACTCTTCGTTTTGCTCAGAACGCACCATCATCGCTTATAGACGGTGTTTGGCAAATGACAATGGAGGATTGCCACTTGCCGCTTTGCATTTGAGGCTCAGTGTCTATTATGTAGGTGATGTTTTGAATTATGCCTTTCTTGTGTCACGATTACTGATGTCTTGGCTTGCACACTAAGTTGCTTTGACATCTTGGTATTGTAGCCCATGGCTTACCTTTGATGATGCTTTGTGTGTGTTGAATACGATTACGAGGTGACCTTTGGTAGTCCAAGTGAGATCGTTGCCCCGAACTCATGAATAAAATGACATATATATATTTCACATGTTACTAAAGCTGCATAATCTAGTTTTTCTTTATATCATAGACATATGGCTTTGTGGAAATCTCAACTCGGAGATCACACTTCTGACTGGCTTAGGCCGATTTCAATTTCTGGTTTAGGACAGACTATGAACTGTAAGACTTATTGTTGTGTGTTATGCTATCGGTTAGGTGTTCCATTATTTTCTATTTCGAAGCCGTGCTAAACTTGCTCTGAGGTTTTTGCTGGGGATATTTATGGAGACCATGTTGTATCGTGCGTTGGTATTATTGGTATTAAACACAAGAGAGGATCTACCCATGTGGCACGTGCCACACATGAAAATTGACGGTGTAGTTTTGATCTTTAAATCGAAAATCAGTTTTACAGTTGTTTGTTTGGTCGGAATGTATGGAAGAAAGAAGATATACCTTTTTCTTTTGAACAAGAAGAAACAAGATACTTGGGATATGTGGAAATGAAAAAAATAATGAATCATCAGATATGAATGGGTTGAATGTTCACCAAGTAACAAAAGCTCTGCTTTATTTAACATTTATTTATTAATAAATATAGCATATTTTTTACGAAATAAGAAGACAAACTAATATATTTCATAATTAACTTATCTCTATACCTAAAATTAAGTCTCTATCTGTTAAAAGAAAACATGTTTGCCCAATTTGAAATAAGCCCAAAGGAAGAAGTATATATTTGAGCCAAAGATGGCAAGATGGTATTAGTTACTCTAATCAGTTATGGCTAATGCTTTAAATTTCTCAAAGTCAAGCTTATGACATTTTTATTGATTTTTATAGCACTAGGTTTCAAGTTAACAATGTATTTATTTACTTATCTAGCTTCGCTACAACTTACGAGCATAAAATTGTGAACATTGACGTTTAGAGCTTTAGCATCATTTTATTCACAACTATGGTAATTTATTTGTTCTATTGTAGACAATTGCGTATTCACATGTTTAACAACAATACTGAATTAGTCGGGCTAAAAGGTCAGAAACCGTGGTTATCCAATAAACAACAACACTGAATTATAGCACGCGAAGTGCAAAAAGTGTTTTAGAATGTTATTTTGCATTACTAAGGATTTTGGGTGTTCTTGGACTCGCGCTCCAAAGCTATAATTATTTTGTGCTACACTCGCTCAAAAATTCTAGATCCGCCACTGATTAAACATCGACATAATGCGTTGCGCAATACCCTTGCTGAAATCTGCTATCGGTGGAATATTTAAGCTCGTAAGGAAGTTGATATTGGGTTGGGGGGTAACAAACCCCTACGGCTAGAGAATAGGTACTTTATTCATGAGATGGAGGGCTTGATGTGTGTGTGGATCTGAATAGGTCTTCTCCTTTGACACAAACTGGGTTGGTTGATTTTGTGTCTGGTTGTGCGGTGATTGATGCGACACAAAGTAAACGTTTTTGTTTAGTACAAATAAACCGTAAAAACGTTTAGTTATATTTTATGATTTTCTTATGTTTTTTCGATAACAATCGTAAAATCATTTTAACGAGATAAATAAAATACGTAAAGTTTTGAGCTAATAGTTTAATAACTCATTTCACTAAACAAATAAATAGTTTATCACCAATTTGTAGATATTCGTCTAAAGCATACGGGCGGCGCCATATCGCTAATTGCGAATCGCGGTGACACTTCACTTAGCAGAGAAATGCCATATCTTCACGAACAATCATATGATTGTTGAACATATGGGAAGTTATCGGTCAATTCCGAACAATGCGTGTGAGCAGTGTTCGACTCATTCGAATCGTTACGAATAAATAGTCGTTGTACATTGGTGCTTGATGAAGTAAGCGCTACAAGGCGCTTTCGGGGCACCGTGATGATCTTTATCAATAGAGTTTCGTAGGTTTTTGGGATTGTAGGAAGTGTAAGCTTGAATAACCTAAGCGGTGTTTTGATAAACTCGAATAACACACTATTAACTTCTTCTCCGTCATTTGTATCATCAAGAAAGAATTGATCGAAATTCATTTTTTTATTTGAAGGATTAAAATGTGTGTAGAAAGGATTGAGTTGAAAGTGTATATAAAATTTTAAGAAATAGAGGTTTTTATAGAGAAAAAGTGAGTAGTATTTATTTATTTAAAAGAAGTAGCCAACGGCTAATATTCATACAAATTCATTCATTTATTTGATACGTTGGAGGGGGGAAATGCTTGGTCATAAGGTAGCAAAGAAAGAAGCGTATCTTTGGCTATATTTTTGCCATTCGTTCCTTTTTAGGTCTTGGGTGTGGTACGTATCTAAATTGCTGTAATCTTACAAACTTGTCTGCAAAGAGTTTTGCCACTCCAATCGCTCATGCCAAATGCACCCTTTTGTGTGTTTTTCTTTTGTCTTTTTTGTGTATTGTGAGTGAGTGGGTATATTTAGTGGAGTATTTTGTGGGACCTATAGATGATGTTATTGGTGTGTTATGAAGGAGGGGTGTTTTAGTTATTGGTGTGTTATTGAGATGGGATGATGTGACGCTGATGTGGCATGCCAATAACATTGTATCCGTTCCCACCTTACCAATAGTAGTTAGGTACAAACTATTTTAATTTTCCAGGCAACATGTTTACATGTGCAAACATAACATAGGGTGGATGTCGAGGTTCCCAAATCAATAATTAATCAAGTACTCGTAATATGATGCAGCTTTGTTTAAAATCCCTAACAATTTTTTTCTAAACCACATGTAATTATACTTTTAAGTCATATATAATTAGTATTTACTACTACTCCATTCAGTAATTTTACAGATTTTCAAATCACATACTCAAATCGTCTCGATATAATTATACATATTTATTTTTGGATGTCTCGAAAAAATTATTCACTTTTAATTTTAGTAAAAGCTAGAGAATATATTAGGGAATATTCATTTTGGTGGTTGAGATTTATAGTGGCCATTTTTATTAAACATTGATTTCTAATGATAATTTTGGAGCAGATAGATATTGTTAATCATTATTTGATCTAAGGTCGGATTGGTCCTGTGTCTCAAGTTTTGTGAATTTAAAAGACTTAGGACTCACGCCTTAAATGGGTGTTGTAAAAAATCGTAGGCGCGCCAATTAATTACCGTCTAAGCGTTGAAGCGGGGATTAACCGTCCGGTTTTACTAATCGGTCTTATGTAAGATTGATAAAAATCGGTGAACTTACCGATTAACTTTTTCACAATTAAAATTGAGGTTTTATTTGATATCATATCAATTTTCATAAAATTAGTCGACATGACGTTCAAAGCACCCCAAGCGGTAATTTAACACAAAATGCGAAAGTATGCTCGTTTTCTTATTTCAATTGAATGTTAATGACACTAATTGAATTCGAAAATTGATTTCGAAATTTAATTGAACCATTTACACTTTGAACATAAAGTATTTTGAAGCATTTCGTTTATGTTATACAATTTCAAAAACTTTTAATTTTATATATAAAAATCCAATCCAAATAATCTTGATTAATCGCCAGACGATCGTGACGGTTAGCGTCAGCGATTTTCTGACCTGCGTGTAATAATAAAAATCGCTAAGCTAACAGCATCGGTAATAATACTATCAACCAGTTGACTTTCTTTTAGAAAGACAGCTTATTCATACACCTATATACCATCTAAAATCTCACACATTGGAAACATTAGAGTAAGTTATAGTTCTACCGTGTTTATTATGGATTTGGTCCCTAAGACCAAAAGTAACATATAATATATACTTTAAAGAATGTTGTACATCGATGGTCCCTAACACTACTTGACACCACTGGTGGTAACATTATATTGGGCTATTAGCTAACCTTGTTTCATGAATTGGATAGATGCATAAGCATTAAATGTTAGAAAAAAAAAATAACTTGTTTATGAAGGTCAACTTTGATCAAGGACGTTGACATTTACATGGGAAGAAGACTTGGGCAATTTCATAGTTTTATGTAAATACCTTTTACATGGAGGAATCCTGAAGGAGACCCCAAAATATTATTTCTAAAAAACAAAACCAACTTACCCCACTTCTCAGAATGAAGTGCGGCCTCAAGCAGCGACTCTGTAGCATTTACCTGCACCGAAATGTTGTATATACTTAAATTTAAACATGTGACTTGCAATATTGTTCCAAGAGAATACTCATAAAGATTAATACTTTTCCTGCAAAGTTTAATGAATATAAATGACATAAGAAGATATTACCAGGTTGTTTTCTGGCGAACATAATAGAAACCTTGTAAAGCTGCGGAAATATGTCACAAGCAGCTAAACATACACAATGAGGGCATTCATCCCCATCCATTGGAACAAAATTGTGGGTTTTTATATGTATGACATCAACCTGCATCAAATAATGAAATAAGAATGGAAATCTTCAAATGTTGTTCAACAAGTATACTACAATAACAAACTTACAGTGTAGTATATAGCTATCAATACAATGCCTGATGCTCCTGCTGTGATGCACATGTAACTCAATGTATATAATGGTTTGGATAAAGGAACACCTGCAAGAAATCGTGCAGAACAAAATATTGTTAATTGAAAGTATGCACCTTTCCTCAAAATTATTCAAAAAGTTGAGTTAAATAAAAGGATGTTAAGGTAAGAAAATATACCTATGACCATTAAAACATAACCCCCGACGAGCAGAGGAAGAACAAACTAACCATATAAAAATCCTCTGCATATGACCCTACAAGCAAGAAGAAAAGTGAATACCAAGGTAATTCCAGCCTTTGGATAAAAATGTACTGGGAGCGATAGGCAAGCATCTTACCTTATAATGCACCATAACATGTCCATACTGCAACCCAAGAAACATGTAACTGCAGCCATAAGTGAACTGAAAATAAATGCATATAAGCTATCTTATACTGAGTAAAACAAAAACAAAAAACAAAAACAAAAACAAAAAAAAAAACAAAAACAAAAACAAAAAACAAAAAAAAAAAAAAAAAAAAAAAAACAAAAAGAACCACGACTTCTACATAAAGAAACATCAAATGACATGCTATTGACTTTTTAGTAATTATATAACACTAACCTTAACAGGCCTTCTGGATCAAATGGAGCAAGACACCAAGCAGGGGCATTTGGTGGTAGGGTCCATAATCCGGAGAATTGATACTGCATTCCTATAAGCACTGGATAAGTCAGTTGCACAAAGAGCCGATAACATCTGGAGTCAAAACAGTGATGACAAGCAAGAAAGGAGGACCTCTGTTCTTTTGTATACAGGACGTTGATATAAATGATTTTCACCAAGGAGGAGCCGATCGATCAGGCCAACTGCATTGCATGGAGGTTCTAGACTACCCTGACTCCACATTGCACCTATCACTCAAGTATATAAGTAAGACAGTACTCTTTCATAGCTTTAGAAGGTCTTGAAATAGTATCAATACTCACAATTTTAGTTTCCTTCCATAGGTCGGTACTGATAAAAATTATTATCGCTCACAACTTCAAATTCCCAGTCTGGGACGTACAGACCATACAACAAAGACATGTATAATATACCTAACACAAAACAACCATCCTGAAAAATAAGAAAATGATTAGCATATCAAGATGGTAAATGTTTGCCAACATAAACCATTTTGAACAATGTAGAACAGGCTCGTATCACATGTGTGGAATAATTTTACTTAATTGATGAAACAGAAATTGTTTTAGATGGAAAATAGGAATGCGACATACAGAAGCGGAAGAAATAGGTAATCTCAATTCTCCATTCAGTTCACATATGAAAGACAATGAAACATCATCTACAACACTGGTAAAGAAGGACAAAAGAACTAGATCTGGAACTTAGACCTACCATTGAATGTAGTATTTCTTTCAAATGCTATGGCTGAATTGACTTCATTATTGTTAACACCAGATCTCAGTTATCGAAGCCAGCAGATATCCAATTGAAATCCTCTGTATATTATACATAAAAGTTGTGATTTAGAGGTAGATGGAGCAGCGACGTAATAATACTCAACAAAGGCACCCTAGGAAAGAGTTCACATAACACAACTACTTGATCTAAACAATATATGTCATTTATCCATTACCATACCAACCTAAAATAAAGTAACAAGCCTATATTCCACATTCATGCCATGATATCAATGGCATTTCCCCTAAAATCCCCAATTATCCTTTAAAATCTTATATGTTCACTTGCTTGAGAGCACATTCAAAATATAAATTTTCAAGTAATCAACTTATGAGATGCCATGAAATAAAATACATTTAGCATATGGATGAGCTAGCATATGGTGTCAATATTCTTATTCATGCTATTAAACTAATTAGTAGAACTATAGAAGCAACTTCAGCCAGAGCTTGGACTAGCTACCTGTAGCACACCCATCCACCGTATCTGGTTGACCTCAACTCCATAAGTTAGATCGTCACGTCCATGGAAGTATCCACCTAAAGGGACATACACGCAATGAGCTTGGGCTACAATTTTAATATGACTAGATAGTATGGAGTAGATATTAAGTTCAAAGTTTATACAACATTGACCATGTTTAGACTTTAGAACTTATAGAAAGCAACTTAGCATATTAAGTGGGGTGTTTGGGATTGCTAATCAAATCTGATTGGTCCATTGTAATAAAGCAGATTAGCAGTTTTAAGGGTATTTGGGTCGCTTATACAAACTGGTTATGTAATGAAATGTGAATACAAAAAGCAGTTTAGAGTTTGCATATCCAAACAGCTTATTTCAAAAGCCAATAAGCACTTTTAATAAGCAATCCCAAACACCCCCTAAGTAGCTCATCTCAAACTGTGGGGCCCATTAGCTTTCTACCTAGCAGGATTCAAAACAACCTCGTGATTTCTCATCGTGGAACAGTGTAGTATTGATGAATATAGGGAAAGAAAAAGTACCTTGAAGAATCAAACCCAAGAGAAAGAGCTTTAAGCTTCTGAGTAAAACTTTCTTGGTGGCTACTGGTTTGCTAGAAACTCGCTGCATCAAAATATTATTAACTAAGAGCTTTTTTGCTGGTAATCTAATTATGACATTGTAAGTTAATATGACACTATCAGTAGGATACATAATCCATGCAATACATTGACAAATATCATTAATAGGGTGTTTGGCATTTCTTTTGAAAGTGATTATCCCTTATTACATTTTCAAGTCTTGGATAACCAGTTTCTAGCTTTTGAATACAGTGAAACAATTCTTGATACCTAAATATTTAGGAGTCAAATAATCCATCAGAATTTTCCAGAACAGCTTATTATCTTTTTCTAATCCATTGAATACATAATCACTTTCAAAATGCATTGCCAAACACCCCAAAGGTTAAACAATGAACTATTTGACAACACTTAATTAGCCTACATACCTTAAACACAAGACTGACAGAAATACCAACACTAAACAGAAAAAACGGCATCACGAAATCAGCAAGTGTAACACCAAACCATGGAGAATGATTTATCGAAGGAAATGCTCCTCCAGCATCATCAACCAATATCATCAACTATTATAAACAAACACAACAATAAAACAATGTTCAATTTCCATTCTCACACTTCCTATAACACATTATCACCAGCGCTATAATAAAATACACAAAGTCAATTCATCATTATTAAACAACATTTAATCATATAATATTTTACTACATTTTATTCGCCACACGTCCAACAACATTAATGTTTAGTCTTATTTAGGGGTCTTATGAGCTTATATATAACTAAAATAAGATCAATCAAATGTTTGGTTAACTTTAGATAGTTGGACTTATGAGCTTATACTAGGCGGGTTTGATAAGGGCAAATATTGACTTTTATACCCTCATATAGCAATTACAATTTCAGATGTTCATGCACTTTTTTTGTAATTTTATCAGTAACTATAATAAGCTAACCCAAACACTAATCAAGGTCTTATGAGTTTGTCATTTATAAGCAGCTTATGAAATACAAGGGGTGTTTGTTTAAGCTTATTTGTGGGCTTATGAACTTTAGTGTTTCGGCTTATATTTCATAAGCTCAAATTTTCTGGCTTATGTAAGCTTATTACTTATAAAGCTTAGAGCTTATCTAAGTCCAGAAATCACAAAATAAGCCGGAAAAATTAGGACTTATGAAATATAAGCTGAAATCACTAAAGTTCATAAGCCCAAGAATAAGCTTAAACAAACACCCTAAGCCCAAAACATAAGTTTAGAAAAACATCCCCTAAATAGCGTGTAACAATTAACCGAATTATTTGTTTTATACGTACAGCAACGGTGAGACCACGAAAAACATCAAGAGAGACAAGTCGTTGTTTAGGAACAGCAGTTGCAGATGAGCGTTTGATATCTTCAACGTCTGGTGACGGTGAAACAAACGGCGTTATCTCATCGGTTGTATCATGAAGAAACGGAACCCGTTCGTCCGTTAAAGTTGACGACATGTTTTCCAGTCAAAATACTTGTCCGCTTTCATTTCATCGTTATTGAAAAGTAGACATATACTAATACATTGTAAAATGTACCTCTGAACTTTTAAGTATGTATTTTTAGTCCTCTAATGTTTACCTTTTTAGTTGGTTATGGATCCATGAAAAAGAAATTGAAATAGAATAATGAGAAAAAGTATTAGCTACACATTTTAAATGAGGAAGAGAAATATGGGGAGACGCATTTATATTTTCATGTGTATATGAAATGTGCGGTTATGATTTCTTTCTCACTTTTCTCATTTTAATTTTATTTCTCAATTGATCCTTACTACCTTTTAACTGAATGGTAATTTAGTTTTTTCAAAGATAAAACATGCATAGTATATATCTTTATATATAGTACACATAAGATGCTAAATTACTGCTGACACTAACAACAAATAATCTCATTATTATTCGCCAGTGTTGAGATCGCCCTTTTTAATTTTTAGTCCGCAATGCAAGCAATTAAATAAAAATAAATAAATAAATAATCACATCATGATATCAATTTCATAATATCTTAAAGAAATTACTGAAATAAATAAATAATTGTCCCTTCAATAAAGAAGGAAGGAATTCCATCAATAATTGACAAATCCTAAGTTCATCAACCGTATAAACAAACAAATACCAATAAACCGACCCTACAACCTACTACTAAGCTAGGACCAAACATGGACAAACAAAAGATGAAGATTTAACATATTAAGATACAAACTTTATCAAACCCATCAATACCACCACACCATGACCTAACATAGGGCGTAATTCGATTGTGAATATCAAAAACATTCGAGTTCGACGCACTGCTGTTGAGTGGTGGTAATTTAGTTTTAATCTTTTAACTGTGAAATCGAATAGTGCTTGATTTTACTTTTACTTTTTATTTTTTCAAATTTCTTGGAAACCACAACATTATTAAACAACACCTCAAACTGGGGAGCAAAGGAAGCGAAAATATTGAGGTGGAAGACACACATCACATGCATGGACGACCATTACGAGAGCCGAGATGTGACGCCACATCCGATTTTAGGTCACTGAAGTGTCAAATTTTATAAAATATGTATTTTTTGACACGTCAGTTAGAGGTGGCAAAGCAGGCGTCATAGCAAGACTGACTCACATTAAGCAGACTATGGGCTAAATGGTAGCAATTAAACACCAAGACGGCTAAACAGTGCCAGGCCAGCAACTACCACGTTATCTAAAACGCTTTTAAAAGACCCAAAACGACAAAATAAATTTCTCAAACGTAATATCTCATTTATATTTAAAAAATTAAATATTAGTTTTTTAAAAACAATATAATGTTCGAAAAACGCGTACATGGATTATCATTTAACTCCAAACTGCAATATACGTCCAATTTCAAAAAGGAGGAACGTAATAAAATCTTTAAAGTTCTTTTATTTACCCATTTTTTTATTTTGGTAGCGGTGTCACCTCTACGTCAAACCCTCATTTGACCTAATAAATCTTTTATATGGCAACTTTAGTACTCATAATCATTAAAAAAAAAATGTGAACACCTTCTAAAAAATTCTGGGTCCGTCACTGCACACATGTCCGACATATATCTTTGTAACCTATTTGAGATCCATAGAAGACCCCGCAAGAAGCTTTAACCACCCATTTGTTGGAAAAAAAGGAGCTCTTGAGCCCATAGAGAATGTCGTTCAAGGTCACACCCCGAGACATCTACACCCCATTAACTACCCAAATTAGCCCACATCGGCTTGACGAAAGAGCACTCAAGTGATCCAAACACTCAACCTACAATTTGCAAAATGGGCATAAAGATGTAACGATATCAAGAGCAAACAAACGAGGGTACATGTCCTTCAAACACAAACCTGAGTCGTGCCAAACATCTAATAGCGCGTTTTTACCATTGCCGATCTTGATTTGAAAATACCTGTCAAAAGGGATACCGAGGTTATCAATAGCCGATGACCCTGAAACAATACCATGTCACACACCTTTCTTTAAACCTGAGCCTCAAGCCAAACCAAAGCCACCTGAGTCACCATGTAAGGATTTGATGACTTTCCTCCATAATGTGTCATGCTCGGGAGGAACCTCCATTTCCATTTACCAATCAGCACGACATGTTTTGCTTGAATCAACCCAACTCCTAAACCTCATGAATTGATATTGGAGCAGACTTTATTCCACTTGACCCAAGAGACTCAAATCAGATAAAACTTCTATCTGAAATAAATTGAAAATGACCCAGAAATGAAGAAACTAAAAGTATAAAGATCTTTAACATAATATTATCGATAGTATGGTAAAAGTACACAAGTTGATAACCAAATTGGCCACTCTTCTAAGTGTTATCAAAGCAGTTAAATCCGTGAACATTGCTCACGTACTCCTTTAAATGAATAAAGATAAAAGTAAATTATTCTAACCACATACATGTAAATTCTTTGCAACTTAACTTATTTTTGCACTGTAGCAATGGATGGCTAGAAAATCATTACATTACAACAACAAAAAATTGTCACATTCCTACAATTGCGACCCTAGTTAACTTAAAGAAACTTGAGGCGTCCAGATGCATCGACAAGCTGTTGCATTTTGTCAACAGCAGAA
The DNA here is from genome assembly GCA_022545495.1 of Chrysanthemum lavandulifolium. Classification (NCBI taxonomy): domain Eukaryota; kingdom Viridiplantae; phylum Streptophyta; class Magnoliopsida; order Asterales; family Asteraceae; genus Chrysanthemum; species Chrysanthemum lavandulifolium. Next base: position 84,318,684 of record CM040243.1, on the reverse strand, counting down.
GTCAAAGTGCCATCACCCTTACAAAAGGCAAATCTAATGTAACGATTATGGTAACTCGTTACATTCTCTGAAGAATCTCGTCTTTTATGAAAGAAACCACACCCAGGAACAGCCACAACTCCTGCTTGTTTTATTAATTCCTCCACAAATTCAACCTGAAAAGCCCATACCAATTATGATCCTGAAACGTATAAATGTATAATAAGAAAAAAGGATTAAAAGAGCACGTACATCAGTAAGTTTGCAACTCTCAGGAAGTGCTGCAAATATGAAAAAGGATCCCAATGGTTTAAACTCAACATTGAACCCCAACTCGCCAAGTGACTTCAATACAAAATCTCTTTTTAATTCATAATCCTAAGAAACAACGCGCCAATAATTATAAATGGACCAACAAGATGATTACATAGAATACAACAACAACAACAATATCCAATCCCGTCTAAGATGACTTATATTGTTTGTTCATTGTAAAGTTCTTACTCGTATCAAAGATTTGTAGTATCTTGAGGGACTTGATAATGCAGTCAAGGCAGCTTCCTGAAATGGTGCGGGAGCAGAATCTGTAACTTTAGTATGAATATTTTTTATGGCACATGCAACACAAGATGGACCTATAGCCCACCCAACCCTCCAACCTAATACAAAAGAAAAAAGTAATTAGTAGACTTGTCATAATGAGTGGGTCATGCAACGGGTCAAAAAGGTTTGGTTTGAAAGAGTTAACTTACCTGTCACACTATAAGTCTTAGATAAGGAAGATGTGATGATGGTCTCTCTTGCATTCCTGGTAATGACGAAAGGCATATGTGGTTCATTGTTGTATATTATATATTCGTAAACCTGCAGAAACATTTTGAAATGATAAAAACTGTATACAACTAAGAGATCATGCAGGTTACAAATAAGCAATAATGAACTTTAAAAGTTATCATACTTCGTCAGTAACAGCTAAGCAGTCCTTTGTTCTGCAATATTCAGCGATAATCCCTAGCTCATCCTTGTTAAAAACTTTTCCGGTAGGGTTCTGAGGACTGTGCAATAAATGCAAATCTATAAAGAGATTTACCTACTTCTTTTCAACATTACTCAATTCGTCTCATTAAAGTTCAAGTTTGTTTGACTATTGGTCAACGTCTACAGAACCATCCAAATATAGTGAAGCAGGGAATGGTTGTGGACCAAATTCAATAGCATATTGTAATGATGTTGATGAACAACTAAAAAAGATCGAAAAGTGGCACAAGCACATCCAAAGTCAATATCATGCACCATGTTATTTTAACAGTTGAGCATCTGACTTATAGTCATTCAATATTATGTAATACCTAAACATAAATCCAAACACCTCCTTATCGTGCTACAAAATTCAGAAAATCAGAATATAAAAACATGTGCAAGTACCTATTTAGTACTAAAGCTTTTGTGTTTGCAGTAAAGAATCCAAAGTTTGACTTCATCAAGTGTCCAATAAGGTGGATCAAGCACCACATATACCTGTGAATAACCCCATACAAGATAATGAAAATCCATTAATACAAAACTACATTATTACGCCAAATATAGAAACAAGATTGTATCATTGTGCTAGATACTTACAGGGACCCCTCCAGCCATTAAGATACACGTTTCATATGTTTCAAAACAAGGATCAAACAGTATTACTTCATCACCAGGGTTCAGTACTGCCCAAACAAACATAAAGCAATAACATTTACTCGTGTATTATAAAAGGTGATGTTATCAAAAGACATACTTGCAAACATTGTGGCAGCAAAAGCTTCAGTCTGGCCACAGCAAATGGCAATATCCGTTACAGGATCATAAGCTAACCCGTGCATTTGCTTCATTTTATCAGCAACTAGATCACAGATTCCCTGCACATGCCTTTAGTAACAATTTGTAACACGACGTTAGTTAAAATTCTAATCTTGGAGTAAATCTGCAACTAAAAGATTACAACATTGGTTAAAAGATTATTCACTCCCTAAACATTTACAAATTTAATGAGATATGCAGTTACCTATGTAGCAAAAATGGCACACTTCCATTTTTGGTGCTCGTACACGGGCTTAAGTGGTCAACACTTATCATAAGTATCTTTCCATTTTTATTTATTTGGCCGTAATAATAACACGATTTTGATAATTGTATAACATAAAGTTAAGTATAGTCGCATTTATCTCAGTAATCATTTCTTGTGGTATATGATTCTTATTATCTGATTATATATACCAGCTAGGAATTATTAAAGAAAATGCACGTCCAAGCATCTCCTAGAAAGCATGGTATGCGCTAGTTATAGGCATGTTATAGCGCCTAAAACACACATATAGCATGCCACATCACACTGTGTGTTGTGTTATAGGCTCGTTATATGCTTCTCGTTATGGCCACAACAGAATAGTATGTTTTTTTCTTTTATTTAATATATATATTTTGTATGTAAGATTAAATAAAAGTTGTTCACGAGTAATCTATAACATGTTACAATTTTTGGTCGTGTGTTATAGGAATTATAAGGCCAAAGCTGACGTAACGAGTGTTATAACTTATGCCCTCCATACCTTGTGCTCTCTGCACTCACATCTATATCTATATCTATATCTATACTACTTATAAGAGAGAACGAATCTCTCTCCACATGGTCTTAAAATTAAGACTTACAACATACAAAGCCTGGTGTACAATACACAATGCACTATTAACGATCTTTCATCATCGGTCTTAATTTTAAGACTTACAAGTCTTAAAGCTTAATGTACAAAATACAAATCAATATTAATGTGGTAAAGATATTTAACATAGTCAATTAATTAACTGTCAATAAATACAATTAATGCAGCTTATTAAAACACTCTTACACAAGAAATACAAATTATCAAGCATATTGTACAACTAACTTAAACAAAATTCATGCATTAAATGTCACTAATACAAATAATAAAGCACATTATACAAATATTCAAGCCCGAGCAGTGACGGCCAATAAAGCCCGAGCCCGAGCTGGCCGCAGACTAACGGGCTCGAGCCCGAACGGCACAAAGTTAAACAAAATTTTGATGTCCGTAACTTAAACACAATTCGTGCATTAAATGTCATTAACATATTATACAAATATTCAAGCCCGAGGCAGGCTGTGCATCAAGCAGCTCGAGCCCGAGCGGACGCAGGCTAAATGAAGTATTGATATCCAGAATTTTATTGTCGAAAAACATAATAAATTAAAACATGATCCAATCGAAAAATTTATTTGAGACTACCGCCTCACGCAGCCTTACCTCGCTAGTTTATTAAAAACATTTAAGCACAGAAATGCTACAGTACAAATACTAAAGAGTCCCGTTTTGGCTATAGAATAGCAACGTACTTTCTTTTATGTTCCATTATGCTAAGTGCACCTTAATTCTTTCTACTATATACTACAAACTTCCAAATTCTATTCTGATATAATACTTATTGCTGACGTGTCAACACCCTTGAAATTACCAAAATACCCCTAACACGTCAGCAATAAGTATGATATCTCACCGGAATTTAAAAGTTTGTAACATATAGCGGAACGAAATCAAGCACACATACGATAACGGAACATGAAAGAGATCAAATGGATAGATACATGCATTTATTTAATACTCCGTATTTATTGATAATAAAAGTGTAGCAGAGGCAAGTCGTTGTCATTTGCACTATATTAAATATCTTCTGAAATTCAAAACTGGCCACAAGAATCAATATTATAGTTCCAAGAGATGAAATGCAATCGACCTGTATTGGTTAAAGTCAGAAGTGATGGCAGTGACCGCAGCGGCCTTGATATGTTCGGGTGCGGGAAAATCAGGGAAGCCTTCGGCGAGGTTAACGGCGTTGGTACGTTGAGCTAGATATGATAATTGCTGTATTGGTGATGGTTTTAGGGTCTTGGCTACAGATGATAATTTTGATGGATCCATTATCTATCTCGTAACTGTTTTGTTGTTATGAACAAGAAGATAACATTAGGAGGAGGGGGTAGGCACGGGTAAGTGGATTCGGCACCCACCCTTTAATGGAGAATAATCACCGCCTCCCATAGTGATCAAAATCAGTACAAATTTCGGTTCTGCCGAGGAAGTTTAGCCTTGAGGGAGGACTGGTTTTTGACTGAATTGGAGCCAAGCTACTTTTCATGCTCAATAAAAAAAAAATAATAATAAAAGAAAAAAAAATCTCTTTAAAAGCAAATATTACTACTCTTTATTTTCAAATAAAACACACACTAAAATCTCTCAAAACAAAAATAATTAAAATGCCTTTGGATTCTTCCGAATTGAACGCGTTATTCCGGCCTCGTCAAGCGAGATATCCATTTAGAATTCGTTGCAATACTTCTGGTTTAATCGCCAAGATCTTGAAGACACGGCAAGTTCTGCGAGACCGAAAATAATCGTCAACGGAAATAGGTCTTCAAACGTTAGAGAATGATTGGTTCGTTGAAACACAAAAGATAAACGAAGAGTGCTTTAAAAAAGATTTTGAACAATTACAATAGTTTATCAATCTCTGTATAAAACCTTTCAGAAGATTAAGATATACCGTTTGGATTTGATTACGGTGTTTAAGGTTGTAATGACTCAGATTATCACTTCTCGAGAGTTTAACATGATCCGATTATTATAGGAACTAAATATGAAATTAACATAGCAAATGTTCCACATAATTTAAAACACAGTTATCGGTTTTCATTGATGATCATGTGCATTCATTTAATTTATGGCGATCGCTATCTTTCTTGGTGTTGCTCTTTATAATGACGTTACTTTTGAGGACTTAAAGACTAAGCACCCTTTCAACATGCTCTCCTCACACGTATGCTTATTGATTATCATCACCTCATCGCATCTCATTTTGTGGTTCTAGACAAAATTAGGAGTTTTCTCGTACTACGTCTTGTGGGCCAGGGCGGTTCTGAACCGACACACATATGGTTGCTTAAGTGGAGTTGTTATTGATATTTACGATGAGTTAAGTCTCCTCTATCACGGAGTGGTGAATCTATTTCTTGATGGGAAATGTCCCAGATGCTAGGTGATTATATTGCTAGTGCTCTCTTGACCTTTGGTTAAGCCAGTGGTGATATTTATTTCTATAGTTGTGGAGTCTTGTTTGGAGGTGTCTCGTTTTCTAGGTTAGTGTTGTTATGATTTGTCATTCTTTGAATAGTTATTTAGATGATACTCTGATTCGGTGTTGGGGTGTCGGAGCGGGTGAGGCTATACTTCATCGTGCGTCGTTCGATTGAGGATCTGCAGGAGATTATATTGGTCTTCGATGTTGTTGTTGGATTTAAAATGCCTCAATTTGGTAGATCAAGAGTTTATGTTACAAGAAGTTCCTTTTTGTTGTATAGATATTTCAAGTTGGGTGAAATTTGTGTATTTTAACTTGACTAGATTGTATTATGGGAGCACAACTTATAGTCGTACCCAAGGGGTGCAATAGGGTGATCCTTTTGGCCCGCTGCTTTTGACTTAGTGTTACATCCACGATATGTAGATTAGACTCTTTTTAGCCTTTGTGTGCGGGCTTGGTATTTGGATGATGGCACTATTGTCGGAGATACTTTGGTTGTGTAGAAAGGTTTTAGAGTTACTTGTGCAAGATGGTCCTCGTTGTCGTTAGCATCTCAACAACGATAAAGCAAGTTTTTTTTGCGCCAAAGGAGACCCTGAAGTAGACTCACGGTGTTTTCCTACCTAATATTGCTCGACCATGCATGATGTTAAATTACTTGGTGGGCTCGCTAATGTGGATTTTGATTTCAAAAATGAACTTGTGATGAAGAGACCATCCAAAACCATTGTCTTATGGATGGAGTTGTTAAGATTAATGATCCTCGATGTAAGTTCTGTGCTTCTTCATGCTTGTCGCGTATTTCTAACTATACTTTGCTATGCACACATGCCCTCCCGTGTTTTAGAGTTGACCCAACATTTTTTGTGTGACTCTTCGTTTTGCTCTGGAGCGCAACATCACTTTGCTTATAGACGATGTTGTGGAAATGACAATGGAGGATTGCCGCTTGCCGCTACATTTGGGGGCTCGATGTCTATTATGTAGGTGATGTTTTGAATTATGCCTTTCTTGTGTCACGATTACGATTATCTTGGCTTGCAGACTAAAATTGCACGACATCTTGGTATTGTAGCCCATGGGCTTACCTTTGATGATGCTTTGTGTGTGTTGAATACGATTACGGATGACGACCTTTTGAGTAGTCCAAGAGTGATCGTTGCCCCGAGGCTCGTGAATAAAATGACATATATATATTTCACATGTGTTACTAAAACACATAATCTAGTTTTCTTTATATCATAGACATATGGCTTCTGGAAATCTCACTTCGGAGATCGCGCCAGTAGCTTTGGTAGATTTCAATTCAGTTTAGAGACGGCGTTATGAGCTGTAAGACTTATTGTTGTGTGTTATGCTGCTCAGTTAGGTGTTCCATTATTTTCTATTTGAGCCGTACTAAACTTGCTCACGAGGTTTTTCTTGAGGGATATTTATGGAGGCAAGTATTGTATAAATCTTGGCTTGTTGGTATTATTATTAAACACGGAGGATCTACCACATGTGGCACGTGCCACACACATGAAATTGACGTTGTAGTTTTGATCTTTAAATCGAAAATCAGTTTTACACTTGTTTGTTTGGTCGGAATGTGTGGAAGAAAGAAGATATACCTTTTTCTTTTGAGACAAGAAGAAACAAGATACTTTGGATATGTGAAATGAAAAAATAATGAATCATCAAATATGAATGAGTTGAGCGTGTCAGTAAGTAACAAAAGCTATGCATTTATTTATTAATAAATATAGCATTTTTTTACGAAATAAGAAAATAAACTAATCTATTTCATAATTAACTTATCTCTTTACCTAAAATTACGTCTCTATCAGTTAAAAGAAAACATGTTTGCCCAATTCGAAATAAGCCCAAAGGAAGAAGTATATATTTGAGCCCAAGATGGTATCAGTTACCCTAATCGGTTATAGCTAATGCTTTAAATTTCTCAAAGTCAAGCTTACGACATTTTATTGATTTTTATAGCAGCAGGTTTCAAGTTAACAATTATTTATTTACTTATCTAGCTTCGCTACAACTTACGAGCATAAAATTGTGAACATTGACGTTTAGAGCTTTAGCATCATTTTATTCCCAACTATAGTAATTTATTTGTTCTATTGTGAACAATTGCGTATTCACATGTTTAACAACAATCTTGAATTAGTCGGTAGAAAGGTCGGAAGCCGTGGTTATCAATAAACAACAACACGAATTATAGCGCGAAGTGCAAAAAGTGTTTTAGAATGTATTTTTTCATTACTAAGGTTTTGGGTGTTCTTGGATTCGCTCCAAAGCTATGATTATTTTGTGCTACACTCGCTCAAAAATTCTAGATCAGCCAGCTGATTAAACATCGACATAATGCGTTCGCAATACCCTTCTTGAAATCTTGCTATCGGTGGAATATTTAAGCATAAGGAAGTTGATATTAGGGTGGAGTAACAAACCCCTACGGCTGAACAATAGTTACTCTATTCGTGAGATGGAGGGCGATGTGTGTGGATCGAATGGGTCTTCTCCTTTGACCATGGCCGGGTTGGTTGATTTTGTATCTACGGTTGTGCGATGATTGATCGACACAAGTATGCGTTTTATTTAGTACAAATAAACCATAAAAGCGTTTAGGTTATATTTCTGATTTTCTTATGTTTTTTCGATATGAATCGTAAAATCATTTTCTTGAGATAAATAAAATCACGTAAAGTTTGAGCCAATCTTTTATATAATAAAGGAATTCACGTCGTTTCGAATTGATTTTGTCGATTCATTCTTATTGTAAAACAATTGGGTGATAGGAGGCTCGATTTAAGCCATGTAAGCAATATCGTGCGATGTGATTTGTTAATAAAAGTCAAAATTAAATTGATTTTAATTGACTTTAATAATGATTTGGTGGAGAATTTTGGTTGATAAAAAAAGCAACGTAAAAATATAGATGTGAATTTGTGAAAACAAAAACTTAAGAAGAGGATGATTAATAAAACTTTAGTGGTTGAATTTTTAAAAAATTATATAGAGTTAAGTGTAATATTATAAGTCTCATATTTTTAATAACTTTGGATTATAAACAATCTACCTTATCTTTATCTGGCTTTATACTTTTATCTTAAAAAATCTGATGTATATGTTGTTTTAAATATGACATATAAATTCGCATAAGATTATAAATATCAATTTTTATCTTAAATATATTCGATGAAATTCATTTATATCATTTTAAAGGTTAACTTATGTGTGACGAGGTTTACATTAAAAATATGACAATTCTTGAAAAGGGAATATGATTATCAAATGTAAGCGGGGTTCTTTAATATAAAAATATATCTGTGATTGGCTTATAACGATATTCGTATAATTTTTATTTATTTATATAAGGATATCTAGAAAAACGTTTTTAAAAACTTTAAAGGTATCACTTTAACTGTCGATCAATCTGCGTTTATATCTATTAAACTTGCGTCGTGTATGCTGTATGTCGCTCAGTGGTAAATTTAAATAACAACATCAATATCTTTGTCATTCAAATAAAATTAAATTTTGAGTTACCTAACGAGGAACTTTTACAAATATTTTACAAATTTTAATGGATATGTCATAATGAAACTCGTGCGTAAGTATTAGTTATACTTATATCACATTTTATAAAATGGTCTTATATGTATATATCTGCGAACTAAGGGTGAAAAGACGGATGGCCGGACGGACCGGACGAAGGGCCGGGGCCAAACACGCAGGACCGAGACCGGATAAACCGCATTCGATCCGGTCCGCGATCTCAACACAAACCGAATCGGTCTTGATCCGGTCGGTCCGGTCCGGTCCGGACAAACCGACAAACCGAACAGGTAGGCGTTTGGGCAGACCAAACCGAGAAGGCCGGATCGGACGGGACCGAGGCGGACCGACCAAATTCGGTCGGTCTCGGTCTTACTTCAGCGAACTTCGGTTTCGATCCGGTCCAGTCTGGCGGTCCGGTCCGGTTCGGCCGATACGGCACTTATCTTGAACTAAAATGTTAAAATAAATTTGATTTATGTATAAAATTCATGCGTGTGTATAATTGTATGCTGATACCTTTAAAGATAATTTTTTGTTAAAACCGATGCGTGCAAATATTATACTAAGTAGTTTAATAACTCCATTTCACTAAACAAATAAATAGTTTATCACCAATTTGTAGATATTAGTCTCCGGCATACGAAAGCGGCGCCATATGCTAATTGACGGTGCGGAGAATTCACTTCACTAGCGAGAAATGCCATATCTTTACGAACAATCATATGATTGTTGAACATATAGGAAGTTATCGATTCGATTCCGAACAATGCGTGTGAGACAATGTTCGACTCATTCGAATCGTTCTGGAATAAATAGTGGTTGTACATTGGTGCTTGATGGAAGTAAAGCCTACAAAGGCTCTCATGAGCAAGTGATGATCTTTATCAATAGAGTTTAAATAGGTTTTTGGGATTGTAGAAGTGTAAGCTTGAATAGCCAAAGTGTCGTCTTTGATAAACTCGAATAACACACTATTAACTTCTTCTCCGTCATTTGTATCATCGAGAAAGAATTGATCGAAATTCATTTTTTTATTTGAAGGATTAAAATGTGTGTAGAAAAGATTGAGTTGAAAGTGTATATAAAATTTTAAGAAATGGAGGTTTTATAGAGAAAAAGTGAGTAGTATTTATTTATTTAAAAAGTAGCCATGGCTACTATTCCTTTCTAAATTCATTCATTTATTTGATACGTTGGAGGAAATGCTTGGTGTAAAGGTATGAGAGAGGAAGCAGCGTCTCTTTGGCTAGACACAAAAAGTTGGGATTTTTTATTTTATTATTTTTGAGAGGGAGGGGGGGTTAACTGCTTTACATTGATCGATCAAGGGGTAACACCTTTATTCTGATTAGAGCACACGGTATGGTTGCAAATAACATGCCATTCGTTCCTTTTTCGTGCCAATCGTGAGGCGACCATCCAAGCTAACATACTGGCACTTGTGCAAAAAGTTTTGAGGCTCAGTGGCTTATGCCAAATGCACCCTTTTTGTGTTTTCTTTTGTCTTTTTGTGTATTGTGAATGAGTGGGTATATTTAGTGGGTTATTTTGTGGGACCTATAGATGATGTTATTGGTGTGTTATGAAGGAGGGTGTTTTAGCTATTGGTGTGTTATTGGGATGGGATGATGTGTGTTGATGTGACATTATAATAACATGTTATCAGTTCCTTGCGCATGCTCTTGGTCTAATAAACAAATCAATTTTATAGTAGTTAAATTTCAAACTATTTTAATTTTCAAGGCAACGTATTTACATGTGCAAACATAATATAGAATTGGATGTCGAGTTCTGAATCAATAATTAATCAAGTACTCGTATTATGATGCGGCTTTGTTTAAAATCCTAAGAGCGCTCCCGATGGTAGCATATATGCGGGCGTTAAACCATCGATAACGGCGTTATAGTAGTTATACCCATTGGGCTTCGGCGTTAACTGCGGAGAATGGAGCCGGCGTTGCTTTGTAGCGCGTTAAGGAAAAAAAAAAAAAATTGAAAAACTTACACACAATTAGTCCTCAGCGTCTAGAAATTCAAAAATTTACAAAAACCCATAGCGGCTAGTTTTAAAAAAAAAAAAAAAAAAAAACACAAAACATTTTACCACTCTAAATACCCACAAAACTCTATATTTTCCACACCGTTTCAAACTTTATATACTTCCTCTTTTCACTTTCATATTTCAAAATCAAGGTAGTTCACAATGGATCCAAAGTCAAGCGGGTGATATTCCTGCACTTGACGGTGACGTTGATGACCGAGAGGACTTCGATTTATGGCGTAGCGTCTGAGTATCACCCGGGTTGGAACAACGAGGGTATTGAATCTCAACATCCTAGTCGTTCCAAATACCGTGTATATATATTGAGCGTGAGCTTGGGAAGAGCGTCTGGCATGGCGATTATTTCGTGACAGGTTGTAAGTATTCAAGCAAGATTTTAGTAGAAGATTTATTATGGTAGGAAACTATTCACGCAAATAGTTGAAGGTATTGAATCTTATACTTGAGTAATATTCCGGATCATTTTACCTTTTTAGCAAACAGCACGGATTATGCTGATTCGAATGAGTATAAGTGCTTACAATAGTGTCGTCTGCCGTGCATGATTAGCGTCTGGCGCCCTCCTTCGATCATTTGATGAATACTTGCAAATGAGGTGCGAGTCGTCGCAATTATGTCTTGATAATTTTAACAAATGCATTATTGATTTGTTTATGCTTGCAGATGTTAAGAAAACCAACATGGTGAGCATTCAAAAATTTATCAACATCATGAAGAAAACATGGTTTGGGAATCTTGGTAGCGTTATTTGTATCTTGCTGGGAATGGAAAAAATTGTCGAATGGCTTGAGAAGCCATTTCTTAGGGTGATAAAAATACTGACTCAGCGGGGCCTTATGGAGCGTGTTTGGCGAGAAGAATCTTGAGCGAGCGTGGGCAATGACAGAGAACGGCGGCGATGAATAAGTATTTCTTTATGTTTTTTTTAATTGCGGTGTGGTGTGTGTGTTTTTTTTATCTCGTTGTATTTTTTATTTTTTTATTTATTTGTATTGTTTAAAATCCCTAACAATTTTTTTCTAAACCACATGTAATTATACTTTTAAGTCATATATAATTAGTATTTACTACTACTCCATTCAGTAATTTTCTGATTTTCAAATCACATACTCCATCCGTCTCAATATAATTGTTTATATTTCTATTTTTGGATGCCCCAAAAAATTATTCACTTTTAATTTTAGTAAAAACTAGAGAATATATTAGTGAATATCATTTCGAGTGGTTGAGATTTATAGTGACCATTTTTATTAAACTCGACGATTTCTCTCACGACAATAATTTTGAGACGAATTTTAGATTGTTGAAATCATTATTTGATCTAAAGGTCGGATTGGTCCTGTGTCTCAAGTTTTGTGAATTTAAAAGACTTAGGACTCACCTTAAATGGGTGTCAGAAAATCGCCTGCGCGCCAATTAATTACCGGGCGTTAGGCGGGGATTAACCGTCCGGATTTTGACTAATCGGTCTTATTAATCAGATTGATAAAAAATCGGTGAACTTACCGATTAACTTTTTTCACGAATTAAAATTGAGGTTTTTATTTCAATATACATATCAATTTTCATAAAATTAGTCGACACAGCCATTCAAACGCACCCCAAGCAGTAATTTAACACAAAATGCGAAAGTATGCTCGTTTTTCTTATTTCAATTGAATGTTAATGACACTAATTGAATTCGAAAATTGATTTCTGAAATTTAATTGAACCATTTACACTTTGAACCTTAAAGTATTTTGAAGCATTTCGTTTATGTTATACAATTTCAAAAACTTTTAATTTTATATATAAAAAATCCAATCCAAATAATCTTGATTAATCGCCAGACGATACCCGGCCGGCTAGCGTCTAGCGATTTTTACAACCTTGCATGTAATAATAAAAATCGCTAAGCTAACAGCATCGGTAATAATACTATCAACCAGTTGACTTTCTTTAGAAAGACAGCTTATTCATACACCTATATACCATCTAAAATCACACATTGGAAACATTAGAGTAAGTTATAGTTCTACCGTGTTTATTATGGATTTGGTCCCTAAGACCAAAAGTAACATATAATATATACTTTAAAGAATGTTGTACATCGATGGTCCCTAACACTACTTGACACCACTGGTGGTAACATTATATTGGGCTATTGGCTAACCTTGTTTCATGAATTGGATAGATGCGCAAGCATTAAATGTTAGAAAAAAAAAAAATAACTTGTTTATGAAGGTCAACTTTGATCAAGGACGTTGACATTTACATGGGAAGAAGACTTGGGCAATTTCATAGTTTTATGTAAATACCTTTTACATGGAGGAATCCTGAAAGGAGACCCCAAAATATTATTTCTAAAAAAACAAAAACCAACTTACCCCACTTCTCAGAATGAAGTGCGGCCTCAAGCAGCGACTCTGTAGCATTTACCTGCACCGAAATGTTGTATATACTTAAATTTAAACATGTGACTTGCAATATTGTTCCAAGAGAATACTCATAAAGATTAATACTTTTTCCTGCAAAGTTTAATGAATATAAATGACATAAGAAGATATTACCAGGTTGTTTTCTGGCGAACGCCAATAGAAACCTTGTAAAGCTGCCGGAAATATGTCACAAGCAGCTAAAGCATACACAATGAGGCATTCATCCCCATCCATTGGAACAAAATTGTGGGTTTTTATATGTATGACATCAACCTGCATCAAATAATGAAATAAGAATGGAAATCTTCAAATGTTGTTCAACAAGTATACTACAATAACAAACTTACAGTGTAGTATATAGCTATCAATACAATGCCTGATGCTCCTGCTGTGATGCACATGTAACTCAATGTATATAATGGTTTGGATAAAGGAACACCTGCAAGAAATCGTGCAGAACAAAATATTGTTAATTGAAAGTATGCACCCTTTCCCTCCAAAATTATTCAAAAAAGTTGAGTTAAATAAAAGGATGTTAAGGTAAGAAAATATACCTATGACCATTAAAACATAACCCCCGACGAGCAGAGAGGAAGAACAAACTAACCATATAAAAATCCTCTGCATATGACCCTACAAGCAAGAAGAAAAGTGAATACCAAGGTAATTCAGCCTTTGGATAAAAATGTACTGGGAGCGATAGGCAAGCATCTTACCTTATAATGCACCATAACATGTCCATACTGCAACCCCAAGAAACATGTAACTGCAGCCATAAGTGAACTGAAAATAAATGCATATAAGCTATCTTATACTGAGTAAAACAAAACAAAAACAAAAACAAAAACAAAAAAAAAAAAACAAAAACAAAACAAAAAAAAAAAAAAAAAACAAAAAACAAAAAAAAAACAAAAAAGAACCACGACTTCTACATAAAGAAACATCAAATGACATGCTATTGACTTTTTAGTAATTATGTAACACTAACCTTAACAGGCCTTCTGGATCAAATGGAGCAAGACACCAAGCAGGGGCATTTGGTGGTAGGGGTCCATAATCCGGAGAATTGATACTGCATTCCTATAAGCACTGGATAAGTCAGTTGCACAAAGAGCCGATAACATCTGGAGTCCAAAACAGTGATGACAAGCAAGAAAGGAGGACCTCTGTTCTTTTGTATACAGGACGTTGATATAAATGATTTTCACCAAGGAGGAGCCGATCGATCAGGCCAACTGCATTGCATGGAGGTTCTAGACTACCCCTGACTCCACATTGCACCTATCACTCAAGTATATAAGTAAGACAGTACTCTTTCATAGCTTTAGAAGGTCTTGAAATAGTATCAATACTCACAATTTTAGTTTCCTTCCCATAGGTCGGTACTGATAAAGAATTATTATCGCTCACAACTTCAAATTCCCAGTCTGGGACGACAGACCATACAACAAAGACATGTATAATATACCTAACACAAAACAACCATCCTGAAAAATAAGAAAATGATTAGCATATCAAGATGGTAAATGTTTGCCAACATAAACCATTTTGAACAATGTAGAACAGGCTCGTATCACATGTGTGGAATAATTTTACTTAATTGATGAAACAGAAATTGTTTTAGATGGAAAATAGGAATGCGACATACGTGAAACGGAAGAAATAGGTAATCTCCAATTCTCCATTCAGTTCACATATGAAAGACAATGAAACATCATCTACAACACTGGTAAAGAAGGACAAAAGAACTAGATCTGGAACTTAGACCTACCATTGAATGTAGTATTTCTTTCCAAATGCTATGGCTGAATTGACTTCATTATTGTTAACACACCAGATCTCAGTTATCGAAGCCAGCAGATATCCAATTGAAATCCTCTGTATATTATACATAAAAGTTGTGATTTAGAGGTAGATGGAGCAGCTAACGTAATAATACTCAACAAAGGCACCCTAGGAAAGAGTTCACATAACACAACTACTTGATCTAAACAATATATGTCATTTATCCATTACCATACCAACCTAAAATAAAGTAACAAGCCTATATTCCACATTCATGCCATGATATCAATGGCATTTCCCCCTAAAATCCCCAATTATCCTTTTAAAATCTTATATGTTCACTTGCTTGAGAGCACATTCAAAATATAAATTTTCAAGTAATCAACTTATGAGATGCCATGAAATAAAATACATTTATGCATATGGATGAGCTAGCATATGGTGTCAATATTCTTATTCATGCTATTAAACTAATTAGTAGAACTATAGAAGCAACTTCAGCCAGAGCTTGGACTAGCTACCTGTAGCACCCATCCACCGTATCTGGTTGACCTCAACTCCATAAGTTAGATCGTCACGTCCATGGAAGTATCCACCTAAAGGGACATACACGCAATGAGCTTGGGCTACAATTTTAATATGACTAGATAGTATGGAGTAGATATTAAGTTCAAAGTTTATACAACATTGACCATGTTTAGACTTTAGAACTTATAGAAAGCAACTTAGCATATTAAGTGGGGTGTTTGGGATTGCTAATCAAATCTGATTGGTCCATTGTAATAAAGCAGATTAGCAGTTTTAAGGGTATTTGGGTCGCTTATACAAACTGGTTATGTAATGAAATGTGAATACAAAAAGCAGTTTAGAGTTTGCATATCCAAACAGCTTATTTCAAAAGCCAATAAGCACTTTTAATAAGCAATCCCAAACACCCCCTAAGTAGCTCATCTCAAACTGTGGGGCCCATTAGCTTTCTACCTAGCAGGATTCAAAACAACCTCGTGATTTCTCATCGTGGAACAGTGTAGTATTGATGAATATAGGGAAAGAAAAAGTACCTTGAAGAATCAAACCCAAGAGAAAGAGCTTTAAGCTTCTGAGTAAAACTTTCTTGGTGGCTACTGGTTTGCTAGAAACTCGCTGCATCAAAATATTATTAACTAAGAGCTTTTTTGCTGGTAATCTAATTATGACATTGTAAGTTAATATGACACTATCAGTAGGATACATAATCCATGCAATACATTGACAAATATCATTAATAGGGTGTTTGGCATTTCTTTTTGAAAGTGATTATCCCTTATTACATTTTCAAGTCTTGGATAACCAGTTTCTAGCTTTTGAATACAGTGAAACAATTCTTGATACCTAAATATTTAGGAGTCAAATAATCCATCAGAATTTTCCAGAACAGCTTATTATCTTTTTCTAATCCATTGAATACATAATCACTTTCAAAATGCATTGCCAAACACCCCAAAGGTTAAACAATGAACTATTTGACAACACTTAATTAGCCTACATACCTTAAACACAAGACTGACAGAAATACCAACACTAAACAGAAAACGGCATCACGAAATCAGCAAGTGTAACACCAAACCATGGAGAATGATTTATCAAGGAAATGCTCCAAAGATCATCAACCAATATCATCAACTATTATAAACAAACACAACAATAAAACAATGTTCAATTTCCATTCTCACACTTCCTATAACACATTATCACCAGCGCTATAATAAAATACACAAAGTCAATTCATCATTATTAAACAACATTTAATCATATAATATTTTACTACATTTTATTCGCCACACGTCCAACAACATTAATGTTTAGTCTTATTTAGGGGTCTTATGAGCTTATATATAACTAAAATAAGATCAATCAAATGTTTGGTTAACTTTAGATAGTTGGACTTATGAGCTTATACTAGGCGGGTTTGATAAGGGCAAATATTGACTTTTATACCCTCATATAGCAATTACAATTTCAGATGTTCATGCACTTTTTTGTAATTTTATCAGTAACTATAATAAACTAACTATAATAAGCTAACCCAAACACTAATCAAGGTCTTATGAGTTTGTCATTTATAAGCAGCTTATGAAATACAAGGGTGTTTGTTTAAGCTTATTTGTGGGCTTATGAACTTTAGTGTTTCGGCTTATATTTCATAAGCTCAAATTTTCTGGCTTATGTAAGCTTATTACTTATAAAGCTTAGAGCTTATCTAAGTCCAGAAATCACAAAATAAGCCGGAAAAATTAGGACTTATGAAATATAAGCTGAAATCACTAAAGTTCATAAGCCCAAGAATAAGCTTAAACAAACACCCTAAGCCCAAAACATAAGTTTAGAAAGGGTAACCGGTTGATCTAAATGAAACATCCCCTAAATAGCGTGTAACAATTAACTGAATTATTTGTTTTATACGTACAGCAACGGTGAGACCACGAAAACATCAAGAGAGACAAGTCGTTGTTTAGGAACAGCAGTTGCAGATGAGCGTTTGATATCTTCAACGTCTGGTGACGGTGAAACAAACGGCGTTATCTCATCGGTTGTATCATGAAGAAACGGAACCCGTTCGTCCGTTAAAGTTGACGACATGTTTTCCAGTCAAAATACTTGTCCGCTTTCATTTCATCGTTATTGAAAAGTAGACATATACTAATACATTGTAAAAATGTACCTCTGAACTTTTGAAGTATGTATTTTTAGTCCTCTAATGTTTACCTTTTAGTTGGTTATGGATCCAATAAAAAGAAATCGAAACGGTAATAATGAGAAAAGATATTACACATTTTAAATGAGGAAGAGAAATATATGGGAGATGCATTTATATTTTCATGCAGATATTTAAATGTGCGGTTATGATTTCTTTCTCACTTTTCTCATTTTAATTTTATTTCAATTGATCCTTACTTACCTTTTAACTATGGTAATTTAGTTTTTTCAAAGATAAAACATGCATAGTATATATCTTTATATATGAGTACACGCAAGATGCTAAATTACAACAAGACTAACAACAAATAATCTCATCTTATTCTCCTTCCAAGGCCGAGATCGCCCTCTTTTAATTTTTAGTCAAGAAAGCAAGCAATTAAATAAAATAAATAAATAAATAATCACATCATGATATCAATTTCATAATATCTTAAAGAAATTACTGAAATAAATAAATAATTGTCCCTTCAATAAAGAAGGAAGGAATTCCATCAATAATTGACAAATCCTAAGTTCATCAACCGTATAAACAAACAAATACCAATAAACCGACCCTACAACCTACTACTAAGCTAGGACCAAACATGGACAAACAAAAAGATGAAGATTTAACATATTAAGATACAAACTTTATCAAACCCATCAATACCACCACAACCACGACCCTAACACATGAGACATAATTCGGTCGCAATATCAAAAACATTCAGTTTCGGCCACGCACTTTGACTGAGTGGTGGTAATTTAGTTTTAATCTTTTTAACTGTGAAATCGAATAGTGCTTGATTTTACTTTTACTTTTTATTTTTTCCAAATTTCTTGAAACCACAACATTATTAAACAACACCTCAAACCTAGAGGAGCAAAGGAAGCAAAATATCGAGGTGGAGAAGACACACATCACATGTATGGATGACCCATACGGGTGTGTGACACGCCACATCCGATTTTAGGTCATGAAGTGTCAGAATTTTTATAAAATATGTATTTTTGACACGCAACTAGAGGTGGCAAAGCAGGTAGTGGTCAGGCAGGCACCTGGCTAAGCAGGCTATGGGCATACAATGGTGGCATGCTAAACGCACGCTAGGCTATTAAACTAAGACGGCCAAACTACCACGTTATATAAAACGCTTTTAAAAGACCTAAACGACAAAATAAATTTCAAACGTAATATCCATTTATATTTAAAAATTAAATATTAGTTTTTTAAAAACAATATAATGTTCGAGAAACACGCTACTGCATGCCCATTTAACTCCAAATAAAGAATATACGTCCATTTCAAAAGGAGTCAAACGCGCCTCAAATCTTTAAAGTCACTTATTTACCCATTTTTTTATTTTAGACAAATCGTCACCCACGCAAAACCCTCAATTTGACCTAATAAACTTTATACGACAACTTTAAGACTCATAATCATTAAAAAAATTGTGAACACCTTCTAAAAATTTCCGTCACTGCACACATGTTGACATATATCTTTGTAACCTATTTGAGATCCATAGAAGACCCTGCAAGAAGCTTTAACCACCCATTTGTTGGAAAAAAAAAAAAAAAAAAGGAGCTCTTGAGCCCATAGAGAATGTCGTTCAAGGTCACACCCGAGACATCTACACCCCATTAACTACCCAAATTAGCCCACATCGGCTTGACGAAAGAGCACTCAAGTGATCCAAACACTCAACCTACAATTGCAAAATGGGCATAAAGATGTAACGATATCAAGAGCAAACAAACGAGGGTACATGTCCTTCAAACACAAACCTGAGTCGTGCCAAACATCTAGCCAAAAGCGCGTTTTTTTACCATTGCCGATCTTGATTTGAAAATACCTGTCAAAAGGGATACCGAGGTTATCAATAGCCGATGACCCTGAAACAATACCATGTCACACACCTTTCTTTAAACCTGAGCCTCAAGCCAAACCAAAGCCACCTGAGTCACCATGTAAGGATTTGATGACTTTCCTCCATAATGTGTCATGCTCGGAGAGGAACCTCCATTTCCATTTACCAATCAGCACGACATGTTTTGCTTGAATCAACCCAACTCCTAAACCTCATGAATTGATATTGGAGCAGACTTTATTCCACTTGACCCAAGAGACTCAAATCAGATAAAACTTCTATCTGAAATAAATTGAAAATGACCCAGAAATGAAGAAACTAAAAGTATAAAGATCTTTAACATAATATTATCGATAGTATGGTAAAAGTACACAAGTTGATAACCAAATTGGCCACTCTTCTAAGTGTTATCAAAGCAGTTAAATCCGTGAACATTGCTCACGTACTCCTTTAAATGAATAAAGATAAAAGTAAATTATTCTAACCACATACATGTAAATTCTTTGCAACTTAACTTATTTTTGCACTGTAGCAATGGATGGCTAGAAAATCATTACATTACAACAACAAAAAATTGTCACATTCCTACAATTATGTAACCCTAGTTAACTTAAAGAAACTTGAGGCGTCCAGATGCATCGACAAGCTGTTGCATTTTGTCAACAGCAGAAGTCAAAGTGCCATCACCCTTACAAAAGGCAAATCTAATGTAACGATTATGGTAACTCGTTACATTCTCTGAAGAATCTCGTCTTTTATGAAAGAAACCACACCCAGGAACAGCCACAACTCCTGCTTGTTTTATTAATTCCTCCACAAATTCAACCTGAAAAGCCCATACCAATTATGATCCTGAAACGTATAAATGTATAATAAGAAAAAAGGATTAAAAGAGCACGACATCAGTAAGTTTGCAACTCTCAGGAAGTGCTGCAACATGAAAAGGATCCCAATGGTTTAAACTCAACATTGAACCCCAACTCGCCAAGTGACTTCAATACAAAATCTCTTTTAATTCATAATCCTAAGAAACAACGCGCCAATAATTATAAATGGACCAACAAGATGATTACATAGAATACAACAACAACAACAATATCCAATCCGCCTAAGATGACTTATATTGTTTGTTCATTGTAAAGTTCTTACTCGATCAAAGATTTGTAGTATCTTGAGGACTTGATAATGCAGTCAAGGCAGCTTCCTGAAATGGTGCGGAGCAGAATCTGTAACTTTAGTATGAATATTTTTATGGCACATGCAACACAAGATGGACCTATAGCCCACCCAACCCTCCAACCTAATACAAAAGAAAAAAGTAATTAGTAGACTTGTCATAATGAGTGGGTCATGCAACGGGTCAAAAAAGGTTTGGTTTGAAAGAGTTAACTTACCTGTCACACTATAAGTCTTAGATAAGGAAGATGTGATGATGGTCCTCTCTTGCATTCCTGGTAATGACGCAAGGCTTATATGTGGTTCATTGTTGTATATTATATATTCGTAAACCTGCAGAAACATTTTTGAAATGATAAAAAACTGTATACAACTAAGAGATCATGCAGGTTACAAATAAGCAATAATGAACTTTAAAAGTTATCATACTTCGTCAGTAACAGCTAAGCAGTCCTTTGTTCTGCAATATTCAGCGATAATCCCTAGCTCATCCTTGTTAAAAACTTTTCCGGTAGGGTTCTGAGGACTGTGCAATAAATGCAAATCTATAAAGAGATTTACCTACTTCTTTTCAACATTACTCAATTCGTCTCATTAAAGTTCAAGTTTGTTTGACTATTGGTCAACGCTACAGAACCATCCAAATATAGTGAAGCAGGAATGGTTGTGACCAAATTCAATAGCATATTGTAATGATGTTGATGAACAACTAAAAAGATCGAAAAGTGGCACAAGCACATCCAAAGTCAATATCATGCACCATGTTATTTTAACAGTTGAGCATCTGACTTATAGTCATTCAATATTATGTAATACCTAAACATAAATCCAAACACCTCCTTATCGTGCTACAAAATTCAGAAAATCAGAATATAAAAACATGTGCAAGTACCTATTTAGTACTAAAGCTTTTGTGTTTGCAGTAAAAGAATCCAAAAGTTTGACTTCATCAAGTGTCCAATAAGGTGGATCAAGCACCACATATACCTGTGAATAACCCCATACAAGATAATGAAAATCCATTAATACAAAACTACATTATTACGCCAAATATAGAAACAAGATTGTATCATTGTGCTAGATACTTACAGGGACCCCTCCAGCCATTAAGATACACGTTTCATATGTTTCAAAACAAGGATCAAACAGTATTACTTCATCACCAGGGTTCAGTACTGCCCAAACAAACATAAAGCAATAACATTTACTCGTGTATTATAAAAGGTGATGTTATCAAAAGACATACTTGCAAACATTGTGGCAGCAAAGCTTCAGTCTGGCCACAGCAAATGGCAATATCCGTTACAGGATCATAAGTTAACCTGCATTTGCTTCATTTTATCAGCAACTAGATCACAGATTCCCTGCACATGCCTTTAGTAATAATTTGTAACACGACGTTAGTTAAAATTCTAATCTTGGAGTAAATCTGCAACTAAAAGATTACAACATTGGTTAAAAGATTATTCACCCCTAAACATTTACAAATTTAATGAGATATGCAGTTATTTATGTAGCAAAAATGGCACACTTCCATTTTTGGTGCTCAGACACGGGCTTATGGTCAACACTTATCATAAGTATCTTTCCATTTTTATTTATTTGGCCGTAATAATAACACGATTTTGATAATTGTATAACATAAAGTTAAGTATAGTCGCATTTATCTCAGTAATCATTTCTGTGGTATATGATTCTTATTATCTGATTATATATACCAGCTAGGAATTATTAAAGAAAATGCACGTCCAAGCATCTCCTAGAAAGCATGGTATGCGGCTAGTTATAGGCATGTTATAGCGCCTAAAACACACATATAGCATGCCACATCACACTGTGTGTTGTGTTATAGGCTCGTTATATGCTTCTCGTTATGGCCACAACAGAATAGTATGTTTTTTTTCTTTTATTTAATATATATATTTTGTATGTAAGATTAAATAAAAGTTGTTCACGAGTAATCTATAACATGTTACAATTTTTGGTCGTGTGTTATAGGAATGTTATAGGCCAAAGCTGACGTAACGAGTGTTATAACTTGCGTCCCTCCATACCTTGTGCTCCCTCTACACTCACATCTATATCTATATCTATATCTATACTACTTATAATAGAGGAATGAATCTCTCTCCACATGGTCTTAAAATTAAGACTTACAACATACAAAGCCTAGTGTACAATACACAATGCACTATTAATGATCTTTCTCATCAGTCTTAATTTTAAGACTTACAAGTCTTAAAGCTTAATGTACAAAATACAAATCAATATTAATGTGGTAAAGATATTTAACATAGTCAATTAATTAACTGGTCAATAAATACAATTAATGCAGTTATTAAAACACCTCTTACACAAGAAATACAAATTATCAAGCATATTGTACAACTAACTTAAACAAAATTCATGCATTAAATGTCACTAATACAAATAATAAAGCACATTATACAAATATTCAAGCCCGAACAGGCAACGGGCCAAATAAGCCCGAGCCCGAACGGGCACGGGCCAAACGGGCTCGAGCCCGAACGGGCACAGGTTAAACAAAATTCTTGATATCCGTAACTTAAACACAATTCTTGCATTAAATGTCACTAACATATTATACAAATATTCAAGACCGAACGGGCAACAGACCAAACGGCTCGAGCCCGAACGGGCACGGGCTAAATGAAATTATTGATATCTGTAAATTTATTGTCAAAAAACATAATAAATTAAAACATGATCCAATCGAAAAATTTATTTCAGTGGACTCATTTCCACGCCACATGTATTCTCGCTAGTTTATTAAAACATTTAAGCACGAAATGCTACAGTACAAATACTAAAGAGTCCTGCTTTGCTTATGAATCAAGAACGCATTTCTTTTTATGTTCCATTATGCTAAGTGCACCTTAATTCTTTCTACTATATACTACAAACTTCCAAATTCTATTCTGATATAATACTTATTGCTGACGTGTCAACACCCTTGAAATTACCAAAATACCCCTAACACGTCAGCAATAAGTATGATATCTCACCGGAATTTAAAAGTTTGTAGCATATAGCGGAACGAAATCAAGTACACATACGATAACGGAACATGAAAGAGATCAAATGGATAGATACATGCATTTATTTAATACTCCGTATTTATTGATAATAAAAGTGTAGCAGAGGCAAGTCGTTGTCATTTGCACTATATTAAATATCTTCTGAAATTCAAAACTGGCCACAAGAATCAATATTATAGTTCCAAGAGATGAAATGCAATCGACCTGTATTGGTTAAAGTCAGAAGTGATGGCAGTGACCGCAGCGGCCTTGATATGTTCGGGTGCGGGAAAATCAGGGAAGCCTTCGGCGAGGTTAACGGCGTTGGTACGTTGAGCTAGATATGATAATTGCTGTATTGGTGATGGTTTTAGGTCTTGGCTACAGATGATAATTTTGATGGATCCATTATCTATCTCGTAACTGTTTTGTTGTTATAGACAAGAAGATAACATTAGGAGGAGGAGCAAGACGGGTAGGATTGGCAGACCTTTACCCGAAAGCAGAATAATCACCGCCAACCTCATCAGTGATCAAAACGCAGACAAATTTGGCCACTGCCGAGAGTTTAAAGTGAGGAGATTGGTTTTTGACCGCTGGAGCCAAACAATTTTTTCATGCTTCAATAAAAAAAAATAATAAAAGAAAAAAAAAAAATCTCTTTAAAACCAAATATTACTCTCTTTATTTTCAAATAAAACACACACTAAAATCTCTCAAAACAAAAATAATTACTAAAACGCCTTCCGATTCTTCCGAATTGAACGATTATTCGTCTTCGTCCGACGAGATATCCACTTTAGTTCGTCATAATACTGTTCAATCTACCAAGATCTCAAGACATCTGAAGTTTCTAAATTTAACCAGCAGAATCGTCAACGGAAATAGGTCTTCAAACGTTGAGAACGACGGTTCGTTAAACACCAAAGACAACGAAGAGTACTTTAAAAAATCGAATGGAGAAGAGACGTTTGCAACAATGGGCGACATCGTCGAGATACCCATATTTTCAAGCATACGACGACGCTGCTCGAAAAAAGTTTCACTACGAAACAAAAATCACTTCTACCAAAGCAACTCAACCCAGAATCTCCGAATGAGTATGATGAATATTTATGCATGGTCGCAAGAACGCCACGTGAAACTCTTGATTTTTTTTGTGGCCATCATTGAGTCAGACGGTCGAGAGTACTCAGAGGCCGACATCGATGGAAAATTGTCCTAGAAATTTAAGAGGCAATATACGAGAGGTATTCATGGTGTTCCCACTATTATGCTGTCACCGCTGTCGCAAGATATGTGGATTTGGCATGCTTTTGTCCACCGGTCAAACAACGATATCAACGATCAATCACCGACTTCAGATTCATATATCGAAATGGAACGGCGATGAACAATTCATTCAACGCGAATGGACGCTTACAAACGAGGCTACTATTCGCAGATGGAATCTATCCTAAGTGGTCTACATTTGTTAAAGCATACCCGTATCCAACCGACCCAAAGGAAAAGAGATTTACGGGTTACAAGAGGGGCAAGAAAGGATGTCGAGCGAGCTTTTGGTGCCTCAAAGGAAAATGGAAAATTCTCGATCGACCTCTCGAGCTATGACCAAAGCGAAGATTGCTAATCAGTTCACGCGCAGGTTATTTTGCACAATATGGTTATAAACGCTAGGGAGGGCAATCTCACCGGCTCATATAATGGATGCTACCTTTACCATTCACCAAGGTTTCGACGACAGCGGCGATAGCGGAGTTACTAGACTAATTTCTCCATGACCGCCTTCGATATGATCTCACTGGAGCACGAAGACGCGAATACTCGCCGATCTCGATGATTAATGGGTTTTTATTTTAATCTAGTTATTTTAAGTATTATGTTATGTTTTTTTTAAGATTATGTAATGTTTTTTTTTAATGAAATGGTATGTTTTTATTTTAAATATCAGATGTGATTTTATGTATTAAAAAAAAAAAAAAAAAAAAAAAAATGGGGTAGATAGTGACCCTCCTCCATTTAGTAGTGCTAGGGTAGGGTATTTTGAGTTTGAGGTTGATTGGATAGCTGAGGTGGCACCTGGCAGACAGCGACCACTCCCTCCTCTTTGTGGGAGGAGGAGTGAAATTTCATACCTAATCACCCGAGGGCCACATCACCCCATCCAATAAAACCTTCCAACTCAAAACTACCCCAATACTACCCTAACACTACCCTAACTAGACGGAGCCAGCACCCGATCCCACCCTAACACTAAATTTCATAAAAGACAAAAAAAAAAAGAAGAGAAACAGTTAATAATAGTTCGGGTTCAACTCGAATTGTTCCAAATTTTCAAGTACCCTAAGTACTAGGAATGGTGTAGCCGCTAGGGTACTTGAGCTCGATGGTGAAAATTTCGTCCACTCCGTCCTACCTTAGTCAGTTTTGACTTTGTTTGACAAATTTTGGCAACCAAATTGACCACACTACATTTAGTCAACTTGATAGTAATTAGTAACTATAGTACTATTTGGTTTCACTCATTATTTTTTCCAACCAGACAATAAACAAATGGCGCAAAAGTTGAGCACTTGAGCTAAAACCTCATAAGATGGTATACATTTGAATTAAAAATGCACTCTTTCTGATTAATCATGAAATTAAAAGGGTGTTTGTTTAAGATTATATGTGGCTTGTGAGCTTATTTGTTTATCAGCTTATATATCATAAGTCTCAATTTTCTGGCTTATTTAAAGACTTGTGGGCTTATATAGTTTATACTTTATATCATAATAAACTTATATAGCCCACAAGTCTCTAAATAAGCCGGAAAATTAGAGCTTATGAAATATAAGCCGAAATTAAATAAACTCGTAAGCCCATATATAAGCTTAAACAACGACCCCCTAAAATCTCATCCATTAAAGGGTTAGATACAAAACAGATATACTAATTTTAGGATTTGTATATATAAGTATTTTTTGCAAAATATCATTTCGTAAATAGTAACAAACAGTACTAATTTTAACACGTTCAAGATTGGGTTGAAATAAAAACATTCTCAAAATGTATTGTTTTTACATCGAGTACCAACAACCTATGGTTAAGTATGTATTAAAGGAATGATTATTGTTACTTTTGACAAAGATGTACTTCTGTTTGATTTTATGACCCTAAATAACTCGTTTTTCTATGATTTTTTACTCCCGCCATTACTTCCACCCTCACCTCATACACCGCGGACCCAACAATAAACTGCCCAATAACCATGGCCCAACAAACTAATTCAACCCCATCACCACCGGCCCAACAACAAAATGTCCCAATAACCCCGGCCCACCAAACCAATGCTAGTCTAATTCCCCCGCAGCCCAACAACACATAACCGCACTAACCCCGACCCCCCACCCAAACAATCCTAACCTACCACCACTTTTTTCACCCCCGTGGCCCAACAACAATTTATCTCGACCTCTAACCTCACTGTTGTCCATTCCCCGCCCCTAACATCACCCAAACTTGTCTATAATGTTTATCCCATGGTCACACGTGCAAGCTCTGGTATTTCAAAACCTATTGAACGAATATCTCATAATGTCGCCACTATGTCCTCGATTCCCAAGTCTCATACTCATGCTATTCGTGACTAATTAAGAAAAACGTTATGTTAGAGGAATATAAAGCTTTGATTACTAATGGTATGTGGGTGTTTGTGCCCCGTCCTACTAGTGTGAATATTGTGCGATCTATGTGGCTTTTCAAGCATAAGTTTAATCCAGATAGATCACTTAGCATGTACAAGGCTCGCTTGGTAGCAAATGGTCGTAGTCAACAACACGGTATCGACTGTGATAAGACTTTTAGTTCGGTTGTTAAACCGGCAACTATCCTTATTGTTTTGAGTCTTGTTGTTTCACGTACTTGGCCTATTCATCAGTTGGATGTGAAGAATGATTTTATTCATGGTCATCTTCTGAGACATATTATATGCATCAACCTCTAAGGTTTGTTGATCCCTCTCACCCTGATTATGTTTGTCACTTGCATCAATCTCTATATGGGCTTAAGCAAGTCTCACGCGCTTGGTTTCAGCGCTTTGCCTGTTATGTTTAGAGTCATTTTTTAACACAACAAAACTGACTCCTCGTTTATTTTTCATAGCGGGATTGACATTGCTTATTTATTACTCCTTCCGTCCCAAAATAATTATCCCCGACAAAAAAACACGTAGTTAAAGAAAAACATAATTATTACTGCTTTATCTCTTTTACTTTGTGTAGAATGTCAGTTTTACCATTAATTAATTAATTTAATTTTTAAAGTTTGTAATATTAACTTCAACTGATGGTAATATGGTAAAGTCGATCAAACTTCCCTGTTTGTTTTTAGTAACGAGTAATTAAATTGAGACATCTCAAAAAAGAATTGTTGACTTTAATTTGGGAACCGGGGGAGGGAGTATTATATGTCGAAGATATTATTCTTACAACATCTTCTGCAACATTTCTACGGCGGGTCACCATCTTCTTACATGTCGAGTTTTTTATGACCGATCTTGGCTCTCTTACTTATTTTCTTGACATTTCTCAGCGGACTTCGGAAAGCATGTTTCTATCACAATCTAAATATGTTGAGGAAATACTTTAGAGAGCCTACATGCAACATTGTAGTCCTTTCATGACTCTAGTTAATACATAATCCGAGTTGTGTCCTGATGGTGACATGGTTTTTGATTCCACCTTGTATCGTAGCTTGATAGGTGCTCTTCAGTATCTTACTTTCACACGATCGGATATTTCTTGTTGTTCAATAGGTTTGTCTCTATATGCATGATCCCATGAGCCTCGTCTTGCTACTTTGAAGTGGATACTCGATATGTTTGTGGTACCATTGATAATGCTCTTCAACTGCATGTTTCTACTACCACTCAACTCATTGCATACACCGATGTTGATTGGGCAGGTTACCCAGTCACCCGACTATACACTTCTGATTATTGTATTTTTCTTGGGGATATTCTATTATCATGGTCTGCTAAACGACGTGTTGCTTTTTCTTGTTCTAGTGCAAAGATTGAATATTGGGGGTGTTGCTAATGTTGTCGCTGAAACTGCTTAGATTCGTAATCTTTTTGCGGGAATTACATGTTCCTTTGCATACTGCTACGCTTGTTTACTTTGACAATGTCAATGTTTTTTACATCTCTACTAATTCGGTATAACACCAGCATACTAAGCATATCGAGATAGATTTACATTTTGTATGTGATTATGTGGCTTTTGGGAAAGTGCGCGTTTAACATGTTGCATCTCGGTTTCAATATGCGGATATTTTCACCTATGGTCTTCCGAGTGCCTTGTTTCTTGAGTTTCGTTCCAGTTTGAACATCCGAAGACCTTTCATTCCAGCTGTGGAGGAGTGTTAGCTGAATAATTACTAACATATGCATAGTTTATTATTTACAATCGGGTTTAGCCTATGTTAGTTATTTTATTCTGCAAAACTTGTGATGTATTAATGTTTAATCATTAATAATAATTGAGCATGAGTTTTAGCAAATCTAATAGTATGAGTATGCAGATACATTCTTGCATAAAGAACACTTGGTTAAACTTATGTTCCATTGAATCGAGGTCAAACCAAAGAAACATCATTGCCATCACAACTTGATGCAACTATAGCTATGAAACCATCGCCTATAATACCACTCATATCTTGGCGAGATCAAATAAGGGCGCAAGTTAGGTTTAATTTTTAATATCATATACTTGTTCACCCCAACTTGCAAAAGAGTGTTCGGGATGTTCGGCATTTGTTATCAAGATTGCTAACATGTATTGTGATGACGTATATGGTCCTCCGTCTGGATAGCCGAATGGACTAATATCCGAAAGATTAGCAGGCCGAAGGATCTCTATTCGAAGGGATCGTTGACCTGACATCGTGTTTGGCATTTAGCCTGGGGAGATTTTTTCTTATTCTCCTGGATGTCAGAAGCGATGTCAAGAACAGTGTTAGTCCTGACAACACCAACGGCCCCATAGAATGCGACAGGCCCAGGGACCAGATAGTGACATCAAGGAGTATAAATACGCATACAGTAATTGGTAAAAAGGTATCATTTTCACACACACAAAAATTTATACTAGACCCTTCGGTTTTACCCCTACTTACTCTCACGCCGGAGTCTGGTTCTGGGATAACACCCGAGGCGAGACTAACGCGTTCTTTCATCTTCGCAGGTATCCAGAAGACTTACTTTACAAGGATGAGGGATATCTGAAGAACCTTACAAAAAAATACTTCGACATTGGCGTCATCCGTGGGACACGAATTCAATGTGCTAAAGCTATAGGATGATGGGTTCAACACCTCCGGAATCTTCGGAGGAGGGATGCTAACCCCCAAAGCTGACAAGAGAGCAGTTGGAAGGGTATGTAACTGCACTCAAGGCCATGATAAAAGAGCATAACAGCCGAAGGGATACCGTCGATCCGATACGGTTGGATTTTGAAGACGAAACAACCCATGACAAAGGCGAGCCGGCGGGCAAGAAGAAGGATATCGTGACCAGAAGTAAAATAAAGGATGATGATCTGGGGAAACCCTTCAAGGAAGTCTCAAGGTCCCCCTTCACTCGGCGAATCATCGAATTCTCAGCACCTGAACACAAGATGCCCAGCCACATCAAACTGTACGATGGGTCGACGGATCCTCAAGACCATCTCAATAGGTTCACAGGGGCCGCAGGACATGGAGAGTGGCCAATGCCGGTATGGTGCCGCATGTTCCAACAGACTTTAGACGGAAAGGCCAAAGGATGGTTTGATCGCCTTCCTCCGGGCAGCATAGACGAATGGGCTGACTTCAGAGAGCAGTTCGAAGCTCGCTTCTCCCTGCACAAGGCTTGTCTCAAGGACCCAACGGAAATAACTAAGATCGTGAGAAAGGCTAATGAAACACTAGCAGAGTTTAAAGAAAGATGGACCATCGAGACAGGGTTCATACAAGGTGTGTCGGAGATCATGAGAATTTCCTCGTTCATGAGCGGATGCAAATGCCCCGAGTTAGCTAAACGGTTTGCCGACAAAGTGCCGAAGACCGTAGATGAGATGATGGTTCGGTGGATGACTTTGTCGACAGAAGAGGGTTTCGCTAGCACGTAGTCGCCCTGTGGAGAACACTATGACACCGACCTGTGAGAGCCTCAACCGGTCCTTTCCTAAGGATGAAAGGGTCGCTAGGGACACACATGGAGGGATAAGAGGTTTACCAGGCGACATGGGTATTCAAGTAGAGATCGCGGAAGTTCCCATCGTCACTGGGACAGGTCGGCACCTTACTTGCCCTCCGGGGTGACCACCTAAGTCGAAACATTCCCTGCTTGACGCTAGATTCACTCATCAAACCTCCGAAGGAAATCTTGGCCATCGAGCATCGTGACGAGTGTCTAAATACTCATCATTTTGTACAAAATAAACCGCAAAATCATCTCGAAAACACTGTAAACACATCAAATGATCAAAATATCACAAACAAGTGTTTTATGTGTTTTAAATGCAAAATATCAAAATCGATGAAAACGATCAAATTTGCAAAATTGGCGCTTTAGTCCCCAAGTTTCAAAAATTGTCAAAACAGTCCTCGTAAATCAAAATAAAGAAAATGTCATTTAAGGTCCATGGGATTCGAAGTTGTCAAAACAAACCTTTGAAATGTAAAATTGCAAAATTACAACTTTGGTCCCTCAAGTTTTAAAATGTCAAAATGGTCCTTGGAATTTTGAAATGGCAAGATTGGTCCTAATACTTTGTAAGATTGTCACTTTTGGTCCCTTGAAACCACTTTGAGATAATGGCGAGATGTGGTCCCTTAACTTTCGTAATTTACACTTTAGGTCCTTATCATTTAAAACCTTTAATACACCTTTTGGACCGCTTGCTTATTTGTGACCGTCACAAAGCATTTTGGACCCCTTCTATTAATAACACCACCAACCGCTTGGTCAAACAAACACCTTTTGCCGCCAAAGTCTCACCTCTCAATCGTGCCTGCAACTCTCATCAAGCCACCCTCACTTCCACATTACAAACCCACTCCATGTCTCCTCCACTCAACACAAAACAAAAGCCATTAAATGATCCTAAACTCTTAACACTCAATCTCATCGTTAAAACACCTCTTCCCGCTAAATTTGACAAAGTGGCCAAAATCCACAAAAGTGACCCAATTGCCTCGAATCAGTGGGATTATCTCGTAAGGCCACGTGGAGCTCATCGATGTATAAAAGGAAGAAAGAGGAAGAGATAGAGAGTAGTTAGTTATTTTTATTTACCTTAATGTCGCTTTTAAATTAAATGTTTCATTTTAGTTAAAATTGTGTAATTTCGCCTCCATGTATCATTTTTAAGTTTACAAACCATTGTAAGTTACTTTTGAATATCAATCTAAGCTTTCATATAATTTTCGGCCATGGTTAACTGTTGAAATTTCGTTTCAAATTCCATGATTCAAGTTGTTAGTGGCTATTTGAAGCTTTAATAAGCTTGTCTAAATTCCTTATAAGCCTTTTATAAGCTAAATTTCATTTTCAAGTAACTTTGAGCGATGGTCAACGAAAGTCAACTTTGGGGTCAAATGGACATGAAGATGAAAATTGGTGTTGCGAGACATCCGATATGGGTTGGATTAGGTTCAATGAGTGTAGTCATGGGTCTTGGTTTAGCCTGCAAGCAAGCTGGGCACCCATGAGCGAGCTTCTCACTTTAGCTTTTCATCCCATTTGCATAGTAAGCCCGTATCTTTATCGTGTTTAATTTCGGCTCATCTTGGTTTATTCAAGATCAATTGTGTCTTTAGACTTGATGTAATCTAGAAACCATGCTTGTTCAGCAATTTGTCCAGTTGTTAGTGCAAATCAGTAACATAAAGGAGTGTTTGGATTGCTTTGTTAAACTGTGATAGGGGTTAGTAACATGGGTTAGATCAGTTGCATCATTCTTGTTATAGTCTTTTATTATCATAGCTGTCTTTGTCCTACTGTCATTTAAGCCCATAGTCAAAATAAGTTTGTTACTGCTCTTGAGCTTTTAACTGTTGAAAACAGTTTTTGAAATCTGTCATATAGGTTTTAGAAGTTAACAAACTAGCTTGCTTAAGTCTTATTTCATCATTTTACATCCAAATCAGTCCAATATTTTCTTCCTATTCTCATTAAAGTCAACTTTGTCATTGTTTTAAAAAAGTCAAATCTGTCTAAAAATATGGTTTTTACAGATCTTGCATCACCTGCACACTGTTCAATTCTGCTTCTCATGGTCTCATATTTGGTCAACTTGTAGTATTCTAGGTGGTCTTCAAGAACCTATATCTGTTTTTAGCTTAAGCACTCCTGATAAGCTCATAGATAAGCTCAAAAGTAGGACCTGTGCACTGTTTCTGTTGCTTCAGCAGTCATGTCCCATTTGGCCAGTTTTATTTTGATCTATAGTTTCTTCATCTCTAGTCCTTAGGAGCTGAAACTTTGGTTAAGTATTCTCTGCCAGGTGGTCTTGAGATCCCCACTTCTAGTTTCCATGTTAGCTTTTTAGATAAGCAGTTTCAACTGCTGGAACAGTAGGGTCAGATTGCCTGTTGAGCTTATATGTCAGTTGGTTTAATCCTTGGTTAAACGCTCATTAGTGGTTAGGAGTAGATGTAACTAGTTGCCTGAGAGTAGGTTCAGTATAGTTTAGCTTATATTATCAGTTGGTTCATTATTTTGCTTGTTAGCTTATTCTAGTGCTCATTTTAATAAGCTCTTGCTTATCAGTTCCATAATCTTACTCATAACCCTATGTTTTTCTAATTTTCCTAGCTTCTTAATATCATTTTAGACTTTCCCTGAAATTTTCAGATTTTTATAAGCTGTTTTGCTATTTTTCCTAATTTTAATTAGTTTTTAGCACTTTTTAAATAGCATTTAATACAAAAAATTCAGAAAAGGTCCAAAAAATTAAGTTTTCATTTTTCTTAGGCTTAGATAAATATAAAAAGTAGAAAAGTAATTTTCCATATTTTCATAGTTCATTTGGTAATTTTAGTAATTTAATTAGTTTTAATAGTTTAAAATTCCTAGAAAATAGATAAATAATCATAAAAATACAAAATAGTTTTGAAAAGTCTATTTTGATATTTTAGACTTTTCTAAGTCTTAATTTTATTTTTCTAGTTTTATTTCCTAATTTCTTGTATTTTAGATAATTATTTAATAGTTAAAAATAGTTTTTAATTAATAATAATTAGATAATTAGTTATAAAAATAAATTTCTTTTTCTATAAATTTTCTCATATCATTAGGTTTGTAAAAATGTATTTTTCATATTTTTAGGGTTAATATTGAATAATTTTCACGCTTTTATTCAGACGCTTACGTAATTTTAATTTAAACGTAAGTTTTAGGTTTTAAACGCTCATCACTTTAAATATAGTGATAGCGTTTATTTAATATCTTTTATCTTTTAATTTTCTTAATTTGTATTTAAGTCGCTTTGATTTATAATCTTTTCAAGAGTATAATCATCCATCAATCCTTCTTGATCATTATCCTTAGTGATCCTTCTATCGTCTCGAATCGCTGTTGTACACACCATTGAGTCTCCGTGGGACTAAACGACCCGGAATCCACTATATTCTCGATCTTCATTGTATTTGTGTTTAAGTTGCTTTTAAGTCTTTTTGACTTGACGGTTTCACAGATCAAAATTTTAAGGCCACGGGAGGCTTTAGCGTGTGTTTAGCCTTTTTCGATCCATTCTTGTGCATATTCCATCCTTTGTAAAAGTTTTTGTAAAGTTTTCGAAAACCCAAAATATTTTTATTCTTTGTTTTTATAGCATGTTTTTCAAAAATCCAAAATATCCATCCTTTATCCTCCAACTGCTTAATTCTACATTTCTTTATCCTCAAACTGCTTAATTCTCCATTCCTTATCTTCTATAACCGCTTAATTCTTCATCTCTTATCCTCTTATCCGCTTAATTCTTTATGTCATGGTATTTGACATGTTCCTCAGTGTGGAGGTCCATTTAATGGTGGAAATTGCTCATGATGTACCAATGCGGGTTTTGAGACAAGTTTGTTTAATCCCGATCCCATTTCAAATAATGAAACACCCGATTTTTCCTACCTACCTCCACACCAATTACGAATCCTACTCATGCGAGTATTGTGGAATGATTCTCATTACGTTTTGATTGTCCACCACAGTCCCGCTTGTCTATGAGCCTAACCATGTTACAATCGAACTTTGGTGAAAGTTATTTTCCCAATTATCTCTTGTAGAATCATGGGGTCCTCATGCGACTTTTGAATGTCAACCGATGAATCAAAATTTTCAAAATTCCAATTCTCCGCTTTTGACAATTTCCAACCCCACAAGATTCCATCATTCATCAATATCCTTCACAAGATCTCAATGATTACGAGGAGTGTTATCTTCCTCAAAGTTCAAGAAATACGCATTCGAAAGCTACAAATGAAAAGAATGTTGTGTAAGCTTCACAGATGAATATAAGAATCGATATGATGACGTTGATGATGAGGATTCTATTCAGTGAAGGAATATTGAGAGCTTGTCAACCCAAATCACACCAAGCTTCCAAAGACTCTCTCATAATGGGGACGAGCCTTCTAGCACTATTCCGAAATGGAATCGTCTGTGTCGAGAGCCTTGTCCCAACCCCAAGTGAGTCCGAGGTTATCTCCAGTAATATGTGTGATGAGCCTCTTAATGATGATTCTTCTCCTCCTCTTGACATTCCATATGATCATGTCGAGATGTTCTCCGATTCTCGATAACGATTGTACTCGCTTGACGATTCTTTATCCTATGGAGACATCGATTATGTCGAGGAGCTACCTTCCGAGCTAGTTAGCTTAGAGGAAGTGAGAGATTTCGATGATCCGAAATTGAGGACTAGATACTTCGTGAACAATTGTTCAATATAAATCTCCTCGCTTCTAAGATCGAATCATTTTGTGCTAAGTCGACTTCATCTCCTATCCCTGTTGTGGATAGTGACTCTACATTCGACAAGCCCGAGCTTGAGGCTTTTTCCAATGATTCTTTTCATGAAGAGTTCTCCGTGAACTCTCTCATGACATATCTCCTCCGAATATGATCATTTCCATTTTGATCTTGAGGATGATATTGGCTCGTGAGGAAGGTTTACTCTATCATAAGAGTTTGCTTATTGATGATACTACCTTCACCCTTCCTCCAGATATGTCTACATTTGAGGATGACGAATGGATCCTAATTGTTATAAACATCTTCCTTCCATTCCTCACTTATGATGTGTTCCTCTCTTCTTCACTCCTTCGGAGTGAGGACACTATCTTTGACCCCGCATTTTCGCTTATCATTTGTGAGCCGGGTCTGTTTTCTCTCAGATATCTCATCGGTGTGGAACTTTCACGCATTTCAATGTTTATCCAAACATCTTGAATGAAAGTCCGAGTGAGATTGTTTCTTCCACTTTGCTTCCCATGAACCAAGGAATTGGGTCGAGTCAAGCTAGCGACTGAAATCAAAAACAAGAGACTCACCATACGGGTTTTCACCCATATTTCGCCTTCTTACCCCTTCTACCACCTAAGTGTGGGGTGATGCCCCACATGTTATATATATATATTTCTAAAAAAAAAAAAAAAAAAAAAAAATCTCTTAAATAATGGCCGTAATATTTCCCTTTACGTTCTTTGTTTCGCATAATCACGGTACTTTGAATATTGAGGGCAATATTCATTTCTAAGCTGGGGAATTCTCACGAATTTCATATATTATCTACCCAATTCCCGTTTTGGCCAAAAATTTTTTTTTTGGAGTAAGTGTTCTACACTTACTCGGATTGGTTATCATCCGCCATGTTTGATAGACAAAAGGATTGGCTAATCCAGAGCAAACGGCTCTTGGTAAAGATTTATCAAACCGCTTATATGGCTTGCAATTTGCCCAAAATTGTATGGTATTCACCACCATATCCTAAAAAGTGAAGAGTTGGCTAGCCCGCAAGGTTATGGCTTGTGGTAAAGGCAAATGGAAAATCCATAATTGGTAATCACTCACCAAAGATAATATTGATAATTTATCTAAGAGTTGGCTAGTCCGTATGGTACGGCTCCGTAAAGACACATCAAACCGTTTACGGTGGTGGTTTGCTCAAAATCACATGGTTATTTGCGGTGTACCATGGTTCTTACTTGAATCGAAACATTTGGCTACTCCGTAAGTAATGGCTTTTGGTAAAGAGTTTAAAATCCATTATGTTTTTCAAATCATTGCTAGGGACTAGCAATATCTCAATATGGGATTGACGAGTGTCTAAATACTCATCATTTTTGTACAAAATAAACGCAAAATCATCCGAAAACACTCGTAAACACATCAAATGATCAAAATATCACAAACAAGTGTTTTATGTGTTTTAAATGCAAAATATCAAAATCGATGAAAACGATCAAATTTGCAAAATTGGCGCTTTAGTCCCCAAGTTTCAAAATTGTCAAAAATACCCTCGTAAATCAAAATAAAGAAAATGTCATTTAAGGTCCATGGGATTCGAAAGTTGTCAAAACAAACCTTTGAAATGTAAAATTGCAAAATTACAACTTTGGTCCTCAAGTTTTAAAATGTCAAAATGGTCCTTGGAATTTTGAAAATGGCAAGATTGGTCCTAATACTTTGTAAGATTGTCACTTTTGGTCCCTTGAAACCACTTTGAGATAATGGCGATGTGGTCCCTTAACTTTTTAATTTACACTTTAGGTCCTTATCATTTAAAACCTTTAATACACTTTTTGACCTTGCTTATTTATGCACTCGTCACAAAGCATTTTGGACCCCTTCTATTAATAACACCAACAACCGCTTGGTCAAACAAACACCTTTTGCCGCCAAAGTCTCACCTCTCAATCGCGCCTCGAACTCTCACCGCCACCCTCACTTCCACATTACAAACCCACTCCATGTCTCCTCCACCTCAACACAAAACAAAAGCCATTAAATGATCCTAACTCTTAACACTCAATCTCATCGTTAAAACACCTCTTTCCCGCCAAATTTGACAAAGTGGCCAAAATCCACAAAAGTGACCCAATTGCCCCGGAATCAGTGGGATTATCTCGTAGGCCACGGAGCTCATCGATGTATAAAAGGAAGAAAGAGGAAGAGATAGAGAGTAGTTAGTTATTTTATTTACCTTAATGTCGCTTTTTAAATTAAATGTTTCAGTTTTAGTTAAAATTGTGTAATTTCAGTTTCCATGTATCATTTTTAAGTTTACAAACCATTGTAAGTTACTTTTGAATATCAATCTAAGCTTTCATATAATTTTCAGTTTTGTGGTTAACTGTTGAAATTTCTCAGTTTCAAATTCCATGATTCAAGTTGTTAGTGGCTATTTGAAGCTTTAATAAGCTTGTCTAAATTCCTTATAAGCCTTTTATAAGCTAAATTTCATTTTCAAGTAACTTTGAGTGATGGTCAACGAAAGTCAACTTTGGGGTCAAAATGGACATGAAGATGAAAATTGGTGTTGCAGACATCTGATATGGGTTGGATTAGGTTCAATGAGTGTAGTCATGGGTCTTGGTTTAGCCTCATGCAAGTGTTGGGCACCCTGAGCGAGCTTCTCACTTTTAGCTTTTCATCCCATTTGCATAGTAAGCCCAGATCTTTATCGTGTTTAATTTCGCTCATCTTGGTTTATTCAAGATCAATTCAGTCTTTAGACTTGATGTAATCTAGAAACCATGCTTGTTCAAAGAATTTGTCCAGCTTGTTAGTGCAAATCAAGAATATAAAGGAGTTGTTTGGATTGCTTTGTTAAACCGTGATAGGGTTAGTAACATGGGTTAGATCGGTTGCATCATTCTTGTTATAGTCTTTTATTATCATATCTCTTTGTCCCATCGTCATTTAAGCCCATAGTCAAAATAAGTTTGTTATCGCTTTGAGCTTTTAATCGTTGAAAGCAGCTTTTGAAATCATCATATAGGTTTTAGAAGTTAACAAACTAGCTTGCTTAAGTCTTATTTCATCATTTTACATCCAAATCAGTCCAATATTTGCTTCCTATTCTCATTAAAGTCAACTTTGTCATTGTTTTAAAAAAAGTCAAATCTGTCTAAAAATATGGTTTTTACAGATCTTGCATCACCTGCACACTGTTCAATTCTGCTTCTCATGGTCTCATATTTGGTCAACTTGTAGTATTCTAGGTGGTCTTCAAGAACCTATATCTGTTTTTAGCTTAAGCACTCCTGATAAGCTCATAGATAAGCTCAAAAGTAGGACCTGTGCACTGTTTCTATTGCTTCAGCAGTCATGTCCCATTTGGCCAGTTTTATTTTGATCTATAGTTTCTTCATCTCTAGTCCTTAGGAGCTGAAACTTTGGTTAAGTATTCTCTGCCAGGTGGTCTTGAGATCCCCACTTCTAGTTTCCATGTTAGCTTTTTAGATAAGCGCTTCAATCACCGGAACAAGAGGGTCGATTCATTGAGCTTATATGTCAGTTGGTTTAATCCTTGGTTAGATGCTCATTAGTGGTTAGGAGTAGATGTAACTAGTTGCCTGAGAGTAGGTTCAGTATAGTTTAGCTTATATTATCGCTTGGTTCATTATTTTGCTTGTTAGCTTATTCTAGTGCTCATTTTAATAAGCTCTTGCTTATCGGGCCCATAATCTTACTCATAACCCTATGTTTTCTAATTTTCCTAGCTTCTTAATATCATTTTAGACTTTCCCGAAATTTTCGATTTTTATAAGTCGTTTTGCTATTTTTCCTAATTTTAATTAGTTTTAGCACTTTTAAATAGCATTTAATACAAAAATTCGTAAAAGGTCCAAAAATTAAGTTTTCATTTTTCTTAGGCTTAGATAAATATAAAAAGTATAAAAAGTAATTTTCCATATTTTTCATAGTTCATTTGGTAATTTTTAGTAATTTAATTAGTTTTTAATAGTTTAAAATTCCTAGAAAATAGATAAATAATCATAAAAATACAAAAATAGTTTTGAAAAGTCTATTTTGATATTTTAGACTTTTCTAAGTCTTAATTTTATTTTTCTAGTTTTATTTCCTAATTTCTTGTATTTTAGATAATTATTTAATAGTTAAAAATAGTTTTTAATTAATAATAATTAGATAATTAGTTATAAAAATAAATTTCTTTTTCTATAAATTTTCTCATATCATTAGGTTTGTAAAAATGTATTTTTCATATTTTTAGGGTTAATATTGAATAATTTTCACGCTTTTATTTCAGACGCTTACGTAATTTTAATTTAAACGTAGTTTTAGGTTTTAAACGCTCATCACTTTAAATATAGTGATAGCGCTTATTTAATATCTTTTATCTTTTAATTTTCTTAATTTGTATTTAAGTCGCTTTGATTTATAATCTTTTCAAGAGTATAATCATCCATCAATCCTTTCTTGATCATTATCCTTAAGTGATCCTTCTATCGTCTCGAATCTGTTGTACACACCATTGAGTCTCCGTGGGACTAAACGACGGGAATCCACTATATTCCCCGATCTTCATTGTATTTGTGTTTAAGTCGTTTTAAGTCTTTTGACTTGACGGTTTCTAGGCAGATCAATCGCCACGCTTACTCCCCGAAGCCCTATGCGCGACCGCCTGTGAAGGAGAATCAAGACAAGTATTGTGATTACCATGGAGAAAATGGGGCACTACACGAATGACTACTATCAACTTAAGAAACAGTTGGAAATAGCCTTGGAATCAGGAAAGTTGAACCACTTGATTAGGGATCTCAGACAGAAGGGTAGGCGAGATCCTCCCAAGAAATAGACAGGAGCCAAGGACAAGGTCATTAACATGATCCGGGCGTGGCCGGAGAGGATGAAGAGAAAATCAACAGAGACGTGTCGGACGACCCCCTCATAATCGAAGCAAACATGGAGGGATATCTGGTAAGAAGGGTATTTGTGGATGAAGGAGCCTCGGTTAAAGTGATGTTCGAACATTGCTTCAAGAACTTGAGTCCGGAGATAAGGTCTCGACTGAAACAAATGCAGACAGATTTACTCGGGTTTGTTAGGCAAGTGACTAGACCGTTGGGGAAGATCGAGCTGGATGTCTCGTTTGGAGATGAAGGGCTATATCGGAAGGTCAGAATGAAGTTTACTGTCATCCGTGCTCCATCACCCTACAACGTGATATTGGGAAGGACGGGACTGAAGATGCTAAGAGCCATACCCTCCACAGTGCATTCCATGATGAAGTTTCCCACCCTCAATTAATTTCCACCCTCGTAACTCGTTCAGTCATTATCTCGGAATGCAGAAGGTTGGAAAGAATGCAGGCCGCCCCGCCGGAGCTCGATAATCAGGAACAAGGAAAGACCAATGAGGTAGGCTTAACGGAAGAAGTGGTGATTAATCCGGATTTCCCGGAACAATCCGTGACGATAGGAGGCGCCTTATCCCCTGAGTGCAAGAAGCGCCTCAAAGAGCTTCTCCAGAAAAACCTGGATGTATTTGCATGGGAACCGGCGGATATGACAGGGGTTCCCCGAGGAGTAATCGAACATACGTTGAACGCCAACCCGTCGGTGGATCCGATATGTCAAAAACGCCGGATGTTGGCAGCAGATCGAAGCCAATCAGTCACGAAAAAGGTTGAGGAATGGGTTAAGGTTGGCATCGTTCGGCCCGTAAAATACCCCACCTCGATATCCAACCCTGCTTTAGTCAAAAGTGCGATGGAGTGGCGATGTGCATTGATTTCAAAACATTAATCGCCACGCCTAAGGACTACTACCCTCTGTCGGAGATCGACTGGAAGATCGATTCAGTCATGAGATACAAATACAAGTGCTTCCTAGACGCCTACAAGGGCTATCATCAAGTGCAGATGGCGAAAGAGGATGAAGAAAAAACAACGTTTTACACGAAGCAAGGGACTTACTGTTACACAAAATGCCGTTTGGTCTAAAGAACGCTGGGGCCACTTACCAGCGGATGATAGACTATGCTTTCCAGTCACAGATAGGGAGGAACCTCGAGGCGTGCGTGGATGACATGGTCATCAAGAGCAAGGAGGAGAACGAATGTTGGCGTATATGGCGAAACATTCGATAACCTTCTAAGATAAACATGAAGTCAATCCTAAGTGCTCTTCTGGATGGAGGAAGGAAAGTTCTTGGGATATATGGTGACCTCGAAGGAATCCGGCGAACCCAAGAAGACAAAAGCGATTATGGACATGCAATCACCCAAGACCTTGAAGGAAATGCGAGTCTCGGCGGAAGTTGGCTAAGTATTCGTGGATTTGGGAGCTTACTGAAGACGATTATGAGCCCTGAATGCGATCAAAGGTCAAGTGTTGGCGGATTTCCTTTGAACTCCCATCGAGAAGATAACGGCAGTATTTTGAACAACCATCCACAAAAAGAGGAAGAAGGAAGTGGCTCAGATACGCATCGGGCATCCAACAACAAGGGCTCCGGAGCGGGTCTTGTGCTGATTAGCCCAGAAGGGATGGAGTTTACTTATGCAATTCGACTTTTGAAAGCACCAACAACGAAGCTGAGTACGAAGCCCTACTAGCAGGCTTACAAATGGCAGAATGCATGCACGTTCGCCATCTCGAGGTCCGGGTGGACTCCAAGTTGGTAGCCAACCAGATAAACGGGGATTATGTGGCAAGTCATGAGAGCATGGTCAAGTACCTGACAAAGGCAAAGGAATACATAGCGGGTTTCGAAAGCTTCACCATCCGGAACATCCCTAGAGGCCAGAATCAAAAGGCAGATGTTCTCAGCAAATTGGCTATGGTCGCTTTTGACCATCTGACAAAGGAGGTTTTGGTGGAAGTGCTACGAGAAAGATCAACGGAAGGGAAGGAAGTGAATAACATTTTCGAAGAAGAGGGGGACAACTGGATGACTCCCATCGTCCGGTGTCTCGAAGAAGGGATCTGGCCGGAAGACACAAACGAAACCCGCACCCTAAGGATGAAGATCAACCAATATGTCATGGAAGATGGAGTACTCTACAAAAAGGCCTACCTAGTACCTATGATGAGATGCGTTGGCCCCTTACAGGCGAACTACGTTATACGGAAATACATACGGAGCTCGCTGGGATGCATTCCGGCCCACGATCGGTCGTGGCAAAAGCCATGCGACAAGGATACTACTGGCCCACCATGCACCGGGACGCCAGAAATGAGATACTCAAATGTAACTCTTGCCAGATCCACTCCCCAGTACCGCAACTTACAAAAACCAAGCTAACACCCATCATGGCCCCATGGCCCTTCTACCAATGGGGGATGGATATAGTAGGTCCTTTACCCTCGGCAGCAGGAAAGGTCAAATTCATCCTAGTCGCTATTGATTACTTCACTAAGTTGGATCGAGGCCAAGCCATTGGCAAGGATAACCGCAAAGATGTCATAAGGTTCAGACGGACAACATAGTTCGCCGCTTGGTCTCCCGACTATCATTGTCACGACAATGCAAAACAAGCCAGGACAATCCTTCAAAATTGGTGTGAAAAGCTTAACATCAAGCAAATCAACAACGACGTAGCCCACCCACGTGCCAACGAATTGGTGGAAAGTGGCAAACAAAAGCTTGATGGAGAGTGATGAAGTGTCAAATACTCATCATTTTATATCGTTAATGCCAAAACATCCGAAAACACTCAAGAATGCTTCAAAATGATAAAAATATCACAAACAAGTGTTTTATATGTTTTAAATGCAAAACATCAAAATCTGATGAAAAAAAACGTATCAAGTTTGCATAATTGGCAGTTTTAGTCCCCCAAGTTTGAAAATGTGTCAAAAATAGTCCCTAGTCATTACAAAACTTGTAAAATGTCATTTAAGGTCCTTGGGATTCATAAAGTTGTCAAAACAAGTCCTTGAAATCAAAAATTGCAAAATTACAACTTTGGTCCCTCAACTTTGCAAATATGTCAAAAATAGTCCTTGGTTAATTTA
The DNA here is from genome assembly GCA_022545495.1 of Chrysanthemum lavandulifolium. Lineage (NCBI taxonomy): Eukaryota > Viridiplantae > Streptophyta > Magnoliopsida > Asterales > Asteraceae > Chrysanthemum > Chrysanthemum lavandulifolium. The sequence goes on along the minus strand of CM040243.1, from coordinate 84,274,947 downwards.
AAAAGTGAAAATTATCAAGTTTTAACCTTGTACTATTAATAAATGGCAAAAATGGTCCTTATGATAAAACTTTGGAGAAAATTACAATATTGGTCCCTCAAGTTTCTAAATTGGCAATTTTGGTCCCTGGATTTTAAAAAATGGAAATTATCAACAATGGTCCTTGTACTAATCTTACTTGGCGGTGTTTGATCCTTATGATATGCTTGGAAACTTGTCAAACCAGCTCCTCAACTTTGGCTAAATTACATGATTAGTCCTTGTGGTTAACTTAGCTAATAACCAAACGGATCCAATATAAAACACAAATCCAAGCCCAATCCTATAACCCGGCCGAATATTTGAAAACGGTTAAACCGCCTACACTATTCACCTCCTTCACCACACTGGTTTAGCCAAAACCAGTGATGGTTTTTCATCATTTTCAACATTTCCAGCTGTAACACCACTTGATTACCTCTCCCCTTCCACCTCCACACCAAACCAAAGCTAATTAATGAGAAAAACCTGCTCAAGACATTTTTGGCGCCAAAACTGACAAGTGGCAATTCCAATGATCTGGCCTAATCCAATGGTCAAATTGTGGTGGGAAAGACTCAAGAGGTCGACAAGAGATGTTGGAAGTCAATAAATATCAAGAGGAAGCAATGGAGAAAAAAAGAGAGTAACTTAGTTTATTTTTATGTCGTTTTAAGTGTAATTTTAATTTCCAGTGTATTTTAAATCATTCCAGTACTTTGTTTAAGCTATTGAAGTATGTTTGAACCTTTTGCAATCCTTAATTTCAAAGTGAAGTCTTATTTCGCTTGTTCAAATTTTCAAAGTGCTCAAAAATCTCATGTTCTGCTCATGTTATTGTTAGTTGTTGTTGTTATGGACTCAGAAGCCACTTAAGACCCTATAAAGCTTATCTAAGCTTTTATAAACCTTGAAATTCGCCTAGTACCAAAACCGTAAAATACCAAAAATACTTAAAAAATAATTGAAAATAAAAATCCATGTGAAGAAAAGAGAAAGTGGAGCAGTTAACTTTGGATTTCTCATGGGTTTAGCGCTTCGGGAAGTCGAGGATCTGTTCTTGTGCCTCGCTTATCACCTGTGCTTATACTCATTTTGTAAGCAATTTATCATAATTTGCATTTTATAGTTTTAGTACTTAAAGTTTGTTAATTTCTTTGAATCATTTCATTATAGTTAGTAATAGTATTTCAAGAGAATTCATGGTCCAAATTTGTGAAGTCGTGAAAAGCTTCTTAATGCTTGGTTAAGTAGTGTTTGGTTCGCCTTGTTCACTATATTAGAAGTTGTTGCACCTTGTTTTGGTTGTTCTAAGTTATATCCGGCCTTAGTAATTCATTGCAAGATAGAAAACCAAGGTTTGCTAGTTCAAAAGTCAAAACTTCTTTAATCTCACTTAAGATAATCACCGTTAGGATTTAGTAAGTGAAAATCATCACGAAGAGTTTAAAACCTGTTAACTTAGCTTAACCTAGCCTTAATATAGCTTAATATTACATAATCGACTTAGGATCAATTCAAAGTTCGGTTTAGTCAACTTTTAGTGTTAATCAAAAAGTCAAAATTTTCGCTTACGCTTTTAATCAACTAGATTAATCTTTATAGGACTACCGTTAGGATTTAATACTTAGGCTTTAGGGATATCAAAACTTCAGATTGCCTAGCTTTAGCCTAGTGTTTTTGTATTTTCTCATTAGCTTATTTACTAGCTTTTCTCTTAGCTTGTTTCACCACCATTTTCAAAATGCGCCCATGTACGCTTTAGCTACCATTTTCATAAGCTCACGATAGCTTGTCCTTTGGCCTTAGCTTGCAAATCTTGGTTCTATGGATAGCCAACCAAGCCATCTTGAATATCCAAGCTTAATATTTCACTTTGTAGTTTGTTTGATAAGGTGCATCTACCTTTTATTTTGTCCCATATCTCGTGTAATGTTGATAACCCAAATGAATCGGTCCCATTTTCTTAAGCCTCATAAGCTCCACTGCTGGTATCCACATGTGAGCTTTGGCTTTTTGGATAGCCCACCAACTTATCAGATCCTCGACTTTTGTTTTGAGCTTTTGAGCTTATGCTCTTAGCTTAAATTGGCCTTGAACATCACCGCAGTTTGTTTGGTTTTCTCGTTTATAATAAGTGCTTATTTGATTATTTCTAGCTTATCGGTGTTTATATTTGATCTTTTAGCTTTATTTGAATGCCCTTAGCTTGTTTCTAGCTTATTCTCCTTTGTTTCGGTTTGTAGGCTTATTTGAGTTTAAATAACCAAATAAGCTCATGCTTTAAGCTTTTAGATTTTTCATTTTCACTTTTTATTGCGATTCATTGTTTTATCATTTTATTAGTTTTCGTCATCATATAGTATTTTTAGAAAAGTTTTAGAATTTTCTCTGTTTGTTTAGTATTTATTATAATTATAAATAGTTAATAAATAGTAATTAATTAGTAATAAATAATTAAAAAGTATAAAAATATCTTTTCTGCTTTTAAAATTAGTTTTATCATATTTTAGATTTTTCAAAGTTAAAATTTTATTTTCCAAGTTTATTTTCTATTTTCTAGTAATTAAGTGTATTTTAAATAGTTATTAATTAATAATAATTAGATAAAAAGTGTGAAAATATATTTTAATTTTAAAATTAGTTTTATAGTATTTTAGACTTTTCGTAATCATAAGTTTATTTTTCTATCCTTATTTCCTATTTTCTTTTATTTTAGAGTATTTATTAAATAGTTAAAATAGTTTTAATTAATAATAATTAAATAAATAGTTGTAAAAATAATTTTCTTTTTCTAATAATTTTCTTTTATTATTAGGATTGTTAAAATATCATTTTCATATTTGTAGCTCTTTTATTTCTTTAAAACTCACTTTTTATTTAGTACGTTACGTAGTTTTTAATTTAAACATACGTTTTAGGAAATAAACGTTCATCGACTTTAAAAATAGTGATAGCGTTTATTTAATAGATTTTATCTTTTATTTCTTTTAATTTGCATTTAAGTCGCTGTTATTTGTTAGTCTTTTCTTTTAATATAATTTTCCATCGAAAACCTTATCGATCACTATCCTTAGTGATCATTCTACCATCTGATTAAGTGTTTTAAACACCAATTCATCCTCCGTGGGACTTAACGACCCAGAATTCCTATATTCCTCGATCTTAATTGCATTAGTGTTTGAGTGTTTTAAGTCTATTTGACTTGACTGCTTAGCACCAATCAAATTTCAAGCGCCCACGGGGAGGTCAGAAGTGTTTCTAGCATTATCGCATCTGTGCTTGCACATATACCACAGTTTGTAAAAGTTTTCAGAAGTTAATATAAATCAAAAGTTCATTAACACTTTTCCTAAAGTGTTAAAACCCAAAACAATATAAAACAACAAAACAATCGTAACGCTTTCTAGCTTGTGTTTCTTTTAAGGTGATTCTTAAAGAAATACGATTTCGTTAAACGAGACGATACCAAAAATATTTTCCAAAAGTTTTAAACCCCATCAAGACAAATCATACCTACGCCTTTTCGGTGGTACTTAATATACATAAAAATCAACCACCGCAAATCAAGGCAAACAAGACTACCTAACTGGGGTGCGACCATTAATAAGTTCCGAACATCGATTTAAAACTTGCCTTTGTGTCACTTGTGATTTGGTGTACCTTTTCAAAGAAGCCATTTCATCCGTGATTATTGGTGAAGTTCATTTGTGTTTTGCCTCATTTGTTTTGAAAATTGATTTTATACTTAGTGCATGCGACTGCTCTTCCGCTTCTACAAGTCCACTTTCGAACTTGGAAACATTCCTCGCAGACGAGAGGACGCTCGGCTCCTTCACCGTGATCGAGGAACGCCTACCACCACCACCACCGCCGAAATGGCGGTAAGACAAACCTATGAATGAGCTCTCCAAGCACCCATCGAGGGTTACGGAGATGCCATTGTTGTCCCAACCATTGTGGCCGATACCTTCGAACTCAAAACCGGTTGCTTAATCTAGTAACCCAAAGCCAATTCTATGGTTTTGAGCGGGATGATCCTCATGCACACATTCGATGGTTTAACAAGATTGCATCGACCATCAAGTACAAAATGTCCCATCCGCTATCAAGCTTCTTCTGCTCCCATTTTCTGTAGGACAAGCCCGGAATTGGCTCGAGAAACAACCCCTCGTTCTATAGAGACATGGGAAGACCTAGTTACCAAGTTTGTTAACGAGTTCTATCCTCCATCTCGAACCACAAGTCTTAAGAATGAGATAATGAAATTTTCTCGAGATTTGATGAATCATTCGGGAGGCATGGGATCGTTATAAAGAATTGCTCCGCAAGTGTCCACATCATGGTTTTACCGAGTTAACGCAGATGGATACTTTCTATAATGGTCTCGAGACCAAACCGACCAAGACTCTCCGAATGCCTCATGGAGGTAATTTCCTTAGCAAAACCACCAAAGAAGCCTTACAAATCATTGAAAACAAGTCCTGTGTCCGCTTCTTTCCGCACTAAGACATATCAAAATCGCCTAATCGTCGGACCTTCTACTTCATCTCATATGAGTACATCTAGCACCGATGCTAAGATTGATAAACTCACCGATGTCGTTCGTGCTTTGGTTCTTGCTAACCGTAAGAAAGTCACATTCACTCAAACACCATCATGGTGAAGTGAAGAAAGTTGAAGTTTGTGTTACTTGTGGTGGTCCTCATGCATACTACAACTGCATCGCCACCGATGGTAGTCCGTTTGAAGCAAATGCTATAGCTTCAGATTTCAAATCAAGGAGGTAATCAATACCGTCCTCGAATGAACCAAGCTACCGTGCTAACACTTATCGTGCACCACCCGGTTTTAACCGTAATCCTAACTGAATCAAAATCAACCTAGAATGAACCAAGGTTATCAAAACCAAGGTAATTTCTACCCGGACCCAATCAAGGTTTCCAACAACAAGGAACCTTCATCAAAACAATTTCAATCGTGGGAATCAATTTCATGGGAATGTGAATCCTAATCAAGGGAATTTTCAACAACAAGGTCATAATCAAACATCCGACCTCAAAATTTCCTCCTAATCCACCTCCCATCATTACTCCTCCAGACCATCATCCGATGAGTTATCAAGCGCTTTATGAAATCCCAAGATGAAATGAATAGGTTGTTGGTCACCGATTCACGATCTCAAAAAGTCTTTAAATGATCGACCCCGGGCTCGTGTACTTTATCGAGCAACACGATCGCTAACCCGAGGGGCGATGCTAAGGCGATCACGACCGTAAGTGGTGTTTCATACAATGGACCCGCTATTCCTACTACTTCTTCTTCTCTTCCAAAGGTAGTGGAAAGTGAACCTCGACTCACAATGGACCCACGACTCAATGCCCCTCCGCCGTGGCATTTAGTCAAGTTACCAAGGCAACAGGACAAGGAACTTCCTATTGATAATGGAAGTACTACACAAGTCCCACCTTCGTAGTCCATCCTCAAGTTGTCCGTAAACCCAAGTCTAATCCAAAGAGTTGTTTTTGAACCACCAGAACTCCGCTGAAAATATCAAATCCAAATCCTCTATTCCATATCCATCACGCTTGAATGAGCAAAAGCTCCGTGAAAAAGCTAGTCATCAAATGGACAAATTTTTCCAAATTTTCCAAGAGTTACATTTGACATAAGCTTATGATGCTATCATGCCGATGCCCAAGTTTGCATCGACTCTCAAACACATGTTAAGCAATAAGGAAAAGTCGTTTGAAATGGCTAAGACTCCTCTTAACGAGAACCGCCGCAAGATTATTCCAAGAAGCTTCCGTAAAGCTTGGAGATCCCGGGAAATTTCTCTTACCTTGTGTATTCCTCAGAATGGTTGAATGCTTTGCCCTAGCGAGATCTTGGTGCAAGCATTAATCTTATGCCATATTCAGTTTGAAGAAACTTTCTTCCTAACTTACCCTACATGCATGACTCTCGAGCTTGCGATCGACAATATCCCGCCCTCTTGGCATTGCCGAGGACGATTTGTGAAAGTAGGAAAGTTCCATTTCCCACCGACTTCGTGGTTGTTGATTTTGATGCCGATCATCGGGTTCCTCTCATTGTTGGTCGAGGATTCACGAGAACGGGCCGTGCTCTCATAGATGTATTTGAGCAAGAAATCACATTACGTGTTGGAAATGAAGTCACTTTTAACCTTGATCGACTTCGAGGTACTCCGCAAATTATGATTCCAATCGGTTAACCGAATAGATATCATTGATGTTGCTTCAAGAGTACTCGCAAGAAGTTCTTGGTTATGATCATAATTCTTCGAGTGATAATCTCACTCATTCATCTCAACCCATCATCGCCAATTCTACTCCTTCTATCACCCCATTTGAGGAAAGTGACTTCATCTTAGAAGAGATTGAAGCATACTTATCCAAATGATTCTGCACCATGGAAATTGATCACGCCCAATTGACATTGAGGGGACATACTTCTCATTGAGAAGTTGCTTAATGATGATCCATCATCCACCCTCACTCTAGTGATTCAATTTCGAGATTAATCAAAATGAGATTAACTGAGGGAGATTTTCTTCTTGAGAAATTGTTAAATCATGACATTTCTTCTCCTCCCTTCCGTCGAACTTCATAACAAGGAAATCAAGTCGCTTGAGAAAATCAAGAATTTCTGAGGTTGAGCTTAAGGACTTACCACCTCATCTCGAGTATGCATTTTTGAAGGTGATGATAAATTACCGTCATTATCGCTAGAGATTTGAGTAAAGATGAAAAGTCGCTTCTCATTAAAATCTTGAAGTCACACAAGCAAGCAATTGCTTGGAAACTCTCCGACATAAAGGGTATCAACCCCGAATTTTGTACTCACAAAATATTGATGGAGGATGACTTTAAGCCAAGTAGCTCAACATCGAGAAGAGTAAATCCAAAAATCCATGATGTTATCAAACAGAGGTTATCAAACTTCTTGATGCGTGATTGATTTACCCGATCTCGTATAGTCCTTGGGTTAGCCCAATTCATTGTGTTCGGGGGTGGTATAACTGTTATCACAATGAAGATAACGAGTTAATTCCAACTCGATTGGTTACGGATGGCGTGTTTGCATTGACTATCGTAAGTTGAATGACGCCACCAGAAAGACCATTTTCCTCTACCCTTTATGGACCAGATGCTTGAGAGATTAGCAGGAATGAGTACTATTGCTTCCTTGATGGTTTCTCGGGTTACTTTCAGATCCCTATTGATCCACAGGATCAAGAGAAGACTACATTCACTTGCCCATACGGAACTTTTTCCTACAAACGTATGCCTTTTGGCCTATGTAATGCTCCTGGCACGTTCCAACGATGTATGATGGCTATTTTCCACGACATGATCGGGGAAACAATGGAGGTGTTTATGGATGACTTCTCGGTCATTGGGGATTCTTTTCAAACATGTCTCTCTCACTTAGATAAAATGCTCAAAAGGTGTGAAGACACCAATCTTTGTCTAAACTGGGAGAAAAGTCACTTTATGGTCAAAGAAGGCATAGTACTTGGCCATAAGATTTCAAAGAACGGGATTGAGGTAGATAGAGCAAAAGTCGATGTTATTGCTAAATTACCTCATCCTACTACCGTCAAGGGTATTAGGAGTTTTTAGGTCATGCCGGTTTCTATCAGATTCATTCAAGATTTTTCCAAAATCGCCTACCAATGACCCATCTTCTTGAAAAGGATGCTCCTTTATCTTTTCACCGAGTGCATCGTAGCTTTTGAAACATTGAAGAAAAAGCATCAAGCACCCATTCTCGCTGTTCCCGATCGATTTACCTTTTGAGCTAATGTGCGATGCAAGTGATTTTGCTATCGGCGCGATCTTAGGCAACGAAGAAACAAGCATTTTCAAATTTATTCACTACGCAAGTAAGACTATGATCAAGCTCAACTCATTACACCACCACGTAAAAAGAGCTATTAGCCGTGGTGTATGCTTTTGAAAAGTTTCGGCCGTACTTAATCTTGACCAAATGTGTAGTGTATACGGATCATTCGCTTTAAAATATCTCTTTGCAAAACAAGATGCAAAGCCGAGATTGCTCCGCTGGGTTCTCCTCCTCCAAGAATTTGATATTATCATACGTGATAAAAAGGGAGCCGAGAACTTGGTCAGCAGATCATCTCGTCTGATTAGAAAACCCTCACCAAGATGTTTTCGAAAAAGGATATAAATGAAACATTTCTCTCGAGACACTCAATGCGGTTTCTTTTCGTGGAAATTCTACCACCCCATGGTTTCTTGACTTTGCAAATTACCATGCGGGTAACTTCATTGTGAAAGGGATGTCGACCCAAATGGAAGAATAAATTCTTCAAGGATGTTAAACACTATTTCGGACGACCCTTTCTTATTCAAAACTCATGCGGATCAAGTCATCCGACGGTGTGTTTATGGACAAGAAGCTCTTGACATTCTCAAAGCTTGCCATGCTTGACCCACAGGGGCCATCATAGTCCAAACTACACCGCAAAAGGTGTTTGATTCGGGTTCTATTGGCCCACAATCTATAAAGATGCCCACGATTATGTCAAAACTTGTGACGCTTGTCATCATGGAAACATATCTCAAAGGAATGAAATGCCACAAATGCCATTCAAGTTTGTGAGATATTTGACATCCGGGGTATTGATTTTATGGGGCCATTTCCATCTTCTCGTGGTAACAAGTACATACTGTAATGTTGACTATTTGTCGAAATGGGTTGAAGCGAAAGCTTTACCTACCAATGATGCCCGAGTAGTTGTGAAATTTTTGAAAGCTCTTTGCCGTGTTTGGAACTCCTCGTGCAATAATCGTGATCGTGGTACACATTTTGTAATGACCAATTTGATCGTGTCATGCAAAAGTACGGTGTTACCCATCGCCTATCATCGTGCATACCACCCCAAACAAGGCAAGGGGTGGAAGTTTCAAACCGTGGTATTAAAAGAATACTTGAAAGGACAAGAGGTGAAAATCATGCATCCCGGTCGGATAAACCGGATGACGCACTGGCTTTTCGACAATTTTACAAAACACCAATGGGTGTACTCCATACAAGCTAGTGTACGGAAAAGCATGTCATCTTCCGATTGAACTAGAGCACAAGGCTTCTTGGGCCTTAAAACATGCAAACTTCGATATCTGTAGACGGTACCGGTGATCACGTAAAAGTTCAAATGAATGAACTAAATGAACTTCGTGATCAAGCTTACGAGAACTCCTTGATCTATAAACAAAAGACAAAGAAGATTCATGACTCTAAAATCAAAAACGCGCTTTCAACGTTGGTGATCGAGTCCTTCTTTTCAACTCTAGATTGAAGATTTTCTCGGAAAGCTTAAGTCCCTACCGGTGCGGTCCATTTACTATCGCTAAGGTTTATCCTTATGGCACCATTGAGTTATCTCAACTTGATGGTCCTAATTTTAAAGTAAATGGTCATCGATTAAAGCATTACTTTGGAGGACATTCCCCGTGGTTGTCCCGGATCTACAAACATTCCCATGAACCAATGAATGCGGGATCGAGTCAAGCTAATGACTCGGGAATCAAAATAGTAGCACACATAATATGGATTTTCATCCATATTTCTTTTCTTATCCCTTTCTACCACCCTAGTGCTGGGAGTCTACCCACACTGTTGTATATTCTCAATCTAAAAAAAAAAAAAAAATCTTCTAAATAATGGCCGTAGTATTTCCTTTTATGTTCTTTGTTTCGCATAACCGCTGGTACTTTGAATATTGAGGCAATATTCATTTCTAAGCTGGGGAATTCTCACGAATTTCATGTAATTATTTCACCCAATTCCCTGCTTTTGGCCAAAATTTTTTGAGTAAGTGTTTTCACTTACTCAAAAATGGTAATCATCCGCCATGTCTAACCCACATAAGGATTGGCTAATCCAGAGCAAACGGCTCTTGGTAAAGATATCTCAAATCCGCTTATGGCTTGCAATTTGCCTAAAATTGTATGGTGTTCAACTCACCATATCTTTAAACTAGTGAAAAGTTGGCTAGCCCGCAAGTTTATGGCTTGTGGTAAAGGCGATTGAAAATCCATAATTGGTAATCGGCTCACCAAAGATAATATTAATAATTTATCTAAGAGTTGGCTAGTCCGTATGGGTACGGCTCGGTAAAGACAAATCAAATCATTGAAAGCTTATGATTTGCTCAAAATCATATGGTTATCTGTACCATGGTTCTTACTTGAACCTGAAACATTTGGCTACTCCGAAGTAATGGCTTTTGGTAAAGAGATTAAAATCCATTATGTTTTTCAAATCATTGCTAGGACTAGCAATATCTTAGTGTGGGGATTGATGAGTGTCTAAATACTCATCATTTTATATCGTTAGAATGCCAAAACATCCGAAAACACTCAAGAATGCTTCAAAATGATAAAATATCACAAACAAGTGTTTTATATGTTTTAAATGCAAAACATCAAAATCGATGAAAAAACGATCAAGTTTGCATAATTGGCGCTTTAGTCCCCAAGTTTGAAAATGTGTCAAAATAGTCCCTAGTCATTACAAAACTTGTAAATGTCATTTAAGGTCCTTGGGATTCATAAAGTTTTCAAAACAAGTCCTTGAAATCAAAAATTGCAAAATTACAACTTTGGTCCCTCAACTTTGCAAATATGTCAAAATAGTCCTTGGTTAATTTAAAAGTGAAAATTATCAAGTTTTAACCTTGTACTATTAATAAATGGCAAAAATGGTCCTTATGATAAAACTTTGGAGAAAATTACAATATTGGTCCCTCAAGTTTCTAAATTGGCAATTTTGGTCCCTGGATTTTAAAAAATGGAAATTATCAACAATGGTCCTTGTACTAATCTTACTTGGCAGGTTTGATCCTTATGATATGCTTGGAAACTTGTCAAAACCAGCTCCTCAACTTTGGCTAAATTACATGATTAGTCCTTGTGGTTAACTTAGCTAATAACCAAACGGATCCAATATAAAACACAAATCCAAGCCCAATCCTATAACCCGGCCCAATATTTGAAAACGGTTAAACCGCCTACACTATTCACCTCCTTCACCACACTGGTTTAGCCAAAACCAGTGATGGTTTTTCATCATTTTCAACATTTCCAGCTGTAACACCACTTGATTACCTCTCCCCTTCCACCTCCACACCAAACCAAAGCTAATTAATGAGAAAAACCTGCTCAAGACATTTTTGGCGCCAAAACTGACAAGTGGCAATTCCAATGATCTCGCCTAATCCAATGGTCAAATTGTGGTGGGAAAGACTCAAGAGGTCGACAAGAGATGTTGGAAGTCAATAAATATCAAGAGGAAGCTAAATGGAGAAAAAGAGAGTAACTTAGTTTATTTTTATGTCGTTTTAAGTGTAATTTTAATTTCAAGTATTTTAAATCATTCCAAGATTTTGTTTAAGCTATTGAAGTATATTTGAACCTTTGCAATCCTTAATTTCAAAGTGAAGTCTTATTTCGCTTGTTCAAATTTTCAAAGTGCTCAAAAATCTCATGTTCTGCTCATGTTATTGTTAGTTGTTGTTGTTATGGACCTGAAGCCACTTAAGACCCTATAAAGCTTATCTAAGCTTTTATAAACCTTGAAATTCAGCCTAGTACCAAAACCGAGAAAATACCAAAATACTTAAAAAATAATTGAAAATAAAAATCCATGGTGAAGAAAAGAAAGTGGAGCAGTTAACTTTGGATTTCTCATGGGTTTAGCGCTTTGGGAAGTCAGTAGGATCCGTTCTTGTGCCTCGCTTATCGCCTCCGTGCTTATACTCATTTTGTAAGCAATTTATCATAATTTGCATTTTATAGTTTTAGTACTTAAAGTTTGTTAATTTCAGTTTGAATCTGTTTCATTATAGTTAGTAATAGTATTTCAAGAGAATTCATGGTCCAAATCTTTGTGAAGCTGTGAAAAGCTTCTTAACAGTTTGGTTAAGTAGTGTTTGGTTCTGTCTTGTTCACTATATTAGAAGTTGTTGCAGACCTTGTTTTTGGTTGTTCTAAGTTATATCTCGCCTTAGTAATTCATTAAAAGATAGAAAACCAAAGGTTTGCTAGTTCAAAAGTCAAAAACTTCTTTAATCTCACTTAAGATAATCACTGTTAGGATTTAGTAAGTGAAAATCATCACAGTAGTTTAAAACCTGTTAACTTAGCTTAACCTAGCCTTAATATAGCTTAATATTACATAATCAAGACTTAGGATCAATTCAAAGTTCGCTTTAGTCAACTTTTAGTGTTAATCAAAAGTCAAAATTTTCGCTTTTACGATTTTGAATCAACTAGATTAATCTTTATAGGACTACCTGTTAGGATTTAATACTTAGGCTTTAGGGATATCAAAACTTCAGCTTGCCTAGCTTTAGCCTAGTGTTTTTGTATTTTCTCATTAGCTTATTTACTAGCTTTTCTTTTAGCTTATTTCAACCATTATTTTCAAATGTGCCTGTGTACGCTTTAGCCACCATTTTCATAAGCTCACGATAGCTTGTCCTTTGGCCTTAGCTTGCAAATCTTGGTTCTATGGATAGCCAACCAAGCCATCTTGAATATCCAAGCTTAATATTTCACTTTGTAGTTTGTTTGATAAGGTGCATCTACCTTTTATTTTGTCCCATATCTCGTAATAATGATAACCTGATGAATCGGTCCCATTTTCTTAAGCCTCATAAGCTCCACAGTGGTATCCACAAGTGAGCTTTGGCTTTGGATAGCCCACCAGCTTAACTCGTATCCCTCGCCTTTTGTTTTGAGCTTTTGAGCTTATGCTCTTAGCTTAAATTGGCCTTGAACATCACCGCAGCTTTGTTTGGTTTTCTCGGTTTATAATAAGTGCTTATTTGATTATTTCTAGCTTATCGGTGTTTATATTTGATCTTTTTAGCTTTATTTGAATGCCCTTAGCTTGTTTCTAGCTTATTCTCCTTTGTTTCAGTTTGTAGGCTTATTTGAGTTTAAATAACCAAATAAGCTCATGCTTATGCTTTTAGATTTTCATTTCACTTTTTATTAAGCGCTATCGTTTTATCATTTTATTAGTTTTCGTCATCATATAGTATTTTTAGAAAAAGTTTTAGAATTTTCTCTGTTTGTTTAGTATTTATTATAATTATAAATAGTTAATAAATAGTAATTAATTAGTAATAAATAATTAAAAGTATAAAAATATCTTTTCATTTTAAAATTAGTTTTATCATATTTTAGATTTTTCAAAGTTAAAATTTTATTTTTCCAAGTTTATTTTCTATTTTCTAGTAATTAAGTGTATTTTAAATAGTTATTAATTAATAATAATTAGATAAAAAGTGTGAAAAATATATTTTTAATTTTAAAATTAGTTTTATAGTATTTTAGACTTTTCAGAATCATAAGTTTATTTTTCTATCCTTATTTCCTATTTTCTTTTATTTTAGAGTATTTATTAAATAGTTAAAATAGTTTTTAATTAATAATAATTAAATAAATAGTTGTAAAAATAATTTTCTTTTCTAATAATTTTCTTTTATTATTAGGATTGTTAAAATATCATTTTCATATTTGTAGCTCTTTATTTCTTTAAAACTCACTTTTATTTAAGACGTTACGTAGTTTTAATTTAAACATACGTTTTAGGAAATAAACGCTCATCGACTTTAAAAATAGTGATAGCGTTTATTTAATAGATTTTATCTTTTATTTCTTTTAATTTGCATTTAAGTCGCTGTTATTTGTTAATCTTTTCTTTTAATATAATTTTCCATCGAAAACCTTATCGATCACTATCCTTAGTGATCATTCTACCATCTGATTAAGTTTTTTAAACACCAATTCATCCTCCGTGGGACTTAACGACCCAGGAATTCCCTATATTCCTCTGATCTTAATTGCATTAGTGTTTGAGCTGTTTTAAGTCTATTTGACTTGACTGTTTAGCACCAATCAGAGAGAATCAAAGCAAGGTTGGGCGTGCAAAGGCAAGGTGGGTAGATGAGCTACCGAATGTCCTATGGGCACACCGAACGTCCATCAAAACGAGCAACGGAGAAACGCCCTTCAGCCTTACCTATGAGAGTGAAGCAGTCATACCAGCAGAAATAGGTATTCCAATATACAGAACGAGAGTGATACGGGAAGGCCTCGAGGAAGAAGACCCTCGTCGCATAGAGGAACAAAATGAAGAGGAAATTCGTCTCAATCTTGACCAATTGCAAGAACGGAGAGAAGAGGCAGCCGTGATGGAAGCTAGGTATAAGACGAAGTTGGAAAAGTACTACAACCGGAAAGCACGCTTGGTGTCCTTTAAACCAGGAGAGTTCGTGTACCGAAAGAATGAAGCCAGTAGAGTCAAAGATCAAGGCAAGCTGGGGCCAAGGTGGGAAGAGCCCAATCGGATAACTGAAGCACACCTTAACGGCTCGTACAAGTTGGAAACTGTGGATGAGGAAGAGGTGCCCCGGAAATGGCACGCTATGAATTTAAAAAAGTGTTTTCTTTAGAATGTCACCAAACGAGATGTAAGTCTACGGGCATAGACTACTTTATTTCTACTTTTGTGGAAACGTAGAGGGGGGTGAATACGTTACCGTTTAAAAACTTTAGATCTTTAGTATCAAATCGCTTATGAAGCTTGTTATAATATGAAAGTACCAATTATTGTTTGTGACTAATATAAAGCATGGTAAACAAAGTTGTCACACAATCATGAACATCAAACCACATCACAAACAATAGTATAGTGCAAGTATAAAAGTAAAGAGATAAAGAAAGGAAAGTGCAAACCGAACACGAGGATTTATAGTGGTTCGGTCACGGATCTCCTTTCCGCCTACTCCACTCCCCCGAGTACCCAACTCGAGAGTTACTTCACTAAATCAACAAGCTCCCTTCTCACGGAGAAAACCTTACAATCGCCGCACACTTTTTCCGACAAAGCTAAATACCGGTTCTAGTTCGAGGTAGAACCAACCTAACGCTGTTTATACAATATTTCCAACACTAAGCTAGATGTCGAGTTCTTTTACAAGGTACAACCACTCCCAATATGTTTTATGGCCCAACATAATAAACCTTGTGTTTTATGGCACAAACACATAAACCATCTAATCTAGTTTGGTGAAAGTGTTGTTATGATGCAATGATGTTTACACTAATGATCCATGACACAAATGTCTAATGGATATGAATAACTACTTCTAAATGAACTTCCATTGATAGGAAGCCTTCATGATGAAGATCACAAGTTCCCTAAACTTCTTATGATAGATCTTCAACTTGTGGTGAGTAGGGATGGCTAGATCTCCAAGATTTCCTTGGTTGATCAAAGAGTATGCTTACAACAAAGATGAATGTTAAGCATTATGATCATGATCATTAGGGTGTTTAATGTGTTACTACATTGTTAATGATTGATCTAAATGTATGCAAGAAGGTGGAGAAGATGTGCTTTGAAGTGGTGAAGAAATGGGAAAACAATGGGCTTTATTTATAGCCAAAAGTGGACAGAGCGCCTGATTTGACCACGGACCCCTTAAAAGGGTTCCGCCCTTTATACAATTTGGTTCCGTGGTACCGATATAAAATCTAAAAATCTTTCTTCAAATCTTTCCAAGATATTACCAAATCTTACTAAGATCACATTTGATATATTGAGTGTCAATCTAACCAAAATAATCAAGTGATCTTCCAAGGATTTCAAAGATGATGCATGACATGATGTAACATGTATTTCCATTTTTAGATTAAAGGTTTATCAAAGTAAACTTGTAAAATGTATTATGTAACTAGTTGATAAAATGTCTAGTTACCTTTTGAAATACTTGTGAATGCAAATGTAAAATGAGGTTCAAATAGAATGGTTAACCTATTAAAATACTTAGTGACTCTAAACGTATTTTAAACATTCTAAATGATTTGTTAATGGGTTTGATCATAATGCCACATAACAAACATGTACGAACTGTGTTGTAACATACGAGGACTTGAGACATCGAGAGGTGTTGAATGTATGTTGAGACAATGTAATTACAAGTAACTTGTACATTTTACGTTATGTATTACAAGTTACATGTTTGTCATCAATCAAAACAAACGAGGCTGTATAGATTAAATATCGTAATATTTGCACTAACAACTTTCATTAGCAATGATATATTCCCCTACCTATTATGGAAGAGGAAAATTTTCCCATGATTGTGTTTCATGCAAAAGTGGGAGGTATAGCCGGCGGGGACTAGCTACCTCCGACCGCGCAGCCGAAAACCCTACGGTTATAATTATTATACCCCCGTAAGTTCAACGACACTAGGGAAGGCCCATATACCATTCGGTTAGGCAACTGCATACCCCAAAATAATGCTAAGTCATTAAGGGAAGAGTCGAGGCGATTCGCCTCTAACGAGACGCAGATACCCAAGGCGTGACGACGCTGTGGATGAGCCCTGTGTATCCACCAACAAAGACAACAAAATACATACAAACACAAACAAGTATACATAATGATCAAAACGACCATTTGATATACGAACGCCCAAATTAGCATAATTACTTAATATTGTCAAGTTACATCAACCAACCACACATATACAAATGAAATTGTTTGATTACAGCATTTAAAGGTACGCAGGCCCATCACAACACAAATAAAAATACTGTTCCAACTTTCAAACATCATAAGATATCAAATAAATGAAAGACTAGGATCCCCCAGAAGTGCCGGCACCTGGAGTGGACCCAGATCCTTCGGGGAGGACATTCATCAAGTCAGCAAGAGGGAGATGGTATGAACGCTTGATATTTTTGATATAGGGGAAAGACCTTGTGAACATCTCGTCGTACTGATGAGTGTCTAAATACTCATCATTTCGTTCACATTTAAGCTACAAAAATATCTGAAAACATACAAATATGCTTCAAAATATTGAAATTATCTCCAAATTATGTTTTTAGGTATTAAAGTGCAAAAGGGATGAAATCGATGAAAAACATGCAAAACATACATAATTTACAGCTTTGGCCCCCGATCTTTGATAAATTGGCAAATCTAGTCCCCGGTTAATTAAAACTTGTAAAATATCATTTTAGGTCCTTGGGATTCAAGTTGTTCAAAATAATCCTTTGAAGTTAAAAATCTCAAAATTACAACTTTGGTCCCTCAACTTTGCAAAACTGTCAAAAATGGTCCTTAGGGTTTTAAAAATGGAAATTTATCAAACTACACCCTTATACTATTCTTATTTGACATGATTGGTCCTTGTGATTACTTTGGATATTTTACAGGTTCAGTCCCTCAGCTTTGTAGGAATTACATGATTGGTCCTTGGGCTTTAAAGCCATACAAACCAAACGGATCCTATATATATTATCTAAGCCCAATCCAATCCTAAGCCTACCCAAGCCCAACTATTAACCCGGTCAACCAACCCAAGACCTACCAATAATACAAACCAAACGCACCCTGCTTTTCCTCTTCTCCTTCTTCTTCCTCCACCTTGTAACTCAACACCTCACCATCTCCACTCATCCCTACTTTTCACCCACTCTCCATCACTCGCCACTACCACCCCCCACAATAAATGCCATTCCCACCCATTTTCACCTCAAAACCACCACTGTTCACATACAAGCCCATAGTATTGAGCAAAACCACCCAACTTGGTCCAAAATTACATCAAACTTGCCCTTTACTCTTCCATATACTCACAAGAATCCTTAATTGCTCTCAAACCGCCTCAATTCCACGTGGTGCGTTTTGGCGCCAAAACTGATTTAAATGGTTGGGATGAATTTGACTCAATAAATGGCTGTGATTCGAAGTGGGAAAGTATCTGGAAGCTAGTGGGATGCAAATTGGAGATAAATACAGAAGAAAGGAGAAGAAGAGAGATATCATAATTTTAACTTAGTTTATGATCAATCGTAGTTAATCAAAGTAGTTTGTATCATTAGTGTAATCTTTAAATTTGTTCTCGGTTGTTAATTACCTTTGCTAAAGTGTAATAAACAAACTTGGTTACTCGCTTCAATCTATCTTCAAGTTTTCGCATTTCAACTTTGTCCCATTTTCATTACTAGTCTTTTAATTTCATTGATGATTGTTGTTCGTGAGGACTTTAAATAACACTACTAAGCTCTCCCGATTAAGTTTTAGCAAGCTTTTAAGTCATCTTAACTATCAACAATCAATAAAGTAGAAAATACCAAAATATAGAAAATAGAAAATAAATAAAAATAGAAATCGTGAAAAGCAAAGGAGCAAGTGCTATCTTGATTGCCTTGGTTTAGAGCTCTGTGAGAGCATATAGGTGTGGTACTCAGTTCTTGGTTCTCGATTTTGGCCTTAACTCGTTGTAAGCTTACCTCTTGATTTTGCCATTTAATCGTACTAGTTCTTATTTTAGTATAATCTCTTGTTTCATGCTTAGTTGTTAGTAGTTAGTGATAATATAGAGTAAAATCAAGAGGTTGTTAGTTGGAAATCATAGTTGATAATAATTTTTAGTTAGACAGTTAAAATAGCTTAGTAGTGATTAATAGGTTATAGTTGTTAATTGTCGTGTGTTTTGTGTTCATTTGATCTAATTACATCATAATCAAGTGTTAGGAATCGGTTTCATGTTGTAATTTTCGATTTGCAACACTAATCATACAAACCGCCTTGCTAAGGCGTGTTTGGATCAAGTCGCTTATCCGAGTTTATGCATGTTATTGTCCTTGATATTTGTTGTCGCATGTTTATCTAGATCATCATAGTCCATTTCATCATAATACATAGGTCTCATTAGTTAAAAGTCAAAATAGTTTTGTAATCTAATCTAGCAAGTTAACTGTTAGAGTAATAAGTTCCATAATTACCATACTAGCTTAAAAGTTGATACTCTAGCTTAATTTAGCTTTATCATAGCTTAATACAACATACTTAATCAAGAAATTAGTATCAAAGCTCGATTAGTCAAAGTAGTGGTTAATGTAAAAGTCAATTTTTCGGTCACAATTATTTTGAATCAACTTTGGATCTAAATTGTGAACTTGGTAATTGATATTAGGTCTTGAGCTTGTAGGTTTTAAATATTCTGCTATTCTCCTTAATCATATTTGGTATAAATTTTATCTAGCCGCCACAGTCTTTCAAATAGTGCTTATTTGTTAGTAATTTCATAGACTTGCTCTGTCTCACGTAATGCATGCTACTTTCACACGTTGCATAAGCTTGTATAGTGCTTGTTTATCTGTGTAATTTGGTTGTTTGTGATGCCCTTGTGGCTAGTTGCTATAATTAAGTGCTTATTTGCCATAACCGCTAAATTGGAGTGCTTATTTTCCTTAACTTGTGCCTATAAATCAAACACTACACCGATCATACGGTGTAAACAAGCAAAACCACAAGCCCATCATAAGCTCATCAATAAGCTTTGGCTTGTGATCTTTGGCTCATTAAGAAGCTAAGCAGCTCATCTACACAGTTCAAGCTTTAACTTTCATTTTCAAAGCCTTTTACTAGGGCTGCACAAAGCTTGAAGCTTGTCCATTCACTCAGTTAACTGAGTGAACTCAGTCAACCCACCAAACTTCATAAGCCCCTCAAAAGCTACCCAGTGGTCCCCATTGGTCAAGCTTTGGCAATTTGGAATCCTTACCAGCCCCACTATATAGTTAAGCATTCAATAAGTTCTATTGAGCTTATTTCATAAGCTCAATTTGACCAATTTGGTTGCCTGTCTAGGGTGTTTGGATCTCATTTTCATTGGAAGTGCTTAAAAGCTTATTCCAAGCTTATTAGCCAAATCCAGTGAACACACTTGTTCATATTTGTTAATATACCATATATACACAAGACTAATCTTTTATTTTCTTTATTGCTTGTTTTAAAGCTTTTACCAAGCTTACTAGCTTATTTCACTCACTCGTAAAACCGAGTGAACTCGATTGGACCCCACTTCACAAGCTTTTTTCGAGCTCATCGGTGGGTCCCACACCCTAAATCTTGGTTCTTCCAACCCCTCCTACCAGTGCTTGAACCATTGACCCTTTGTTTGACCTTGGAACCTGTGGACCCCACGGAATTACCTCACAAGGTTGTCCATTTTCTGTCTCAGGAACCAAATAAGCAAGTGCTTATTGTGGTCTTTTGGCTTATTCAGTGAGCTTATATTATCAAGTCTATCTTATTCAAGTCCAAGTAACTTATTGAAACCAGAATCTAACATAGTGGACCCCACATAAGCTCATTTGAGCTTATTTCCTTCTAAGTCAACAGAAAAGTCAACTGTTGGGGCAAATAAGCACTTTCAGTGCTTATTCTGAGTTTCCAAGTTAATTGTTTTTGTAATAGTTTCTTATTTTAAGTATTTTAATAGTTTTATAAAAGAAAAACCACAAAAAGCCAAAAATACTTATAGTAATAGTTTCTATTTAATAGAAAATATCTATTTAATTTTCTTTTTAGCTTATTTATAAGCACTTCTGTATTTTTATATTTTTATTAAATCTCTTTTATATTAAAGTAGTTTTATAAATTTTCTAGATTTTTCTTTTGTCATCTAGTAATTTTTAGAATTAATTTTAGTTTAATTACTTATTAATTAAATATTAAATAGAATAATAGTATAATAAATATATTTTTAGTTTTAAAATAAGTTTTATAATATTTTAGATTTTCTAAGTTTTATTTTATTTTCTAGCCTTATTTTAGTTTTCTAATTAAATAGTGTATTGATAAATAGTATTAAATAATAATTAATTTAATAATAAATAATATATAAGTTAAATAAATAATTTTCTTTTCTAATAATTTTCTTTTATTCTTAGGATCTCAAAATATAAATTTCACATTTGTGGGGTTTATATTGATCACTTTTACTTTTATTTTGTATCGCTATTTAATTTTATTAAACGACGTTTTAGGTTTTAAACGCTCATCACTTTAAAAATAGTGATAGCGTTTATTTAATAGATTTTAACTTTTAACTTTCTTTAATTTGCATTTAAGTCGCTAAGACGTGCAAATACCTACTATAGTTATAATCGATTTGTTTTAACACGCTTTACGCTTCTAGGGTTTCGATCGTAATTATTAGTTGTTATAACTCATTTGAGTTATTCATACTTTTAGTATTGTGACAAATCATTCATAACCCTATTCCTATTCAACCAAGCTATATAACACATTTGTTCAATCACAGGATATCACAACCTCGTTGAGGAATAAACGACCCGGGAATATAACTGTCCTACCTCGGATTATTGCATTTACGGTTTCTTTAGTTTGACTTTAGTTGTTGACC
The DNA here is from genome assembly GCA_022545495.1 of Chrysanthemum lavandulifolium. Classification (NCBI taxonomy): domain Eukaryota; kingdom Viridiplantae; phylum Streptophyta; class Magnoliopsida; order Asterales; family Asteraceae; genus Chrysanthemum; species Chrysanthemum lavandulifolium. Next base: position 84,253,634 of record CM040243.1, on the reverse strand, counting down.
ATTCACAAGTGGTTGACTAATAAAGTTGCTTAGAAAACCGCGAATCAATTTTTGGCGCCGCTGCCGGGGAGGCTGTGCTACGTTGAACAATTTTTGTTGGCTGATTATCTATCCTTTGTATATATATATTATATATTGTATTTTAATCTTCCATAAACAATATAAAAAACAAAAATATTTTCTTTTTCTTTCTATATATATATAAAGATAAATAATTACAAAAATACTCTTCGCACCCCTTCCGAGTTTCCTTTTCTTCAAGGATCCTTAGACGCCTTAGTGCATGCGCACTGCTCTTCAAGGTCATCAAGTCCTCTTCGCGAGCTTGTAGCCATACCTCGAAGAAGTCGAGACGCTCGCTCCATCATCACCCGAGATACGCATCGAGCCAAAAATTCTCGCCAAAATGGCGTAAGAACAAACGATGAATGAACTTCTCTGTGCACCCACCGATGGGTACGGAGATGCCATTGTTGTTCCAAACCATCGTGAATGAGAACTTTGAGCTTAAAACAGGTTAATAAACCTAGTGACAAAGACGTCAATTCTATGGTTTTGATAGGACGATCCTCACTATCACATTCGGTGGTTCAATAAGATCACATCCACCTTGAAATGTAAAAACGTCCCTGAGGATGCAATCAAACTTCTTCTTTTCCCATTTTCTCTCGATGGGCCCGCCAGATCTCGCTTGATAAACAACCCCCTAAGTCGATTGAAACGTGGGAAGATTTAGTACAGAAGTTTGTGCATAAATTCTATCCTCCTTCAAAAACCACGAATCTCCGGAATGAAATCATGAAATTCACACAACATTTTGATGAAACATTCAGTGAATCATGGGATCGTTTAAGGAAATGCTACGAACCGTCCTCATCATGGATTTTGAGTTGATATATCTAGATACTTTCTATAATGGCATAAGACAAGTGATCAAGACTCTCTTAATTCCTCCGCTGGAGGTAATTTTTGAATCGAACAACAAAGGATGCTTTAGCCATTATAGAGAACAAAGTCGAGGTCCGTACCTCAAGAAACAAACCGTTGCTCCCAAAGCAAGTGATTCACCTTCTACTTCATCTCCCATGACTCAAACTGCTGACAATACTCGCTTTGCTCAACTCATGGATGTTTTAAAATTTGACTCTTAACCAAAGAAAGAGTCATCCAAACCATTGAAGTCAAAAGATTGAACCATGTGTCACTTGTGGTGGTCCTCATGCATACTACAATCAGATCGCCACCGATGGAAATGCATTTGAAGTTGATGCTCTAGCCGGTAATTTCAATCAAGGAGGTAACCAATACCATCCTCAAGTTGAAACAAACTACCGCTAATAGCCAAGAGGGACCATCGGGATCATATCAACCCAACAATTCAAATAGGTCTAATCCTAACCAGCCAAGAGGGCATAATAACCAAAATCAATATCGTACTCAAAACAATCAGATTGTTCCTGTTCAATACCTACCCCATAGGGGAAATTCAAATGCTAATCAAGGGTATTCAACTCCTAATAATCAAATGGTATCGTTCCAAGAATCTCAATCTGCTGAACTAGCTAACCACATCAAGGCTACTGATGCTAAAATGAGAGTGGTTCAAAACCAAATCTCCAATTTGAAGAATGAATTTGATTCTTCAATTGCAAAGAACAATAATGAGCTGAAGAACGATCTTAAAAGTATGATATCTGATTTGGTGAAACAACTCGTTCCACCTTCCACCTCGGGAAGTCTCCCGAGTAATACTGTTGCGAATCCTAGGGGTGAACTCAAAGCTGTCACTACTCATAGTGATATAGCTCAAATTGGACCAACCAAAGTTGTCCCAAATTCTACATCCCCAATTACTCCTACATCATCAATAGATCCCACTCTTTCACAATTCACGGTTAAAAGTTTGTCAAACAATCTTTATGACCAAAGGGCAGCTATGACTTATTCTCATATGCTTAATGCTTCCCGAAAAGTGTATTTGATGATAGTGATGATGAGGAGGATTCCAACATCATCAAAGCTATCACCACTGTAGGGTGTCTGCTTATGAGGACCCTCTACTCCTATTCCACCACCGTTATACGATGTGGAAAAAGAGCCCGAGGTTGCCAAGGACCAGTGCAAATTCCAAGCCCACGGCACTGCACACGCCCAACCGCAAGTTGTCCTCTAAAGAAAACCAAAACAGAGTTGTCTTTGAGACCGATGAAACTCCGAGCCTCACTCGTCCCTAAATCCAAACCTTTTAAGCCTACCATTCCTTACCCTTCACGCTTAAATGAGCAAGAACACCGCGAGAGGTCTAATTATCAAACGGAGAAACTCTTGCAAATCTTTAAAGATTTGCAATTTGACATAAGTCTTATGGATGCCGCCATCTTGATGCCCAAGTTCGTGATCAACAATCAAACAGCTTGTTAAACAACAAGGAAAACTGTTGAATTGGCAAAACTTCTCTAAATGAGAACTCGCTCATAGCTTATCTTAAGAAGCTTCCCGAGAAGCTTGGAGATCCCGTAAATTTATCTTACCTTGTGAATTTCCAGAATGGTTGCATGCAACGCCTGGTCGACTGGCGCCCAAGATCAACCCGATGCCTAATTCAAGATGGAAGAAACTTTCTTCCTAAACTTACCCCCACCGCATGACTCTTGAGCTTGCGATCGTTCAGATTCATGCCCCAGATTGCCGAGGACGATTTTGAAAGTAGGAAGTTCCATTTTCCGGTGACTTTGTGGTTGTTGAATTCGATGTCGATCCTAGGGTTCCTCTCATTCTTGGACGAGGATTCCTAAGAACCGCCACGCCTTATAGATGTATTTGGAGCCAGATTACATTGCGTGTAGGTAATGAGGCTATTACCTTCAACCATGATCAAACTTCAAAGTACTCCTCCAATTATAACTCTGCATCGATTAACAGAATCGATATCATTGATGTTACCTTACAGGAGTACTCTCAAGAAAATCTTGGTTATGTTCATGATTTGGTGAGTGGTGATCCCACTACATTGTCTCATTCCATCATTTCCGACTCTTCATCTTCCCTCACTCTGGATGAGGAAAGTGATTCTATTATGGATGAGATTGATGATTATCTCAATCTGGATACATTTCTTCCTGGTATTGATGATATCGAGAGTGATCAAGAGGAAGATGTTATTCTTCTTCTTGAACAATTGTTATACCCAGACAATTATTCCACTCTTCCAACCAAACAACTTCATAAAGAGGAATCCAAAGCGCTGAAAAATCGATAAAATTCACGAGATCAAGCATAAGACCTCCCTCCTTCACTTAAATTTCAAATTCTTGAGGAGGAAGTTCTTGTGATTATTATTGCATTCGATCTCCCTACTACCCTTCACCTACCCGGTGATTTCTCCTTCTCTTCACTCATTCAGAGTGAAGATGTTACCTTTGACCTGGGATATTCCATATAACATTGGTTTAGTTTTATACTTCCCATGGATTTTAAATTGTTTTTCTCCCGACCTGCTCAGAACCCTTTGTTACGCTTAACCGTCGCAAACGGTTAGCTTGCGTGATAAACCCGATTTGGGAGGAAAGAAATCAACACGGGTCGAGTCCGACTAGTGACTCGAATCAAAAACATTAGAAAAACATGGGTTTTCACCCGTGTAACACCCTAGTGTGGGGGAGATGCCCACATATTGTATATATAAAAAAAAAAAAAAAAAAAAAAAAAATTGTTGTGTTTCTACACTTAGGTAGTATTGTTATCTTTTACGTTTAAGTTTCGCTTAACACCAGTACTTTGAATATTGAGGACAATATTCATTTCTAAGTGTGGGGAAATTTCGCGAATTTGATCATAAATGTACCCTTTAAGTCCCTTTTCCCCAAAATGGCCAAAATTTTAAATTTTTTAGTGGAAGTACTATGTACTAAACGCAATAAATGGTAATCAGTCCACCATGTCTAACACACATAAGGATTGGCTAATCCAGGAGCAAACGGCTCTTGGTAAAGATATCTCAAATCCGTTTATGGCTTGCAATTTGCCTAAAATTGTATGGTACCTCAACTCGCCATATCCTAAAAAGCGAAAGAGTTGGCTAGCCCACAAGATTATGGCTTGTGGTAAAGGCAGTGGAAAAACCATAATTGGTAATCAGCTCACCAAGATGTTGACTATTCCATCAAGAGTTGACTAGTCCAGAAGCAAACGGCTTTTGGTAAAGACAAATCAAAACCGTTGATACCGGTGATTTGCTCAAAATCACATGGTTATCATTCGACCATAGTTCTTACTGAACCGAAACATCTTGGCTACTCCGTAAGTAATGGCTTTTGGTAAAGAGTTTTCAAATCCATTAAAATCTACATAAAATATTGCTAGGGACTAGCAATAGTTTAGTAATGGGGATTGATGAAGTGTCTAAATACTCATCATTTCGCTCACATTTAAGCTACAAAAATATCCGAAAACATACAAATATGCTTCAAAATATTGAAATTATCTCCAAATTATGTTTTTAGGTATTAAAGTGCAAAAGGATGAAATCGATGAAAACATGCAAAACATACATAATTTACAGCCAGGTCCCTGATCTTTGATAAATTGGCAAATCTAGTCCCTGGTTAATTAAAACTTGTAAAAATATCATTTTAGGTCCTTGGGATTCACAAGTTGTTCAAAATAATCCTTTGAAGTTAAAAATCTCAAAATTACAACTTTGGTCCCTCAACTTTGCAAAACTGTCAAAAATGGTCCTTAGGGTTTTAAAAATGGAAATTTATCAAACTACACCCTTATACTATTCTTATTTGACATGATTGGTCCTTGTGATTACTTTGGATATTTTACAGGTCCAGTCCCTCAGCTTTGTAGGAATTACATGATTGGTCCTTGGGCTTTAAAGCCATACAAACCAAACGGATCCTATATATATTATCTAAGCCCCATCCCAACCCTAGGCCACCCCAGCCCAACTATTAACCCGGTCAACCAACCCAAGACCCAGTCAAATAATACAAACCAAACGCACCCTGCTTTTTCCTCTTCTCCTTCTTCTTCCCTCCACCGTAACTCAACACCTCACCATCTCCAGCTCATCCCTACTTTTCACCCACTCTCCATCACCTCTGCCACTACCACCCCCCACAATAAATGCCATTCCCACCCATTTTCACCTCAAAACCACCACTGTTCACATACAAGCCCATAGTATTGAGCAAAACCACCCAACTTGGTCCAAAATTACATCAAACTTGCCCTTTACTCTTCCATATACTCACAAGAATCCTTAATTGCTCTCAAACCGCCTCAATTCCACGTGGTGCGTTTGGCGCCAAACCGATTTAAATGGTTGGGATGAATTTGACTCAATAAATGGTGTGATTCGAAGTGGGAAAGTATCTCGAAGCTAGTGGGATGCAAATTGGTGATAAATACGTAAGAAAGGAGAAGAGAGATATCATAATTTTAACTTAGTTTATGATCAATCGTAGTTAATCAAAGTAGTTTGTATCATTAGTGTAATCTTTAAATTTCATTCTCGGTTGTTAATTACCTTTGCTAAAGTGTAATAAACAAACTTGGTTACTCGATTTCAATCTATCTTTCAAGTTTTTTAATTTCAACTTTGTCCCATTTTCATTACTAGTCTTTTAATTTCATTGATGATTGTTGTTCGAGGACTTTAAATAACACTACTAAGCTCTCAAGAAGCTTTAGCAAGCTTTTAAGTCATCTTAACTATCAATAATCAATAAAGTAGAAAATACCAAAAATATAGAAAATAGAAAATAAATAAAAATAGAAACTGTGAAAAAGCAAAGGAGCAAGTGCTATCTTGATTGCTTTTGGTTTAGAGCTCTGGAGAGCATATAGGTGTGGTACTCAGCTCTTGGTTCTCGATTTTGGCCTTAACTCAAGTTGTAAGCTTACCTCTTGATTTTTGCCATTTACTCGTACTAGTTCTTATTTTAGTATAATCTCTTGTTTCATGCTTAGTTGTTAGTAGTTAGTGATAATATAGAGTAAAATCAAGAGGTTGTTAGTTGGAAATCATAGTTGATAATAATTTTTAGTTAGACCGTTAAAATAGCTTAGTAGTGATTAATAGGTTATAGTTGTTAATTCTTTGTGTTTTTGTGTTCATTTGATCTAATTACATCATAATCAAGTGTTAGGAATCGGTTTCATGTTGTAATTTTTGGATTTGCAACACTAATCATACAAACCGCCTTGCTAAGGTGTGTTTGGATCAAGTCGCTTATCCGAGTTTATGCATGTTATTGTCCTTGATATTTGTTGCCGCATGTTTATCTAGATCATCATAGTCCATTTCGCTGTAATACATAGGTCTCATTAGTTAAAAGTCAAAATAGTTTGTAATCTAATCTAGCAAGTTAACTCGTTAGAGTAATAAGTTCCATAATTACCATACTAGCTTAAAAGTTGATACTCTAGCTTAATTTAGCTTTATCATAGCTTAATACAACATACTTAATCAAGAAATTAGTATCAAAGCTCAGATTAGTCAAAGTAGTGGTTAATGTAAAAAGTCAATTTTTCAGTCACAATTATTTTTGAATCAACTTTGGATCTAAATTGTGAACTTGGTAATTGATATTAGGTCTTGAGCTTGTAGGTTTTAAATATTCTGTTGCTATTCTCCTTAATCATATTTGGTATAAATTTTATCTAGCCAGTTACAGTGCTGAAATAGTGCTTATTTGTTAGTAATTTCTCATAGACTTGCTCTGTCTCACAGAATGCATGCTACTTTCACACGCTTGCATAAGCTTGTATAGTGCTTGTTTATCATGTAATTTGGTTGTTTGTGATGCCCTTGTGGCTAGTTGCTATAATTAAGTGCTTATTTGCCATAATCGCTTAAATTGAGTGCTTATTTTCCTTAACTTGTGCCTATAAAATCAAACACTAATCGATCATACATTGTAAACAAGCAAAACCACAAGCCCATCATAAGCTCATCAATAAGCTTTGGCTTGTGATCTTTGGCTCATTAAGAAGCTAAGCACTCATCTACAGTTCAAGCTTTAACTTTCATTTTCAAAGCCTTTACTAGGGCCGCACAAAGCTTGAAGCTTGTCCATTCACTCGCTAATCGAGTGAACTCACCAACCCACCAAACTTCATAAGCCCTCAAAAGCTACCCAAAGTGGTCCCCATTGGTCAAGCTTTGGCAATTTGGAATCCTTACCACCCCACTATATAGTTAAGCATTCAATAAGTTCTATTGAGCTTATTTCATAAGCTCAATTTGACCAATTTGGTTGCCCTGCTAGGGTGTTTGGATCTCATTTTCATGGAAGTGCTTAAAAGCTTATTCCAAGCTTATTAGCCAAATCCAAAGGAACACACTTGTTCATATTTGTTAATATACCATATATACACAAGACTAATCTTTTATTTTCTTTATTAAGCTTGTTTTAAAGCTTTTACCAAGCTTACTAGCTTATTTCACTCACTCTAAAACCGAGTGAACTCGCTTGGACCCTCACTTCACAAGCTTTTTCTCGAGCTCATCAAGGTCCCACACCCTAAATCTTGGTTCTTCCAACCCTCCTACCAGGCTTGAACCATTGACCCTTTGTTTGACCTTGGAACCTGTGGACCCCACCGGAATTACCTCACAAGGTTGTCCCATTTTCTGTCTCAGAACCAAATAAGCAAGTGCTTATTGTGGTCTTTGGCTTATTCAAGGAGCTTATATTATCAAGTCTATCTTATTCAAGTCCAAGTAACTTATTGAAACCAGAATCTAACATAGTGGACCCACATAAGCTCATTTGAGCTTATTTCCTTCTAAGTCAATGTAAAAGTCAACTGTTGGGGCAAATAAGCACTTTCAGTGCTTATTCTGAGTTTCCAAGTTAGTTGTTTTTGTAATAGTTTCTTATTTTAAGTATTTTAATAGTTTTATAAAATAAAAACCACAAAAAGCCAAAAATACTTATAGTAATAGTTTCTATTTAATAGAAAATATCTATTTAATTTTCTTTTTAGCTTATTTATAAGCACTTCTGTATTTTTATATTTTTATTAAATCTCTTTTATATTAAAGTAGTTTTATAAATTTTTCTAGATTTTTCTTTTGTCATCTAGTAATTTTTAGAATTAATTTTAGTTTAATTACTTATTAATTAAATATTAAATAGAATAATAGTATAATAAATATATTTTTAGTTTTAAAATAAGTTTTATAATATTTTAGATTTTTCTAAGTTTTATTTTATTTTTCTAGCCTTATTTTAGTTTTCTAATTAAATAGTGTATTGATAAATAGTATTAAATAATAATTAATTTAATAATAAATAATATATAAGTTAAATAAATAATTTTCTTTTTCTAATAATTTTCTTTTATTCTTAGGATCTCAAAAATATAAATTTCACATTTGTGGGGTTTATATTGATCACTTTACTTTTATTTTGCACGCTTACGTAATTTTATTAAAACGCACGTTTTAGGTTTTAAACGTTCATCACTTTAAAAATAGTGATAGCGTTTATTTAATAGATTTTAACTTTTAATTTTCTTTAATTTGCATTTAAGTCGCTAAGACGTTGCAAATACCTACTATAGTTATAATCGATTTGTTTTAATACGCTTTTACGCTTCTAGTGGTTTTGATCGTAATTATTAGTTGTTATAACTCATTTGAGTTATTCATACTTTTAGTATTGTGACAAATCATTCATAACCCTATTCCTATTCAACCAAGCTATATAACACATTTGTTCAATCACGTGATATCACAACCTCGTTGAGGAATAAACGACCCGGAATATAACCGCTCCCACCCTGATTATTGCATTTACGGTTTCTTTAGTTTGACTTTAGTTGTTGACCATTCACAAGTGGTTGACTAATAAAGTTGCTTAGAAAACCGCGAATCACGTACGCGGCAGTAAACCCCTCAACGGCCTTCATATCAAATTAAAGTCCTTCTGAGAGGCCAGGATCTTGTTCACCTCATCCTCGGTTCGGCCTTCCCTTATACCGTCCAAGTAACCATAATCGATGGCAGCATTAAAAACGTCTCCCCAAGCTTGCATGTACTCATTGCTTCCATGCAAACGCCGAACAACCACCGGAACCAACTCTTTCACATAATTGAACCTCAGTATCTCCTCATGACCGGCACTAACAACAAACTTCTCAACATCAGCCCTCAACACCGAAGCCTCTTTTTCAGACTCTTCCAATTCAACGGTCTTCTTCCTCAAGGCTTCCTCCAGCTATGCCAACTTGTTCTCCCTCTCCTCATCTCTAGCCTTCAACTCACCCACCTCCCTCTCCAAAGATTCAAAACGGGAACCCATCTCCTCGTCCCTCCGGCCACAATCCTGGTGGGATACTTGAGAGCCTGATGGTCCGCGACAAGTCTTTCGTTAGCATCAATATGAATGCCAAGGCTATTCTGATCCTCGGAGATTTGAGAATCAAGCCCGCAACAAGTAGAGTGGGCTTTATAGAGCTCTGCGTAGTGATGACCTAAACGCTCGAAACTCTTAAACACTTTGGCAACAACCAAGGATCCGTGACACAATTCAAACCATCCCCTATATAATGCCATGTCATCGGTTAGATCCTCATGTTCGCCACGGATGAAGGGGGAGCAAGGTTGATCATCATGTCTCGATATTGAACGACATCGCTCAAACCGGTGTTGATCAAGCCCCAAATGGAATGAAGGGTTCACCGGAACCCATTCACCAAAACCACCGGAATAAAGGAAAATTAATCCACATAAAGAAAAAGAAGGAAAGATAAAGAAGAAACCAAAAATACCTCCGGCAAACGGACTAGCACGATGATGAATGGTCTCTTGAGCGCCCGCTCCGGATGCACCAGCCTCAGATCCTACAAAAGACGAACAATGTAAAAAAAAAAAAAAAAGGAAAGGAAAATCGTACCTTGGACGTGACCACTAACCCTTTGGACGTTCCCCGTCAGATCCTGGGAAATTTCCTCAACATGATCGCTCAAATTCTTCTCTGTTAAACCTTCATCCTGACCACCAGCGCCACCACCCTCCACGACCACCTGCTCAATATTCTCAGAGGTGCCCTCCGGACCTGCAGTATTTAGAGGGGTAACCGAATGGGCCCCTTGGGAATCCTCCTGGCTGGATGATAGCTCGATAGAAGGAGAAGGTGGTCTCCTCCTCTTCAGCAGGGAAGACCCTCCGGTAGTTGGTTGTTTCTCCATTTGCTTTCTTTTCTTCTCCTTGGCCTTCAAAACCGCCGGATCGGCCCTTTTCAACAATCCTTTGCACACGACTTGTCTCGGGAATGCGCTCACCTACTTTCAAGGGCTGCGTTACGTGTTGGGGTATCTCCTCCCCTTCGGCAAGAGGATGACCACGGCCCAACATGGACCCTTGCTCTGACCTCAAACGTAGATACTGAGACATTGTGATAACTGCATAAGCAAAAAAGAAGAGGATCATTACCCAAATTAACAAAAAGGAAGAACATTCCATATGGATAAGATAAACCTAAAGTGTTTGCATTACCATTCTTATCAATATCCTTGAACTCCGGATGAAAACCGGGATACTTCCAGACAGTCGGCCATCCAACTTCAAATAAAAGCCCAGAATGAATGGGCCGGAGATCTACCACCCCTCACATAACTTCCGGACATCGGCATCCTCAAAACCACCCGATGGGGCGTTATCCGAAACATTTGAATCCGAGTGTCTCTAGGGCATGGCCTTGGGGATAGCCCTTCGGTCGATTAGGAAGAAATTATCCTTCCAATTCTTCAAACTCGAACACGTCTCTTTAAAGATACGCCCCGGGGAATCCCCTTCGGTCCATCGCTCGAAAGAGAACCGATGTCCCTGCTTGTTCAACTTATAAAAAACCCAGAACAAATTTACGGTTGGCTGAATTTCCAGGCTCCGGCAATATATCTCAAAAATTACTAGCCTATTCAGTCCGATGGGCACCAACTGCGAGATATGGACTTTGAAATACCTTATCACTCTCGTAAGAAAAGTGGAAAAGGAACCCGAACCCCAAAATGCGAAATATTGTTCATAGAGACCAATGACCCTCCAGGAAGGTTATTCATAGTAAAATCCCGTGAGGTAAACGAGGATGAAGGTCCACAGGAATCCCATACCCGCTAACAATACCCTCTAATTCCCCCTCGGAAAGGACAGAGGAATAAATATGCATATCAGATTTGGGGGCAAGATCAGATGTGGGACGCTCGGAACCGGAGGCCATTGGATATAGATAAGAAGGGAAAAACGCAAACGAGGACCAAACAACGGAAGAAAAACTCACCTTAGATTAGCGGAATACTTGATAAGCGAGAGGTCGAAGGGAGCGACAAGAAAAGTAAAATGTCAAATGAGTAAAACGGTTTATATAGGCAAAGGATGTAGGGATATGAAACGCCCCATCATGTCGAAGGGACGCGGATGAATCAACCGTCGCCAAGGCACGTCCGTCACGTGGCACAATCCACGTATCCGTATAAAAATTGTTTTAACCTATTCTTTTCACCCAATGGGCTTGGGCTCACTATTCATGGCAAAGCCTACAAAACCGAACCAGGCCCAAAAAACACCGAACGAATCCACTCGGCGACTAGGTTAGTATCACACCACTTGTCAAAAACAAGTAACATGATACTCGGGGGGACATGACGACGTATATAGTCCTCCGTCTGGATAGCCGAATGGAACAATATCCGAAAGATTAGCAAGCCGAAGGATCTCTATCCGAAGGGAACGTTGACCTGACATCGTGTTTGGCATTTATCCAGGGGAGATTTCGTCTTATTCTCCTGGATGTCAGAAGCGATGTCAAGAAGCGATGTCGTGGGCGATGTCGATCCCGACAACACCAACGGCCCCTTAGAATGCGACGTGCCCGGGGACCAAATAGTGACATTAAGGAGTATAAATCGCATACAAGAATTGGTAAAAGGAATCATTTTCACACACACAAAATTTATACTAGACCCTTCGGTTTTACCCTACTTACTCACGGAGTCGGTCCAGGATAACACCCGGCGAGTGATAACGCTACACGCGCCGTTCGGGTCAAAGGAACTTCCTTTTCGTCGAGCAAGTTTTTAACACCCTAGGCAGTGAATCTAATCGTTGTAGTGTAGTATTAGGGTAAGCCACGGGTATTGATATCGTTCTCTAGAGGAATAGGAATGCTAGTGAGAAGTTACTACGCTAAGGTTGTGGTTGAGGAAGATTATTTTATATCTTTTATAATTTTTAAGGAAAGGAAAGGTACGAATCTCGGGTTTGAATTTGGGGGGTTGGTATTGCTACCGATTACTCTACTTATCTAATTATCTAATCTAAGGTGTATGTAGTCTATGTCTAATTAATGTGCTCGTATGATAGTTTAAAGATGTGTTTACTTAGGTTTTACTACTCCTTAATTATCTCCTTTTGGTGGTTGAATTGTCACGTCCTTATTCCTAGTTGCGTTGTGTGTCTAAGGTTGTAGGGTATGCTTTTCTCCCTAACTCTTGAACTTACCAAAGGGTCTCGTCTACAAACCCACTAGGGATAATAAACTCTTACTCTAAGGCACTCTTTGGATGGTTTAGCTTACAACTACTCAAGGAGTCATATTCTAAGGTTCACAAAGATTTAATCAAGCATTAAGTACAACGAATGACCTATCGCATTACTAGATCATTAACCAACTAAGATAAGAAACAACCAATCAATATTCAATAATTAAGTTTCATATTCCCTAAGCAAACACACAAGTAAATTAGTCGGACATGGAAAACATGCAAGCATACACACAAATAATCAAAGACATAATTGTATTAATGAAGTAAAACACTTATCTTGGTGTAAGATAGGGTTTGGAACCCTAAAATCTTGTATAAGACAGCCTTGGTTCGGTTTAGTTTTTACTCCAAAGACTACACCGAATCTTGAAAATTCGGATTCTATATATAATATTACACATGCGGCGCGTCACTTTATGTTTTGTGGCCGTCGTGTCGCCGTCATTAGGGTTTCGTCTTGTCCACGTTAGACTTGCGATGGCGTCACCTTATGCTTGTGACGTCGTCCTCTTGACCGACGCCGTCTGGATTACATCTAGGCCGTCGAGTTGCGACGGCCTACTCTTTTATAACTTGACGTCGTCACTTGAAAATGGGAGTTTTGGCTTCCGTCGTCACAAAGATCCTCCGATGGCGCCACACTTAACACCGACGCCACCTTATATTTTCGCAACTTTGAGTGTCTTGATTCGACTTTGGCCATTTTCTTCAGTGATAATCGCGCCTTTTCGTCCAAATAAGTGTCATTCAAGATTTTGCCTTCAAGAGACCTAAAAGTGAAAAGGAACGATATTAAGCAATAACGGATACAAAGTGATCAAATAAGGGCTTAAACGACCCTCAAAAGGTACCTTTTAAAACCTTATCAAATATCCCTACACTTGGTATTTGCTTGTCCTCAAGCAAATGTGCTTTTAGCCAATTAATTTATAAGTTAGAGGTCATGAAGCATTGGTTTAAAGCAGTCCACAACACATATAAGCCCATAAAAGTCATAACAAGCACGGAAATTACATACTAGCACCTTACATAGGGTGTTTGGATACTCACATCTCTCTCGGGTGTATATGAAATATAACAAATTGGAAATGGAAGATAAACACTCATTAACGGTCCTAGTACATAGATTACCATAGGCTTGAGAATAGATCAAACTTAGTCGCTTTGGCGTAAGCACCTAGGAAAGACTATCAAAGAAGTCTTTAAAGGGTTGTAATGTTAGGCTTACGGTAGGGAAACAAAGGGTTTGGTGGGATAGGCTATATAGTGGTGGTAAGTCAAAGATCTCTTATGTTACAAGCATACGAAGAATGGCGTTGATATGCCAAGACTCGACACTCTAAACTCTAGCTAATCAAATAAACAAACATAAAATTAAAGGATAGATGTAGGATGGTAGCCGTATGTTTTTTTTTTTTTTTTCACTCTATTTTTTCTTTTCTCTTTTTCTTTTTTTTTTTTTTTCATACACTTTACTCTACCATCCTCTACGGTAACATCAAAATGATAGGGATTTATAGGCACATCCCTACACTTGAGTTTTATTACTCTAACACTAATTTGACCCGAATTGAAAAGATCAAAACACTTGGGGTACATTATTATGCAAACAAAGGAATTTGAATTTAACGTTCCCTTCCCGTCATTTCATAAACTTTAACTTTTCCCATGAATCCCAATCGTCCCAAAAGCGTATACAAAGGATATGACTCGACTTAGCAACTCATGCAAGCAACTAGATAATTGAACTAAGGGTTTAGGTGATAACAATAATGCACTAAAGTGAGTGCATACAAGGTAGGCTAAGGCGATTTGGGTGTACATTTGGGGGTGGGGTGTAAACAATGCTCTTCATTGATATTCCGAAAAACAAAACATCACGAGAACCGCGAAAATGATAGGCTCGAGGGGTTAACTAGGGGTATCGTGTACTAAAGATGAGTACAACGCAAAGGGTGTGGGGAATTACTCAACCGATGCGGAAGAAGTAATTATATTACGGTTATCAAACAAGGGTTATCCTAATGCCTCCTATCATTTAGTTATTCCTAACTACATAAGTGTAGCCTTACTAGCGATCTCGGAATGCATCACAAAACAAGTTCTAGAATCTAATATACTACGGTTTACACTATAAGCATTAAAGATGAATGCTTTTAATTCCTACTAATCTAATGGCGATCCTCACATTTGGGTGGAATTTAGGTGGTAAAGGGTTTTGTGCTAGTCATGTAACTTCCTATCCGTGAGGCGTTTTTGTTAAGACTAATGGCCCACTCCTATATGTCATGAAAATTTTAAATTTGGTGCCAAAATTACCCTAACCGACATTTTCTCATAGTTTATTACAAAAGTGCAATTGGACAAAGCAAATAATCAAGGATAAGCATAGTTTCAAAGTTCCGCTTTATTTTCCTCCTCAAGATTTTAAACCGAACATTGTCCCCAATGTTCCCCGAAGTATCAAAGTTATGATAATGGAAGGTAATCAAAAGCGAAAGAAACTAGTACTCCACGATTAGCTCGGTAGGATCCGTGTGTGAAGTAGTAGTTAAATCCTTTCCAAGAAGAATTTATGCGTGAAAAGCTCCTTCCAATCTTATGTAACCTCTTGATAAATTAAACTGCACCCTTGAAGAATCTGTAACACCCCAAAATCACAAAGTGACGGAAGACTTTTGGGGTATTACTTAGAGGATCATAGTCATAAGTTACGTAAAACGACTCTAAAGAGACGTTTAAATAAAAAGTTGTTACCATTTCATAAATCTCAGTGTTTGGAAACACAAAGGAATACCACATGTTTGAAATTACATAAAAGATAGTTTAAACGTTTACGAAATGATAACTTTAATTGAAAACAACACCACTTCAAGCGTCCCATGACGTCCACTCCACGCCTTCATGATATTCTAATTAGTACCTGAGATAAGCATGCTTAAAAAGATCAACAAAAATGTTGAGTGATATTCATAGGTTTAAATAATTAGTTGAACACAAGTAAAAGATGATAATTGCTTCGAATACAATCACCATGGAAAACATATATTATTATTATGCGCTAAGCTCATGACACCAAACTAACTGCATACACCTAATTATTGGTGTAAGTAATAATATTGCCCTTAGAGATGGAATTGCCAATTCCATAGTTAACCAAATATAGTGCCCTTGTTATTTCCGATAACCGAGTCGGGTCGTTAATTCCATAGTACTATCCACAATATTCGCTCACTCGTAAGTGATTAATGGTTCATGATGTAAGGGACTTATGGCGGGCAACTTAGGCTATAATAATAATGATCGTGCAAGCATGCTTTAAGAAAAGACTTGTGTTCTAGTTTATAGCATGCATCTCCTCGCGGGGTTTGAAAGAAATAAGTAAAGGCGAGGCTATGAACTCACCTTAGCAAAGTAGTATCCGAGTAGTAGTAGAAGTCAAGTAAATGATGCACCGAGTAAATCACGCGACCTATAATTGTATACCAATACTTTAATTAATACCTTTGTATTTTGACTTGGTAATATTTATATACACCAAAAGTTTAAGTTATTTATGTGTATCGCTTATTATTGAACATGATTAACCTTGGCTCATGGAAGTGCTTAGATATACATAAAAGTATAAAGAAAACGAGTGAGTCTTTGGTTCGTCGAATTGGAAGATGACGACGAAGATATCGCAAACAAATAATAAATATATTTAAATTATAAAGACGTTGCTTGAAAATATATATATATATATATATATATATATATATATATATATATATATATATATATATATATATATATATATATATATATATATATATATATATATATATATATATATATATATAAGAAAAGTAACATTTTATTATGATTGTAAAATAAAATGACTTTTCGCTTTATATGTTATAATTGTCTTTTAGAAAAATAGGTATGACTTGTTTATATGTCAAAAATATATTTGATGACGGAATGTAGGAAATTATTATTGTTTTAAAATAAATCTTCTTTTGTATGAATTAAAAGTTAATTGTATTTCGTTATCCGTTTATATCATATGTTTATAAGATGGGACATCGTGAAAATAATATTGGAAGAAATAACGTCAAAACGAGTAGGCGAGCTAGTTGTGAACAGGCGCGGAAAGATCAAAAGACAAGTGATTGTGGTATGCTTAGAATAGCGATTTTGTTGTACTTAGTGTTATGCAACTTTTATTTGTTTGTTATATACTTTGTAAACTCTTGCGTTAAATAAAGTGAGTTTAAGTATATCGCTTTTGTAAATTTAGTACTTGGACGCCTATTAATGGGCTTCACCAACTGGTCCTCGACGTGAATTGTGGCCCAAGAAAGAAATCAACCAAGTTTGATGGCAGATGTTGACCCAAATGGGGACAAAGCCAAACTTAAGTCGAACATGTGTAAAGGAAAGAGAGTTACATGTCTTAAAATAGTTTGACATAGAAACTTGTATAACGGGATCAAGACCGGTAGGAACAGAAGGAAAATACCCTCGACACCCGGTCAAGACGTTCTGAGCCTAGACACCCCCTTTGGGTTAGCCTAGACACCCAGTGGTGGTCATACACACCCTTTGGGTGGTGAACATAAGTGGAATAAACACCCTTGTGTTCATTGAAAATAAGCCGAGACAAACACCCCATGGGGCTGAATTTCAAACAAACAAACACACCTATACGATGGAAATAATATTCAAAACACTCACCTAAAAGCTTTAGTATAAGCCAAAGAAATAACGGAATTTGAGCGAAAGTTTATCTTGAAAGAGTACCTTGGTGCCCTTGTGGTTGACGCAAAGAAAAACGAGGTACACCTTATACGGGTTTAGTTTTGACACCATGTTTATGTTCTAAATATGCACTTAGTGACATCTTTAAGTAAAGGCTCAAAAGTCACAATCAAGATACCACGTGGGTTTACTAAAGAAGCGAAATATGGAACTTGGTACATGAGACTAATATCGCAACGGAAAAGAAAGCATAACCACAAAGCCTACACGTGGTCACACAAAGGTTTGGCTCCGAGGCCTATTAGACGAGCCAAGATTTAGCCAGACATTTCAATACATTTCAGATTTCAACCTTTATTATCGCTACCATTCATTTACCCATTTTAACCGTTTCAAGTAGTATTGCTTACTTGAAGGTTTATCGTTTTCGACTAAGGCTTCTAATGAGCTAACGAAATAATTCAAAAGATAAGCCAATACAAACACTTGTTCCTTTTATCATGATAATAACCCATTATTTTAGCAAATGACCATATCCTTTACCACAATGTAAATCAAAAGCTTTAAAAGTGGTTTTCCAATCTTATGTAAAAAAAAAATTACAATCGATCAACAAGAAACAACCAAATCCATTTCATAAGCTATTTACGGGTTGACAAGGGTTTCATCATTTTCACCCAAAACAAGTTTAAACCAAGACTAATAACAATACTCAAGAACCAAAATCACTAATACAAAAGATCAATATTAAAACTAAGATGAGGAAAAGAAAAACATGGAAACCTTATGATGCCGACGAAGACCGTTCGTAGGGATTCACACAATCTTTACCCAAAAACCAATCCGAGCGCTCCAACTCCAATACTAAACTTCTCTTTTTTTTTTGTGTGTGATGAAAGTAAGTGAGAGATGTGTGAAAACCAGGTCATTCGTGGCCTTTAAATAGATGTAGAAGAGGAAGTTCTCCTTGGACCATTCGAAGGTGGGGGTAGCATTAAGAGTCCTTCTTGGGAAAAACTCACAAGGTCTTCACGTGGTCTTCCTCTGTCTTCGTCTTCAGTGGTGGTCCAAGGACCCTTGGTTTGTCGACTTCTTCATAGGATAAGCCAAAGAGGTAACTAAGCTTGGGTTGAAGTTATTAGTGATGTTGGGAAAGAAGTTTTGGAGGTTATACTCTTTGGGGAAAAAGAGCAGCGAGCGCAGGGGAGGCGATTAAGGAGGGTTGCAGGTGGGGCGTTAGTTTCAGAGGGAGACAGTGAAGGGAAATAACAAAAGAGATGATGAAAGGGGGAGAGATAAAGGGAACGTGGGTTAGGCAGGGGTGGGGAAAGATATATATATTTCTTTTTTGTGAATTGGTTATTAGTAAAGAAAATAAAAGGTGGTGATTATTTATTTGTTGTGTAAATATATTGTACACAATGTATTTTGTGCTCCGTTGTTAGCTCGTAAATGTATAGCTTTAACGGCACAATTATATTACTTATATTTTTGGATACGTCATAAATAAACGGACATGATGATGAAACTTTAGATTTTTATTAGTTCGCTTTTATTTCCTCGCATTTTCTTTTATTTATTCTCGTACGCGTGCGGACTCATAAGACAAGAAAATTTTCTTGTGAGACTGATTTAGAAATCAGTAAAGATCAGGCATGGTTAAATAAGACTACTCGGATAGGCATAAATTTTATGCAAGAAAATGAAATGTACATGCTAAAATGCTCAATTTAGATAAAATAAATTTGATAAGCGGTCTAGTTCATAAATATGAAGATTTAAAATAGTGAAATTTTTCCGTGTGACTACGGTACCTACCCTTAAGAGGATTCCGTCCCGAATTCTAGTTTACAGTGGTTGTCGGAGTTGGATTTGTGAACAGATGTGGGTACTTAACACGCATGGTGTCTTCGCGCTCCCACGTGTACTCCGGTCCTCTCTTGGAGTTCCATCTAACCTTGACGATGGGGATGCGACTTTGCTTAAGTCGCTTGACTTCCCTATCCATGATTTCAATCGGTTCCTCGACGAAGTTAAGCTTGTCATCGAGCTTAATCTCTTTTAGTGAAACCACAAGAGTTTCATCCGACAAGCATTTCTTCAGATTTGAGACGTGAAAGGTAGGGTGAACTCTACTAAGTTCTTCCGGGAGATCAAGTTTGTAAGCAACCGGGCCGATTCTTTCGAGAATCTTGAAAGGGCCAATGTATCGAGGATGTAGCTTTCCTCGTTTTCCGAATCGAACCTTTCCTTTCCAAGGTGATACTTTCAACATAACTCGATCACCAACTTGAAATTCCATGGGCTTTCTTCTAACATCGGCGTAACTCTTTTGTCGATCTCTAGCGACTTGAAGTCGTTGACTAATTTGCACAATCTTCTCGGTTGTCTCTTGGACAAGTTCAGTCCGATGAGTTGGGCATCTCCAACTTCAGCCCAACAACGGGTGATCGACACTTTCGACCATAAAGTGCCTCGAATGGAGCCGCCTTGATGCTCGCGTGGTAACTATTGTTGTAGGAGAATTCGCCAATGGCAAGTGTTTATCCCAACCTTTCCAAAGTCTATCACGCATGCTCAAGCATGTCTTCCAAGGTTGGATAGTCCTTTCACTTTGGCCATCGGTTTGAGGATGATATGCGGTACTCATATCCAAACGAGTGCCTAAGGCCTTTGAAGAGATTTCGAGTGTGAAGTAAAACGACTATCACGATCGAATGATGGAAATTGGTACTCCATGACGAGATACAATTTCCTTGGTATAGTTGAGCAAGGGTTTCCATTTCATCATTTTCCTTGATGGGTAAGAAATGAGCGGATTTGGTAAAGCGATCAATGATAACCCAAATGGTGTCGTAACCTCTAGCGATCTTTGGTAGTTTGGTTATGAAGTCCATAGTGATTCTCTCCCACTTCCAAACCGGGAGTTCAGTTGAATTAACAATCGGAAGGTTTTGACATTCGGCTTTGACTCGAGAGCGGTGAGACATTTCCTAACGACGTTGCAATTTCGACTTTCATGTTTGGCCACCAATAAAGCTTCTTGAGATCTTGGTACATTTTGTCGGATCCCGGATGAATGGAATATTTAGACTTGTGAGACTCATGCATGATGAGTTCCGTATTCCCCGTAAAGTGGTATCCAACTTCTATCGCCAAAACATAAGGTTCCATCCGATCTTTGCGCAAAACCGCTCTCGTTTTCGGCATTCCAAAGATTCTTTCATTGGGACGGTTTTCGTGTTTGAGAGCTTCACTTGAGCATCAAGGATTTTTGATGGAAGGGTGACTTAATTGTCATTCCCAAGGATCTTACTCAAGAGGTTTAGGTCGATCCTTTCGACTAAGAGCATCACCACGACATTTGCTTTTCCGGGTGATAACGGATTTCACAATCGTAATCACTAAGCAATTCTAGCCATCGGCGTTGTCGCATGTTTAACTCCTTTTGATCGAGAATGTGTTGGAGACTTTTATGGTCGGTAAACACCATACACTTGGTTCCATATAGGTAATGTCTCCATATCTTGAGAGCGAAACCACGGCTCCCAATTCCAAGTCATGGGTAGTGTAGTTCTTCTCATGAGTTTTGAGTTGTCGTGAAGCATAAGCGATCACCTTGTTTCTTTGCATCAATACTGCACCTAACCCTAGGTGTGATGCATCACAGTAGACCACAAAATCTTCCACTCCATCGGGTAAGGCCAAGATAGGGGCTTCACAAAGCTTTTGTTTCAAGAGTTGAAAGGCTAACTCTTGTTTCTCTCCCCAGTCAAAGTTCTTCTTTTTCTGGGTTAGCTCCATTAGAGGTTTAGCGATTTTCGAAAATCCTTCGATAAATCTTCGATAATAACCCGCAAGACCCAAAATTGGCGTATCTCGGTAGGGTAGTAGGGATGACCAATCTTTGTGACTTCGATTTTTGAAGGATCAACATGAAGACCATTACTATCTATCACGTGACCAAGGAATTGAACTTTTGGATCCAGAAGTCGCACTTGGAAAACTTAGCATACAGTTCTTCTTTCTTGAGTAGCTCTAGGATGGCTTTCAAGTGTTCCGCATGCTCTTCTTTGTTGCAGGAATAGATGAGAATGTCGTCAATGAATACAATCACAAATTTGTCCAAGTAGGGTTTACACACTCGGTTCATCAGGTCCATAAACACTGCCGGTGCATTTGTCAAACCAAATGGCATCACTTGGAACTCGTAGTGGCCGTATCGTGTTCGAAAAGCAGTTTTCGGGATATCCTCCTCTCTAACCCTCAGTTGATGATAACCAGATCTCATATCAATCTTTGAGTAGACGCTTGACCCTTGCAGTTGGTCAAACAGATCATCAATCCTAGGCAATGGATAGCGATTTTTCATCATCAGTTTGTTCAACTCTCGGTAATCAATACACATACGGAAAGATCCGTCCTTCTTCTTGACAAATAAGACCGGAGCTCCCCAAGGTGAAGAACTCGGTCGAATGAATCCTTTTTCGGACAGTTCTTGAAGTTGGTCAGACAATTCTTGTAGTTCGGAGGGTGCCAATCTATAGGGTGCTCGTGCCACAGGTGCCGCTCCCGGCACTAGCTCGATTTGGAATTCTACTTGCCGACTAGGAGGAAGGCCAGGCAAGTCTTCAGGAAATACTTCGGGAAAGTCTCTAGCTACGGGGACGTCTCTTAGTTGCTTCTCGTCCGCTTTCTCCTTCTCCGTTACTTGTGCTAAAAAAATGTGGCATCCTTTTTCTATGTACTTCGCCGTTTTAACGCACGAGATGATGTTCAATCGGGTATTACTACGATTACCCCGAATGATTAGAGTTTCGCCATCGAGAGGAATGTGAACGAATTTCTCATCACAGATGATTCTTGCACGATTCTTGGATAGCCAATCCATGCCAATGACAGCATCAAAGCTACCAAGTTGGATAGGCATAAGGTCTATATCGAACGGGTGATTTGATAAGGATAGGTTGCAACCTCGAAGGATAGTGTTAGTTCCTACTATTTTTCCATCGGCTAGCTCTACTTCATAAGTGGTATCTAGGGTAGTTGGGGTGACTTTTAACAAAGGTGCAAACTTAGAAGACACAAAGTTTTTGTCGGCTCCGTAATCAAATAACACTTTAGCTAAATGGTGGTTGAGTGAAAACGCACCGTAACGACATCCGGTTCTCTTGTGCATCTCCATCTCCTAGCACATAAGCTCTTGCTCTAGCAGGTTGTTGTTGTTAGGTTGTTGTTGTTCCCGCATGACTTTGGGCATCTACTCTTGACATGTCCAAATTTCTCCACATCCAAAGCAAGTTATTCCCATGGGTTGAAGGTTACTTCCAAAGAGGGGCTTGGCAATCTTTGTGGGTATGGCCCACCTTGTTACACTTTCCACACTTAATGGTACAACGTCCCACGTGATGCATGTTGCATCGAGTGCACAAAGGGTGTGGTCCAAAGATAGCCTCTTCAAATGGCGGGGTAGCAAGATAAGCCCGCGCAACTTCTTGCCTCGGTTTTGTTGATTGTGGTGGTTGTTTCGGTTTGGTGGTATGGGTTGGGATTGTTGTTGCGGTGTTGATTGTGATTGTTATGCCTTGGTTGTTGTTGTTACTGTTATTGTCGTGATGGAAAGAGTTGTTGTGATGGAAGTTGTTTGAAGTGTTGCCTTGGCGGTCATCAAATTTCCTTTTGTTGTCATTGTTGCCTTGCACGGATCCATGTTTCAAGACTTGATCCATGAGTTGGTAGGAAATCGTGATCACTTCCTCCACGGTCTTGGGCTTTGATGCAGTAACATTGCCCTCAATGTTTCGGGGTAATCCCCCAATGAGATTTTCCAGCAACTTAACCTCATCAGAAACCATGGATGGGCATAGAGCTTTCAATTCTTGAAGCGCTTGAAGTAGGTTTTGAGATCATTGCCCTTAGTAGTCGATGGTAGAACTCATCTTCAAGTTTCTTGATCTCGGTCCTGGACAAGATTGCTTCATCATCAATTGCTTTAGTTCAGTCCAAGTGGTTTTGTAGGCTTCTTCCATGCCAATAGGTTGGGCATGAGCCTTCCACCAAGACAATGCATCTTCCAAAGAGTACCAAGAGCAAACTTCACCTTGCAATCTTCTCGAGCAATCACTTAGAAGAAACACGCTTCGCATCTTTCAAACCAATGGATAAGGCCAACGGCTTCAGTTCCTTTGAAGAAAGTAGGTTTGCAATTCATGAACTCTTTGTATCCACATTTGCGATTCACCACGCCTTCATTTCGGTTGGCTTGATTTGGGGCTTCATTTGTTCGAGTTGCCTCAGCAGGTCTTCAAAGAAAAGCAAGACCAATTTCATTAGTAACCGACCTCCGAATTGCTTGTGGGTCATCTCGGGAGTTTGAGTAGGGGTAGAGGTAGTTCTTGTTCTTGCCATTTTTCTAAAACATACACTCGATTTCGTAATCATTCAACATAATTGTGAATTATTATAAAATGGTTTCATAATAGTCAAGATCTTCACATTACATCAATAGAGTATAATCATCATAAGAAAGAATCACAATATGTTAGAACCACATAAGAGAATATATAAAATGATCACTTGATTCACATAAACCGATAAATAGGAAGATCATCATACATAAGAATATCAAGAGACAACAACCATAATGCCATAGGTTCACCATCCATACATGGTGATACAATACCATACAATGTCACATAAATAGCTTGTTCGATAGTTTACAAAACATGCGAATACAAAGCCTTTATTTGTGCCACATGCGGCAGGCTAAAGTACCGGAAAACTAAATAGATGAATCACCAATCTAGAGGCTGTCGGGTGTGCCCCTCAATCGGCGCTGTAGGTCACGGACTAGCTCGCCGGATCATCCACCCTCTATCTCGTGCCTCCAATCTACGCTCCAAAGCGAGCACGAGTCTCCATGATAATCATCCTCTCGACCGCCGTCGCACAACTCCCTCCAATATCTCGCTGCGCCGTCAGCCCTAATCTATCCGACTCCATCCTCCTCTCTAACATCAGAATCGCTCCGCTAGCACTCTCACTGGGCACCAATCCTATCAAGCGCCTTCTCCATCGCGGTCCTCCCGTTAAGGAGCTCTCCAACCTCATCCTCAATGTTCTCAATACGCACCAATGGAACCTCATCAACAAATGCCACAACATCCTCAAGTCGATCCTCACTCGCAAAGACTGGGGCCTAACAATGGGATGGTATGATGAAGGGTTCTCCGTGATGAGGAGAGTCTCAAAGAAGAAGCAGGTGCTCTCCAAGCTCCGGCGCTAGGTGCACCCTCCTCCGACCTCCATCGACTAATGAGCGGCATCATGTAGGACCAACGTCTAGCATCGACCCTCCCACGGGCTCTCGGCCGAGGTACCAAACATAGCCCGTGATATGGGTCCGAATGCGCGGGTGAGACGGACTCTTCCCAAGAGATGTCACCGGCTCGGTGTGCATCACCAAGGGTGATGATACACGGGGTGAGGATGAAACCGATACGGTGGTGGTCTGATAAATGAATGTGGTAGGTGGTGGTAGTGGTGAAACAGGTATGAGTGGTGGTGCAGGTGCAGCTGATGGTGGAAAAGCAGAGGATGATGGTATGTCAGATGGTGGAATGAAAGTGATGGGTGCCCTCGCTCATTTCCGAGCGGTATGCATAAAAGTAACACCATCCTCACGGTAACGGAATGGCCGACCAAATGGCGCGGCTCGTAGGGTTTGAGAACCTAGCTCGCGCCACGCCCGGCGAACGAGCGATGGTGATGGGCAAGAAATAGAAGACACGGAATCAGTGTGTGAGTGTGTCTGGGACATAATGTCAGAAGGTGATAGCCACTGCTGTGACTCCAGATATCGGTCATAAGTGGGGGGACCAAAAACGGGCAGATGCTCGGGTATGGTCAAAGCAGGTGGGGTGACAACGACTTCACCCTCCTCGAAGGGCTCAGTCTCAGAGGACACAGGTGTGATGAGAGCCGGTGCCAAGGGAGTAGGGGCAGAGGACATAGTATCCTCCATCTCACCGCTTGAGGTCAAGTCGATAGGGTGAGTAGCAGTCGACATGGTACTGTAACAACCCAAAAGAAAATGTGCACTTATAAGTAAATAAAGTCATGCAAGAATAAGTTTTAGTTAGTTGCGCATAATCTGCCACGCAAATCTAAATGCCTAACTAAATGAAAGCTAGCATTATAAGTTTTTCTCATGCAAGTTTTAGTAGTTATGTAATATCCGCTAAGCGAATCTCATACATGCAATCGACGAAGTAAGTAGCGGAAGGACGTGAAGTGGTGGTGTAAAACGGTCCATTTGAAAACGTGGTTATAGTCCAATTTGTTTTGAAAATACAAGTTGGTTCTCTATAACCTAGGCTCTGATGCCAATCTGTAACACCCCCAAAATCACAAAGTGACAGCGGAAGACTATTTGGGGTATTACTTAGAGGATCATAGTCATAAGTTACAGAAAACGACTCTAAAGAGACGTTTTAAATAAAAAGTTGTTACCATTTCATAAATCTCAGTGTTTTGGAAACACAAAAGGGAATACCACATGTTTGAAATTACATAAAAGATAGTTTAAACGTTTACGAAATGATAACTTTAATTGAAAACAACACCACTTCAAGCGTCCCATGACGTCCACTCCACGCCTTCATGATATTCTAATTAGTACCGAGATAAGCATGTTTAAAAGATCAACAAAATGTTGAGTGATATTCATAGGTTTAAATAATTAGTTGAACACAAGTAAAAGATGATAATTGCTTCAATACAATCACCATGGAAAACATAGATTATTATTATGCGCTAAGCTCATGACACCAAACTAATCGCATACACCTAATTATTGGTGTAAGTAATAATATTGCCCTCGAGAGATGGAATTGCCAATTCCATAGTTAACCAAATATAGTGCGCACCGGTTATTTCCGATAACCGAGTCGGGTCGTTAATTCCCATAGTACTATCCACAATATTCGCTCACTCGCAAGTGATTAATGGTTCATGATGTAAGGGACTTATGGCGGTGCAACTTAGGCTATAATAATAATGATCGTGCAAGCATACAGCTTTAAGAAAAGACTTGTGTTCTAGTTTATAGCATGCATCTCCTCATGGGTTTGAAAGAAATAAGTAAAGGCGAGGCTATGAACTCACCTTAGCAAAGTAGTATCCGAGTAGTAGAGAAGTCAAGTAAATGATGTACCGAGTACCGTCACGCGACCTATAATTGTATACCAATACTTTAATTAATACCTTTGTATTTTGACTTGGTAATATTTATATACACCAAAAGTTTAAGTTATTTATGTGTATCGTTTATTATTGAACATGATTAACCTTGGCTCATGGAAGTGCTTAGATATACATAAAAGTATAAAGAAAACGAGTGAGTCTTTGGTTCGTCGTAATTGGAAGATGACGCACGGAAGATATCGCAAACGAATAATAAATATATTTAAATTATAAAGACGTCGCTTAAAATATATATATATATATATATATATATATATATATATATACGTATATATATATATATATATATATATATATATATATATATATATATATATATATATTTAACATTTTATTATGATTGTAAAATAAAATGACTTTTCGTTTTATATGTTATAATTGTCTTTAGAAAAATAGGTATGACTTGTTTATATGTCAAAAATATATTTGATGACGAAATGTAGGAAATTATTATTGTTTTAAAATAAATCTTCTTTTTGTATGAATTAAAAGTTAATTGTATTTCGTTAGTCGTTTATATCATATGTTTATAAGATGGGACATCGTGAAAATAATATTGGAAGAAATAACGTCAAACCAGTAGGCGAGCTAGTTGTGAACAAGGCGCGAAAGATCGAAAAGACAAGTGATTCGGTATGCTTAGAATAGCGATTTTGTTGTACTTAGTGTTATGAAACTTTATTTGTTTGTTCTATACTTTGTAAACTCTTGCGTTAAACAAAGTGAGTTTAAGTATATCTCATTTTGTAAATTTAGTACTTGGTCGCTTATTAATAGGGCAAGACCCTTTGGTCCTTGATAGCGTATGTTGTGGGAGTTATTTTTGAAAGAAATCAACCAAGTAATGTGGCCAAGGACCCAAAAGGGGCTATTTTAAACCAAGCACACCTTGTAGCTTATGTGAAAACTTAATAAGAGTTACATGCCTTAAAATAGTTTGACATAAACGTAATACGGGATCAAGACTGGTAGGAGAAGAAGGAAAATACCCTTCGAGTGGTCAAGCGTTACAACTAGACACCCCCTGGGTGGTCATGCGTTGCGATACACACACCTTTTGGGTGGCTGAACATAAGTGGAATAAACACCCTTGTGTTGGGCTGAAAATAAGCCGAGACAAACACCCCAAGGGGGCTGAATTTGCAGCAAACAAACACACCTATACGAGCTGGAAATAATATTCAAAACACTCCACGAAAAGCTTTAGTATCAGCCAAAGAAATAACGGGAATTTGAGCGAAAGTTTATCTTGAAAGAGTACCTTGGTGCCCTTGTGGTTGACGCAAAGAAAAACGAGGTACACCTTATACGGGTTTAGTTTTGACACCATGTTTATGTTCTAAATATGCACTTAGTGACATCTTTAAGTAAAGGCTCAAAAGTCACAACTGAAGATACCCGCTGTGGGTTTACTAAAGAAGCGAAATATGGAACTTGGTACATGAGACTAATATCGCAACGGAAAAGAAAGCATAACCACAAAGCCTACACGTGGTCACACAAAGGTTTGGCTCCGAGGCCTATTAGACGAGCCAAGATTTAGCCAGACATTTCAATACATTTCAGATTTCAACCTTTATTATCGCTACCATTCATTTACCCATTTTAACCGTTTCAAGTAGTATTGCTTAATGAAGGTTTATACGTTTTCGACTTTGGCTTCTAATGAGCTAACGAAATAATTCAAAAGATAAGCCAATACAAACACTTGTTCCTTTTATCATGATAATAACCCATTATTTTAGCAAATGACCATATCCTTCGACCACAATGTAAATCAAAAGCAGAAAAGTGGTTTTCCAATCTTATGTAAAAAAAAATTAAATCGATCTACAAGAAACAACCAAATCCATTCGCCAAGCTATTTATGCGTTGACAAGGGTTTCATCATTTTTGACCCAAAACAAGTTTAAACCAAGACTAATAACAATACTCAAGAACCAAAATCACTAATACAAAAGATCAATATTAAAACTAAGATGAGGAAAAGAAAAACATGGAAACCTTATGATGCCGACGAAGACCGTTCGTAGGGATTCACACAATCTTTACCCAAAAACCAATCCGAGCGCTCCAACTCCAATACTAAACTTTCTCTTTTTTTTGTGTGATGAAAGTAAGTGAGAGATGTGTGAAAACCAGGTCATTCGTGGCCTTTAAATAGATGTAGAGAGGAAGTTCTCCTTGGACCATTCGGGGGGTAGCATTAAGAGTCCTTCTTGGGAAAAACTACAAGGTCTTCACGTGGTCTTCCTCTCATCTTCGTCTTCGGTGGTGGTCCAAGGACCCTTGGTTTGTCGACTTCTTCATAGGATAAGCCAAAGAGGTAACTAAGCTTGGGTTGAAGTTATTAGTGATGTTGGGAAAGAAGTTTTGGAGGTTATACTCTTTGGGAAAAAGCAGCGTGAGCGAGGGAGGAGCGATTAAGGAGGGTTGCGGTGGGCGTTAGTTTCGAGGAGCAGGTGAAGGAAATAAGAAAGAGATGATGAAAGGGGGAGAGATAAGGGGGCGTGGGTTAGAGTAGGGTGGGGAAAGATATATATATTTTTTTTTGTGAATTGGTTATTAGTAAAGAAAATAAAAGGTAGTGATTATTTATTTGTTGTGTAAATATATTGTACACAATGTATTTTGTGCTCCGTTGTTAGCTCGTAAATGTATAGCTTTAACGGCACAATTATATTACTTATATTTTTGGATACGTCATAAATAAACGGACATGATGATGAAACTTTAGATTTTTATTAGTTCGCTTTTATTTCCTCGCATTTTCTTTTATTTATTCTGGTACGCGTGCGGACTCATAAGACAAGAAAATTTTCTTGTGAGACTGATTTAGAAATCAGTAAAGATCAGGCATGGTTAAATAAGACTACTCGGATAGGCATAAATTCTTATGCAAGAAAATGAAATGTACATGCTAAAATGCTCAATTTAGATCAAATAAATTTGATAAACAGTCTAGTTCATAAATATGAAGATTTAAAATAGTGAAATTTTTCCAAGTGACAACAGAAACAAACGAAACCTTCGCGTAAAATCGGCGGTAATAATATATAAGACTCGATTTAAACTAGGATATAATGCTTGTGGAATGGATGTTTACAAAATTTACGGAAAATAAAGACCGAAAATTCCAAATTTTTTAAGTAGCTCGTAAAACGAGAGAAAAATAATATGTTGTTTTACTCCTTCGACGCCGTCAAAGTTATCCCTGACAAAAGCGGTGCGATTTTCGAAAATTTTTGGAAAACTTACATCTTGAATCTGAAAAAAATTTCGCAAAACATCCATTATGACTCGATACAAGCATTTGACTCGAACAAACACACAAATATATCTTTTAATGAATTGTTATTCTCATGTTTACGTTTCCTTGAAAACGTGTGTAATCCTCCCTACACTTATCCCTTATGTAAAATACCTTTATATGCAATTAAGACGAGGTTAAAAACAAAATAAAGTATTTTTACAAATTTAAACATGAGAATAAACAATCGATAAAAGATATATGACACTAACAAGCAAACAATTAAGCATGGGTTGCCTCCCACGAAGCGCTTTTGTTTATTTAAGAGTCTTGTAGCTAGACTCGTAGTCGTGCTCCTATGTTGCCTTGCTTTGCATTCTCAATGAGAATTCTATCATGTTGATAAAATTTTCATCGACTTTATACCTAGGCCCTGTGGTCAAGCAATCCTTATAATAATGCATCCTTTCCCACATAAATTTATAACCTTTTCAACATCGTCCTTGCTTTTGTCCTCAAAGCTTTGATGTCTCGTTCATAAATGGGCAAGTGGCTATATTCATTTGTTTTCCAAGGCATCCTATAAGTGATCTCATCGTTCCTTCCTTAAACCTAACCGCTCCATCATGCTTGTTATGGCTCATTTTAGATGTTTCAACAAACGGTTTCCCTAGCACTACTTGGGATAAGCTATAGTCAATGACGCATCCTACATCTTCTAGGACCATAAAATCAACTAGGTAGGTGAAATTTCCTATAAAGACATGCACATCCTTGACTCTTACCACAAAGTTGCAAACTCACCGGATACTTAGGGTCTCTCCTAATATTAAGCCGCTCATTCATAATGTCATTATAAAGCAGATGACATCACATTAATGGGAGATTCGTGATCAATGTAAGCGTGGTTTACACTCTTATATCCGATCATACAAGGGATTTTTAGGTTCCGAGATTTCTCCTAATCTTTGGGCATATCCTAATGATAGGTGATCGTGGATTATCAATTATGTATTGATGGTAAGCAACCTCTTCCTTTGTGGGGCAAAGATTGAAGTAAGCACTATCTTCCACATTCACATTTTATTCATCATGCCATCTTCCGAATTATCGTTAATCATAGAGCCAACTACCGAGGCGCCGACTACTTTCTCAACAGACTTCCCTAATTGTACTATCGAATATTTTACGCAAACTCGAAGGTCGGTGTTTCTACTCACATAACGGCTTCGACGGTTGTGTTGGTCATTGGTTTGGGTTTTGGTGGCGGTGATTTATTTGGTGCGGGGTTGATGAATGGTGGGTGGTTATCACCTTCCATGATGAAAAGTGATGGGATTACGAACAAAGGTCACGAAGAAAGGGATAGACCAAGAGAAAGCTAAGAATGAGAAAAAGTTTACTTGATAGGAATCAAGCAAAGAAACCTAAACGAGGTGGACTACTAACTAGCTATTCTATTCCCGCAAATGCGCCTAAAAACTTGATAACGCTACACGCCGCTCGGGGTCAAAGGAACTTCCTTTCGTCGAAAAAGTTTTTCAACACCCCAGGCAAAGTGAACCTAATCGTTGTAGTGTAGTATTAGGGTAAGCCACGGTATTGATATCGTTCTCAGGGGAATAGGAATGCTAGTGAGAAGTTACTACGCTAAGGTTGTGGTTGAGGAAGATTATTTTTATCTTTTATAATTTTTAAGGAAAGGAAATGTACAATCTCGGGGCCTCGAATTGGGGTTGGTATTGCAACTGATTACTCTACTTATCTAATTATCTAATCTAAGGTGTATGTAGTCTATGTCTAATTAATGTGTGCTCGTATGATAGTTTAAAGATGTGTTTACTTAGGTGTTACTACTCCTTAATTATCTCCTATTGGTGGTTGAATTGTCACGCCCTTATTCCTAGTCGTTGTGTGTCTAAGGTTGTAGGGTATGCTTTTCTCCCTAACTCTTTGAACTTACCAAAGGGTCTCGCCTACAAAACCCACTAGATAATAAACTCTTACTCTAAGGCACTCTTTGGATGGTTTAGCTTACAACTACTCAAGGAGTCATATTCTAAGGTTCACAAAGATTTAATCAAGCATTAAGTACACAACGAATGACCTATCGCATTACTAGATCATTAACCAACTAAGATAAGAAACAACCAATCAATATTCAATAATTAAGTTTCATATCCCTAAGCAAACACACAAGTAAATTAGCTTGGACATGGAAAACATGCAAGCATACACAAATAATCAAAGACATAATTGTATTAATGAAGTAAAACACTTATCTTGGTGTAAGATAGGGTTTGGAACCCTAAAATAATGTAGACAAGATGCCTTGGTTCGGTTTAGGTTTTTACTCCAAAAGACTACACACTGAATAATGAAAAATTGATTCTATATATATATTACACATGCGACACGCCACTTTATGTTTTGTGACGCCGTGTCGCCGCCATTAGGGTTTCGCCTTGTCCACGTTAGACTTGCGACGCGGCCACCTTATGCTTGCGACGCCGTCTCTTCGACTTCGACGCCGTCCGATTACATCTAGGTCGTCGAGTCGCGACGGCCAACTCTTTTATAACTTGACGTCGTCACGAAAATGGGATTTTGGCTTCGTCTCCGTCATTAAAGATCCTCCGACGGCGCCACACTTAACACCGACGCCGTCTCCTTATATTTCACTTTGAGTGTCTTGATTCGACTTTGGCAATTTTCTTCAGATAATCGCGCTTTTTCGTCAAATAAGTGTCATTCCAAAGATTTTGCCTTCAAGAGACCTAAAAGTGAAAAGGAACGATATTAAGCAATAACGGATACAAAAGTGATCAAATAAGGGCTTAAACGACCCCTCAAAAAGGTACCTTTTAAAACCTTATCAGCGAGACTAAAGCGTTGTTTCATCTTCACAGGTATCCAGAAGACTTACTTTACAAGGCTGAGGGATATCTGAAGAACCTTACAAAAAAATACTTCGACATATTGCATTACAAATTCATGTTTCATTTAAATGTTGTGAATTTCTGCAGCCAATATTGTTTAATCACTTTTGAAATAGTGATTTAACTGGTTTGAAACTTTAAATGAATATTTCATATGTTCTATAATAAGTAGGGGTGAGCAAAATCGACTTAGATCCGAACTGAAACCGACAACCCGAAAAAATCGACCGAACACCGAACCGATTCCAAGAACTCGGGTATAAGTCGGTTTACATATTTTCGGACAAGTCGGCTCAGGTCGGGTCGGGTCGGCCCAAAACCAACAAACCGAACCGAACCGAGTCTACCGAAACCGACCCGACTTAATTTCGCGTCGGTTTTGGTTTGGGTTTTGGGCAAAGTCGGTTTTGGGTTGAGTCGGTTTGCGGGTCAGGTTGACCTAAATGCTCACCCATAATAATAAGTATTGAGATTGCTATTTTGGGATATTCTTAAATAATTCTTTATTTTGTATTTTAATCAATGAGAAGAAAGCTTAGTAGACGAATATGATACTTGATTTGTGAAGAGTATAGTTAATGAAATTTTTTAAAATTTTGTGCATTTCGAAAGTAGACATTTATTACGGGACGGAGATTATCTATACTACTTTATAATACATTTGAGAATTGCTTATAAAAGAAGGCTTAAAAAATTTGGGGTGTGTTTGGTATGGGGTTATGGGAATGGGGTTATGGATTTCATAGTGATTAAAGGTGTTTGTTTAGTGGGCCCAGGAATGAAATAAGTATATCATAGTCATAGATTCACTACTCACCAATTTGGTGTCTATGAAATCCATTCCACAAGCCTCTCTTTTCCACCACAAAATTCAAATATCTATACACTTTTTCATACCATATTTTGTCATCAAAACATAAACAATCGTAATAATATATTTTTTCATATATATTGTTATTCTACCCCATACCAAATCCGATACTCATTGTGATTCCTAGCAACAAACCAAACGGCCCCTTACACACTTGCTTATAGTGGAAATGTTTGATCAAATGCTAATATTAATAACCGACATGTTCTTTAAAATGAATTAATTTATGTAATTAATAATATAAATGATTGTAACCGAAAATATTTAAAACTCAATTAAGTAAATAACATTATTAGCTTTCGGTTACACATTTTTAAATTCACATTAAATTATATGTTATTTGTTTTAGTATAAAAAGGATAATGAAGAGATTATAGATTTATTTTAAAAATGATTGTGTACAATTTGTTAACGTGGTGAAAGAAGAGACGCTGGCTTGATATGGTGAAGTAAACCACGACGTTTTTGCAATACTAACAATTGACATTGTTTTTGTCTTCACATTATCACCAACTACGACGTGTCATCACTGTTACCATATACCAAAACACCACCATTGTTGCTTTATCCTTTTTTGGTTTTGATGCATTGCACATATACTGTTATAATGTATAAAGATTATTGTGATGCTTTAATTGTATGCTATTATGGGTTATTTAGTTATACCGGTATCTGACGCCGCAATACGCGAATACCTGAATACCCGGCTAGTAATACTACATGCATCCGGATGCAATAAAGCTTATTGGCTAAATAAATATTCAATGCAAACCATCGAGAAAAAAATAATGATAATGATGTAGTCATTATTAGTGCCTTAGTAGAGATATTATAAATGGTTGGTAACTCATGATGCGGTTTTTTATTGGAACAAAAAATAAAGTAGTCAATGATTGTATATTAGTGTAGTTGTATTGTACTCCCTCCGTCTCGAAATAATTGTCCATATTTCCTTTTTTAGATGTCTCAAAATAATTGTCCGCCTTCTATTTTAGGTAATAAAAAGAGAATTTAGTGGAGGAATATTCTATTCGAGTGGTTGAAATTTATAGATCCCACTTTTATTAAACTATGCTTTGTCTCAGTGACAATAATTTTGAGATTTTATGAGTATATAATTTTGGAGACAAAAGTGTGAACAAACACATATAGTGAGGATTTGGTGTCGCTTATTACCTACCATTATTTCATGCCCCAGGTATTTGTCGTTCCCGCCAACTATTTTCTTTTGTCAACATTATGGCGGGAGGATTGAAATATTTTTAAGAAAAACATGTTAAAGGACAAAAGGGTATTTGGGATTTGTTTATTACGGATAATTTATTTGTCTAAAAGAATCACTCATTTTGTTATCTATCTTAAGTTTAATAGTTATTGTCTCGTATAATCAAGTACTATAAGTGTGGTGTCAACCATGTTTAACAAGTTTTTTCATGCCTAATCACCCACCAATAATATCCTTCCATCTCATCTCATACATATCTCATACCTAACAATAGATTTTTTGTGACAACCATGTCTAACCCATACCTCATCTATTTTTTTTATTTTTATTTTTTTATCTTCATACATATGTACTATAGGTCTAGGTCTTCCCACTTGGTCTTGGTCTTCCCATTTAAAAGTCTTTTGAGTCACAAACAAATCATGTCATTAGTTAAAAAACACATACACAAGCACCATGGTACTGTGTGTAAAAAATATCCAAAATGGTTGCATCAGAACCAGATTTAGTGAAGAAGAAATAGATGGTTGACTTTATTCTTGTCGTGGAGATGTGTGTTGCATCAAACACACACACAAGCACCATCTATACACATGTCGTGGAGATGTCAATAAATAGGATTCAAGTATGTAGAAAGAGATGGTTGGCTTTATTTGGTTGATGTAGAATCGGTAAACAATACCGATTTGGGTCCAATTCATCCCACACCGATTCATGCTTAGGAGGAGGCAATGGTCATGTCGATCGGCATGTTTGATGCCGAATGCATACCGACGAGCGTTGCCAGTCCCCTAAGGGAAGTGATTTGAACACTTAATATATTGATTGAGACACTCACAATATAATTAACTCAAGCACAGAAAATAAATGTCCCAATAACTAATTAAAATGTGCAAATCACTTCGCCAAAATATAATTTAAAGAAAGAAAGTAGAGTGCACACACATATGAGTCTAGTGACTTGTCTAAGTCATACGAGAGTCTCGTGACTATACGTTAGGGCTGAGCAAATCCACCCGAAAACCGACCGAAACCGGATTGAACCGAACCGAACCGACTTTTTTCGGTTTTGTATATTTATTTCGATTTTTGTCGGTTTCGGTTCGGTTTTGTCGGTTTTTTCGGATTGAAACCTGAAAACCGACCCGAACCGAGTTATTCGGTTCGGTCTCGGTTTTTTATATATATTTTTCGTTCGGTCCTCGATTTGAGTTTTTTCTTTTTTCGATTTTAAGTTCGGGTTGGTTTTTGTCAGTTCGGGTCTGGTTTGACCCGATGCTCACCCCTACTATACGTTAGTCACAAGATCCAAAACCTAACGTGTACATTACTAACATAAACATACATCGAAACCTTTAACTATTACAGATAAGAATCTCGATAATGATTCACACTATGTATCTTTTCATACGAATTTTCAATTTTGGATTTTTTAAGCTCCATCTTCTCATCAATCAACTGATCATATGTTTAAACTTTCTTAAACCTATATCTTCTTTATCACCCAACTTTATTAGCCTTGACCATTAGGGTCTTCTAACCTGTCTGCACAACTCTTTGCATCTTGTAGACGTTTTCCTTATACTAATGTTTGAAGCTAACAATCTTCTCATTTCAAACAAATCCATATGCAAATGATGTAGATACTTTTCCAGGCTTTTCAACGTCAGTTTCTCCACTCACACATCCTTTTGTGCAAATTTACCATTCAATCTATCTTGATTATCAACATCCTTCACCGTTCTTTTCTCTTCCCCTTATTTAGCCTCAAATACATTTACATCATTTACATTCCTGCCCAATTCCTTGTCATCTGAAGAAACTCTTAATTCTTCTCCACAATTTCGTTATTCGTCTGATGGATTTGACGAGCTGGATGGTTGATATGTGTTGTTGATGTGGTATATATTGTGGTGGTGTTGTTGCATAAGATAACTTTTTTTTTGTGGATTTTGATAGTAAAGAAAAATTCCCAATTAGCAAAGATCGGATAAGTTACTTGTTGCTGCATGGAAATCTTTTCCATATAACTTTTATCCCCTTTAGAGTCATCCTAAGTTGGATTATTCTAAAGACGTTCGTGGGATTAAGTGTAACATGTAGTTTCCAAAATGGCACCAGTAAAATATACGTTGTTGTTGTTGTTGATGTTGTTGTTACTTCAGTCAATATAGTTGTTGGTGATGGTTTAGATTGAGATATTGTTGTTGTCAGTGTAGGTACATTAGTTGACGTTGTTGTTGTTGTTGTTGATATTTTATTATGTTGATGTTGTCGTTTGTTAATGGGTAACAAACCTGGACCACTTAGATTAACCAGCTAACATACAATTTCAAAACTACTATAAATGATAGTATTGGCAGGTTTCTAGATGATCATAGTGAAAGATCTTATAAATTACATTGTTATAAATAGTTTTAAAATCATAGATTCCAAAACGATGCACGATCCCAACCGTCGTCTTATGTAAATTCTCACGCGCTTGATGAAGACTCGTCTTCGTTACTACTTGCGCTTGATTAGCTAACGACCTTTGAGGAGATTAATTAACCTTTATAGTTGGATAATGCTTACATAAACTAAACGAATACAAATGTTTGGATTATTCACTTACCAATGTACGAGGGTGATCCTTTCTTTTAAAGCTTCAATTGGGGTTTAAGTGAAGGTCATGATTGTGATAAATGAATGATATCGTCGAAATTAAGATGTCGTCATTAAAATATTCACGAATTACACATGTGCGCTCTTTTTAGCGAAGGACAGAACGGTGGTGAGATTTGTAGGTTCAGATGATCGTGTGTTTAGTATGTATCTCAATAATGTATGGAGTGTATGTACCACGATCATCATGATGTTTCATTGTGAACATGACACATATCCAAT
Organism: Chrysanthemum lavandulifolium; assembly: GCA_022545495.1. Classification (NCBI taxonomy): domain Eukaryota; kingdom Viridiplantae; phylum Streptophyta; class Magnoliopsida; order Asterales; family Asteraceae; genus Chrysanthemum; species Chrysanthemum lavandulifolium. The sequence continues at coordinate 84,215,895 of CM040243.1, read as the reverse complement.
GTGGTTATCATGCACGAGCCAATAGTATTTGAATGCGTTTGAATGTATCCACCAACTTCTAAAAAATTCCACACATATATGACTCTAGGTATATATATGTACATAGGAAAGGTCTAATTTCATGATGTCCATTTAATTATACTCGAGGTGATGATGTTGACGTGTATCATAAGTAGTTCACGTGAGACTTGTCCATTAATTAAGTTACCTTTTAAGGAGATAAATCTACTTTAATTTGAGTTATGAGCATGTATAGTACGACATGCTTCTCGCCCAAAAGAAGCACTCACTAGCTAGCAATGTTATTCAATATACAAGGACAATTCCTGTTTTTAGAGTGTTAATTATGGTTTATACGAAGGTTATGTATTGTAATAAATGAGGGAGGTCGTAGCAATTATGATGTTTTCGTTAAAAGAGATATGAATTACACGTGTGAGTTTTTTCTTGGCGAATGACAAAACAGAGTGACATTTGTAGGTTCAAATGATCGTGTATCTAGAGTATGTATCACAGAAATGTATGTACCACAATTATCATGATGTTTCATTGTGAGGATGCCATGTATCCAATGAAAACGGTCATCATGCATATGCCAATGGTATTTGATTGCGTTCGAATGTATTAGCCAACTTCTAAAAGATTATGTACATATATGACTCTCTAGGAATATACCTACATGGGAAAAGTACAATCGTATGATGTCCATTTTATTATACTTAAGGGTGATGATATTGACATGTATCATAAATGGTTCACGTGTGACTTTTCCACTAAATAAGTTACCTTTTAAGGACATAAATCTACTTTGATTGAGTTCTGAGCCTGTAGGGCACGACATTCTTCTCGCCAAAAAGAACCACTGACTAGCTAGCAATGTTAATTACGTGCCAATATATGATGACAATTCTTGTTTTAGAGCTTCAATTAGGGTTTATACAAAGGTCATGTACTGTAATAAATGAGAGAGATCGTGGCAATTATGATGTCGTTGTTAAAAGAAACATGAATTATTCGTGCGAGTTTTTTCTTAGCGAATGACAAAATGGAGTGACATTTCTAGGTTTAAATGACCGTGTATCTAGAGTATGTATCACGATAATGTATGTACCGCGATTGTCATGAATTTCCGTTGTGAAGATGGCACATATCCAATGTACAATAGTCATGCATATGCTAATGGTATTTGACTGCGTTCGAATGCATCAACCAACTTTCAAAAGTATATGTACATATATGACTCTCTAGGGATATACCTACATGGGAAAAGTACAATCGTATGATGTCCATTTTATTATACTTAAGGGTGATGATATTGACATGTATCGTAAATGGTTCACGTGTGACTTTTCCACTAATTAAGTTACCTTTTAAGGACATAAATCTACTTTGATTGAGTTATGAGCCTGTAGGGCACGACATTCTTCCCGCCAAAAAGAACCACTAACTAGCTAGCAATGTTAATTACGTGCAAATATACGATGACAATTCTTGTTTTAGAGCTTCAATTAGGGTTTATACAAAGGTCATGTACTGTAATAAATGAGAGAGATTGTGGCAGTTATGATGCCGTCATGAAAAGAAACATAAATTACACGTGTGAGTTTTTTTATTGGCGAATGACAAAACGAAGTGACATTTGTAGGTTTAAATGATCGTGTATCTAAAGTATGTATCACGTCAATGCATGTACCACGATTATCATGATGTGTCCGTTGTGAGGATGGTACATATCCAATGCACAACGGGCATCATGCATATGCCAATGGCGTTTGACTGTGTTCGAATGTATTAACCAACTTCTAAAAGATAATGTACATATATGACTCTCTAGGAATATACCTACAAGGGAAAAGTACAATTGTACGCTGTCTAATTTATTATACTCGACGGTCATGATATTAACATGTATCATAAATAGGTCACGTGAGACTGACCCCATTAATTAGGTGTCCTTTTAAGGACATAAACAAACTTTGACTGAGTTATGAGCTTATAAGGCTGATCTCCTTCCCACCTAAAAGAATCACTTGCCAGCTAGCGATACTAATGAAGGGCTAGTTTGAAGACATACTCAAAACCATGCTTTTCAAACTGAACGTAACACCCGTCCTCCAAATCAAAAGAAAAAGGGGGAAAAAGATGGAGTGCGGCCTTCTAAAGCACATGTAACGCACAATCAGATTACTCACGCAAAAAATCTCTTTTTTTTAATGTATATTATTGTAAAAAACTGCGTACTTGTAAAAATTGCTCTAACTTATTGTAACACCACGTCATTGCATGTGATTTCACATTCGTTTTTAGTTACCGAAGTTAGCTATTTCAGATAACATATTTATCGACGTTTATCTATCGTGAAATTAATCCGAGAAACTATTTTTTATATCAATATTAGCTACACGTTTTAAACACCATACAATATCTAAAAGCACTTAAAAATGGAACTCGCCAAAATTCTTTTTCCATGATTAGTAAAGGAATTCGCCAAAATCTAAACATATGAAAAATTTAAACAAAAAGGAATACAATATGTTTGAAAATTTTGAAATGAGGGGTAACATGGTAAATTAACACAAAATTTAAGCATTGCTAGGGTTGAGTGTCCCGCCGACCAGCGGCACCCACTCAGTCACTTGTTTTTGTTTTCCCTCTTCCCAAAAACCTATTTTTTTATTACTATTTAAACACACAAACTGGTCTTCAGCAGTCAAACTCATAACCCAAACAAAGGCTGCAAATATATAACCAACGGCCACCCCCCTCATCACTCACTCATTTCTATACTCAAACACAATCATACATACATTTTGATTGATTTTTTTCATCATTCTCATCATGGATCTGCTAGATAAGGTACACTAGACTAGTTTTTTCTCGTTCTTTCCTATTTTTTTTAAAAAAAAAATGTATGAATTTGAATGACATGTTTTGTTTTTTTACAGAGATCAAGTGGTGAAAGTGAAGAGGAAATGAATGAAAGCAGCGGTGATTCAAGAAGCTGTACGGATTGTAAGACAACTTCAACTCCTCTCTGGAGAGGCGGTCCTCATGGTCCTAAGGTACATTCTTTTAACCTGATTTCATTTTCATTTTTATTTTGATTGAAATTAAACGTTATGTGTATATGTTTTTTGTTTTTTTGTTTTTTTTGAGTTTTTTCTTTGAAACTCTTGTGTGACGTCACATGTGGATAAAATGCTCATGTTTGAATTTGTTTGATCCGGGCCATGAAAAATATTTTGATCGATTTTTTTATGATTACTGTTATAATCTTGAATTTTTTGTATTTTTTATGCTAAATTTTAAGAGGTGTTTTTTAATAAATTTTTATGTATTCATGTGTTTACATTTTAAACAAATAAGTTTTATTTTAGATTATTTATGAGAATATATATTTACTTTTAAATCTATCAATCTATCATAAGTTACTTTGCATATATAGTTCTGGATTTGTTTCTGTTGATTGATTTATGATGATTATGTGCGATCAGATACGATGTATTTAAACTTATTTGATTGAAATTTTAAAATGATGCAACCGGGTTTGTTGTATCTATTCTTATTCTTTTTCTGTTATACATGTGTGAAGACACTTTGCAACGCGTGTGGGATCAAATACAACAAGAGACGAAGAGCACAACTCAGAGGATTGGATCAAAGCGGAAAAGGAATCGCAAAGAGTGCGGTGAAACCAAATAGTGATCTGAAGTTGAATGTGAGATTGATGGTACCTAATAAAAATAAAAAACCGCAACAACAGCGACAACAAGAAAAACTGCAACACCAACGACGGCAGGTAAAACTTCAACTACAACGACAACGAGAAGCACTGCAACAGCGACGACAACAAGAACAAGAACAACAACAACAACAACAAGAACAACAACAGCCAAGAAAGAGATCGACATATGAAAGAGGGAAGCCATGGTGGAACAAGCTGGGAGAAGAAGAGCAAGCTGCTATTTTGTTAATGGCTATATCTTGTGGCGGATCGAAGTATTGATGAATTGAAACCTTAACTAACCGTATCACCAGCGTTGCCCAAATCTAGTAAAAAGAAGGGGCAAAAAATTTCATTTTGTTGTGCTTTGTTGACTAACTATCTTGAATTGTGGATCATTTTCATTGCAATCTAGCTAACAATGGTTTTTTTGGGTCAATTTTGACATCCTCTTGAGTGCACTTTTTGTTTGGCTTTATGAATATAAAGTGCCATGACTTATGGAAAGGGTAATTAAAGATAGACTAATTAGCAGCTATTTTCACAATGCAGGTTGACAAAAGGAAAGCTAACATGACTAGCCAGCACTCAATCAAGTGGGGTGTTTGTTAGTTTTTCACTTACATATGATGCTAAAAAAATAGTGTATTTCTATATTTTTTAACATCTTTGGGTTTGCGTGTTTCCGTAACTTCAAACGATTAGTATACTGTACATGTTACAGTTACAAGTCTTGATTAAGAAAAAGAACTACCTTGGTTATCGTAATCTTTAGTTTGGAAATCTTGATGGTTAATTTAGCAATTGCGGCTTTGGAATCTTGAGTCGAAACCCAAGTTCAGGCTGGATCATGAAGCGAAAGATCTTGCCAATATAATGTCGTATCTTGTTATGCACGCATACTATACTAATGGTTCGTTGGGTTTGAAGCATAATCTTAAACTCAGATTCCCTTTCACATATTGTGCTTCAGCAACTTCATGTAAGCCAGTCAACATTACCAATTATCAACTTTTTTAATAAAGTTTGTGTTATCAAAAAAAGAGTCGTATAAATTGTAAAAAATGTTAAGATGATCGTATTGACCGTTTGATGTGGTAGTAGTGAATCAACTTGAACTTTTAACCTGTTTACTTCGTGCTTATGTCTTGTGTTAGAAGACGTAAGAAAAAACGATAAAAGTTCAATCATTGATTAATTAAGGGCGTTAATAATTAGTTAACACAATTGACAGAACTGAATTATACGAACAGGACAATTGTAGTTTGGTGTACATGCTTTTGATACGTTACTGTCACTTCATTTTTAAAAGCTTTAAAGCCTGCATATAGGAGTAATTGACATCCAACAAAGTGGGAGGACATTTTGATTCCTCTTTTGCAAGTCAACTATATTAACAGTTGTTTTTTATAGTACATGGGATAGTTAGTTGTGCATTTGGATTTATACACAAGCATATCAGGTAGACCTTACAGTACTTATTCATGTGAGCCGGTTAGATTATTCATATTCTGTGACTACGAGATTTGTTTGACATTCAACGAATTTGAATGATTCCCCTTTTAAAAGTATACATACGCTTATCGTTTTTCCAAATGAGTCACTTAGTTGGTTGCACAAATCATAAAAGGAATTTTTCCCGAGAAATTCTGCATCAAGCGTTTTCTCATTTATTCACATGATCTGATAAATTATTCATATTCTGCGACAACGAGATTCCCTATTAAATGAATACCTTCGCTTATCGCTTTTTTCCATATAAGCAGTTGGTTGCTCAATTCATGAAATAAAATCTTTCCGAGAACTTCTACACCAAGCGTTAATAGCCGAATGAAGTTATACTACCCTTCTCTTTATAGATTGTGTCAAAGATCACATTACAATGTTGTACCAAAAGGTTTTTGGTCAATTGTTATATGGATATAATTAGAATGTCCTTACCAGTTACCAGTCAATAGCTTGTCAATTGAAACCAAGTGTCTGAGTCAAAATTTGGGCCTTCGGATAACCAAGCCCTTTAAGAGGATTGTTTTCGGATTTGGGCTTTGTCGACACAGATGGCCTGGCTGCGTGTAAAATGATTATTGATTAAGAATACGTGACCCTTTGGTAGTTTAGTTATATGCAGCCTTTAAACTGTTGTCACTAATCTTAACTCCCCAACTATCTTGGCTGTACTCTTTGCTACATATAGTCGACTCGCGTTATGGAAACCGTAGACCCATGTCTAAAAATTCGTATATAATAAGCCAAATTGTTTTGATCTATATCGTAAATGAATTGTATCTCATATGGCGTTGTACTTGTAGTAATTTCTGCTGTATAATCATCTTGAAGTAATGCTATGAAAGGGAGGCAAAAGATAGTTGAAAATGCAAAAGTGTCATGTGACTAAAGTTCAAAAATGCCAAAAAAAAAGGATTCTAGATGAGTAACTATATATGCCTTTGCTTTTGCTGATACACAAAAAGAGAAAAGCAGTTAGAAGATCAAATAAACGATGCTCCTCCTGAATCATGGTCCTTCGCCATTCTCTACTCCGGTCCCCCTTTATTTTCTGTCTTTCTTCCCTAAAAAATGATTTTTCTTTTGAGGAATGAGGACAAATGTTCAATTAATGGACTTATATGAAACTTAAAAAGTTATGCAATTACAAAGTAGTTTTTTCGTGTCTTGAATCTTATGATTTAGAATGGAAGGTGGGTCGATGAACATTTGAAAGTTACGGAAATCTTAAATATCTCAAATCGATAAAAGTAAAGGTGAAAACGAGCCGAGCCGAGCCTGCCAGAGCTCGAGCTTGGCTCGTTTATATATAAAAAGCTCGAGCTCGAGCTCGTTTCGAGCCTCACCTTTTGAGCTCGAGCTCGGCTCGTTAACACAAGGCTCGAGCTGGTTAACACGCTTATCACATTATAGAAAATATATATACGTATATTTAGGGGCTCGTTTAGGCTCATGAGTTTAAACGAGCTTTATATATAAATGGCCGAGCTCGATTATTAAAAGAGCCCAAACTTAGGCTCGAGATCGTTTAGACTCGACTGTTCGAACTTTTTACGGATCCGATCCCAAACTTTTCACGAGCGGCCCCTAGATAAAAGTAATAAAATAAATAAAAGAGCCTAAACGAGCTTTTTGTATATAGCTCTAGCTCGAGCTCGATTATTAAATGAGCCCAAACTTAGGCTCGAGATCGTTTAGACTCGACTCGTTCGAGTTTTTTACCGATCCGATCCCAAACTTTTCACGAGCGGCCCCTAGATAAAAGTAATAAAATCAGATGAAAATTTAAAGAGTAGTTATCTGCTCTTCTAACTACTCTATTTAAACTTCCAACTAATTATATACAATTTAACACATCAACTATATATAAAAGCATTCGTTTGACCTTTGCTCCGATGTGGGCTAAGGTTAGTAGGTTTCATATGACATTTTATGCAAGTTAAAAAGCATAATTGAATTCGAGTAGAAATCTCTTTAGTATGACTTCAATTCAGTATGTTAGTAGCTCATTTTTCACCTTAACTCAAAGGAGTCGTTACTAGTCGATAAAGGCGACCATTTGCAACCCTACATGGCTACACAATCACTCAAATGATATCCATGGTATGTTATCAACTTATTTTCTCATTAATAAGTATCGGAATTGCCATTCAAATCAACAATCAAATTGTATGTAACCATGCTTTCAAAGTTTCTAAAAGAAAAGGCAACTGAAGGAGTAGTGGTCTTAATGATTTTAGTATTTTTCTTAGAACTGGAAATACTTTGAGAACAATTATCATTAGGCTTGTGACTTTGTTTGGCTAAAATTTTACAAAAACAACTCATCATCCAATCCTGAAAAATTTAATCGTACATCATTTGCTTTAAACAAATTTTTTTTTTCTCGTTGTATCACTTGCAATCGCATGATCACTTTCCAAAGTAAACTATTCGACCCTAACGCCCTGGGTTACACGAATATCTACTGGGATAAGACTAAACGTAGTTATAAATTAGGCACAATTCAATAACCCTTTGCTTGAAGTGTTAATCGTTTTCAGGTGTTCTTTCATGCATGATCAAATTTCCTATTTATAGGAAAATACTCTTAGCTAGTCAAATGGAATTATGAGTATTAATCACCATTAATAGCCTCATAATTATCCCCATTATAGCCGTTAGTGGTTACATGACCAATTAAACGTGGTCATTATGCGATTGTAACCGCCACTTGAATAGGTCAATCCTCACAAGCAAGACTTTAACACTAGCAGCACTTTCATACCACTAGCAAAGAATTTCATAACACTAGCAAAGGAAAACATAGCACTAGCAGGGAAACCATGCCTATCCGCTGCTAACTTAGCACTAGCGGTGGAAACACCGCCATCACTACCAACTTAGCACTAGCGTGGAAACACTACCTATCAAGTACTATCTTAGCACTACCAATACAAACCACTATTAGAGTCGTGGTGTTCATGGACCTTATGGGTGTACATCTGCACCTCCCAACCCATTACCGATGTGAACTAATCCCACAAGTGCACTAAATTTTCCAACAATCCTCCCAAATTTAGTTCACTTCCTATGCATGAAAACAAACATCAAACAAAACATGTGCATAAACGAAAATGTCACGAGGATTAAATTTTCATCTTAGTAAATTACACGTTCAAATATTCGAGAATCGGTGTTCTAAGAATTGAACCTTCAACCCATTTGAATACACCAAGATAAATTACACACAAATTTTCCAACACTTAAAAGCTCCCGACACTATACAAGCCATGTGTCCATATCCAAATTCATAAATGTTGTAAAAGCTAAAGTCCAAAAGCTTCTGAGCGGCAAAACTTCAACATTCATATAGGTGGTTCCTCTTTATTCATGCTCCCGCCAAGCACTTTTTCAAAGAAAATTAACCATTAAGTAAAGACTTCATCCTCCTTTCAAGCAGTTCTCGAGCACAACCTTGGGATGTAAATAAAACATGTGATCCACCCACCTCGAATGTTCGACTTTCCACATTGAACTCAACTCCTAAGTTTCTTCGTGAGGAGTGGGTGTCCTAGCATTCAATGACTAAGTTGGACTTAAACCCATCCCTTTAGCAGACTTTATAACCAAGTCTCTAGCCAAACCCTTCGTCAAGTGATAAACTAAATTTTGTTGAGATCTAACAAACTCTATAGATACCACCCCATTCATGATAAGCTCACGAATCATGCTATGTCTAACACCTAAGTGTCTAGACTTACCATTGTACATCCGGCTATAAGCCTTAGCCAATGTAGTCGCACTATCACAATGAGATAGAAATAGGTGCTATAGGTTTAGAGCCACAATGGAATCTCAAGAAGCAAGTTTTTCAACCATTCGACTTCTTTACCAAAGAATGCTAAAGCCACAAATTCATATTCCATTGTTGAACCGGTGATGCAAGTTTGCTTCTTGGATGCCCAATAAATTGCACCTCCACCAAGTAGGAATACCCGACCATCGGTAGACTAATTGTCTTGATTATTATCGATCCAACTTGCATCAATGTATCCTTCCAACACTGATGGGTAACCAGTATCTATGTAGTTATCTCGGTCAAAAATCACATATCGTTCAAGGACCGAGATTTGAAATAACGGTTATCGCGGTGAGATATCGGTTTTTATATTATCTAGAATATTAACTATATATATATTAAAATCATTTCAAATTAAACAAATAAATATAGCATAAAAGTTATTAGATAGTATTTGCAATCCATTAGGTGTTTTTATCAGTAGGCATAGTATGCACTTTATAATCAGTAGGCATAATAGGCACTATATAATAATCAGTAGGCATATAATCAAGTCATATAAAACAAAGCTATTATAATCGGTAGGCACTTTATACAACACAATTAGGTATTTTTATCTAAACCTAAGAATAATGTTTAATGATTGATATCATTTAGGTGTTTTTATCTTGTATGATGTAATAATGTTTAACCACAAAAGAAGTATTTAATAACCTGTTAGAAAAAAAGAAGAAGAAAGAAGAACTGTAGCAGAAGAATGGTTTCTGTAGTGCGTTCTCATTAATTAGATATCTAATTGGGTTTTTTAATTGGGCTATTACTACTAAGTTGGGTTTTTAAAATTGGGCCAACAGATCTTATTGCCCAAAAAATAGAATAGTCAAAATCTCGCCAAAATATCGTAAATATCGCCGATTTCAAAATATCGTCAAAATATCGGCCAATCTCGCCGATATTATCGGATCCGATATATGGGGGCGATATTCTGAACCGATATTTTTTCTAAGGGCGAGATACGAGATATCGACGAGATATCGCCGAGATTAACTACATAGACCAAGATACGGAGACTATAATTCATAGTTCTCTTCAAATACTTCAAGACCCTCGAACTCGCTTGCGTTGATGAGCACTAGGATTACTAGTATACCGCTTCAATTTTCCCACCGCAAAACCAATATCGTCTTGTACAAGTCATGGCATACATCGAGCACCAATTATCCTAGAATACTCAAGTTGAGATACGCCTTGCCATGATTAGGCATCAACTTCTCACAAGTATCCATAGGTGTACTCACTGAGTACAATCAAAGTAATTGAATTTCCTCAAGACCTTCTCAATATAATGAGACCGAGAGATAGAAATTCTTTACTTTCATGTTTAATCCTTATACCAAGGATAACATCGCCTCCCCCATGTCCTTCATGGAGAACCTTGATGACAAAAATTCCTTTGTCATGTCAACTCGATTTTGGTCGCCAAAGATCAACATGTAATCAACATATAGACAAATGATGACCTTTACCGATTCATCAAATTTGCTATATACACATTTGTCGACTTGGTTTAGAAAATAACCACTAGACAAAACCACTTCATCAAATTTTTGATGCCATTGTTAGGTGCCCGATTTAGTCCATAAAGAGACTTAATCGGTTTACACCTTGTTTTCATTGCCGTGCATGATGAAGCCACGAGGTTGGTTCATATAAACCTCCTATTCCAATTCACCATTCAAGAAAGTCGTTTCACATCCATCCGATGAATAATCGATTGTGAATTGATGCCAAAGCAATCGCCAGCCTTATGGTAATCGATACGAGCTGTGGGCATAAGTATCAAAATAGTCTATTACCGACTTTTGTTTAAACCCCGAATGACTAGTCTAGCCTTGAACTTTTCAATAGTTCCATCTACCTTCATTTTCCTTTTGAAAATCCATTTGCAACCCAAAGGTTTGCAACTGTGGTAGATCAACCAACACCCAAGTGTTGTTGCCCATGTTGGAATCCATCTCATCATTGATTGCTTCTTTCCGTAGCAATATCACGGGACTTCATTGCTTCTTCAAATGTCTTGGGATCATCCTCAACAATGAAGCAATAGGAGTATTGGTCCGAGACCACGCCCCTTGTTCCTTCAACCAAGTATAGTTGAAACTCAGTCCAAATGACTTTGGAGTCCCGACCCTTTGCTCTTCCCGAGCACGTGTTCATGTTGTTGAACCACAACCTCATAAGGGACCACCGATAGTTCATCATCGGGAACCTCGATACACCAAGTGTCATGAGTTCCATTAGGAATCCTCGACTAGGTCTAGGGACCGATGAGAATCTATTCTCATCAAAGTTTGCATCCATTGATTCAATTATGAGTTAATTGAAACATATTCATTAGGTTCAATAACATAGAACCTAAAGGCCTTGGAATGCTCAAGATATCCAACCAAGATGCATCAATGCCTCTTTCACCCAAAGTCTTTAGCTTTGGATCGTGAGTCTTACAATGACCCTACAACCCCGCACCTTGAGATAGTTCAGTTGGGTTTCCTTTTAGTCCATAGTTCATAAGGGTAACCTTGTTCCTTTTGTTGGGAACTCGATTTAATAAATAGCAAGTCGTTAACATAGCTTCACCCCGTAACCATTGACTCGGTCCCTAATAGGACAACATGGAATTAACTCATCTCCTTCAAAGACCTGTTTTTCCTTTCGTAAATACCATTTCCGAGGAGTATAAGAAGCGATCGATCATGGTTATACCAACAGATCGAAAATACAGAGTATCCATGTACTCACCTCCCTATCGCCCTTAATATTTAGATCAGGGACCCAAGTTGTAATTCAACTTCAGTTTTAAACACTTTGAATTTATCTAATGCTTCATCCTTGGTATGTAACAGATAGACATAACAAAACCTAGAAGCATAATCAATAAATGTCACAAAGTACTTCTTATTCCCCAAAGAAGGAGTGGCATGAAAATCACACAGGTCACTGTGTATTAGATCCAAGAGCTTAGTCTCACGACTAACACCCTGAAAGGGTTTCTTGGTTATCTTGGCTAACATGCAAGTTTTACACTTTTCAGTGTCCATATCAAAAGCTGGGATTAACCCATCCTTAGACATATCTTGCATTCTTTTATAGTGTACATGGCCAAGTCTTGCATGCCATAGGGTAGAGTCAGTCGGATCGGTGGTGGTCACAAATGTGAATTAACACTATCAAGGACAATATTAAGCCTGAACATTTGATTACACAAATATCCAAAACCAATAAAAACACCATGCTTAGAAAGAACAAATTTATCGACTCAATAACTTGTTTATATCCATGATTATTCAAAATACTACTTGAAACCAAGTTCTTCCTTATATCGTGAACAGAATAACATTAAACAAAGTTACAATCTTTCCGAACTAAAATTAAGATCTACACAACCACGACCATGCACCAAGGTCTTGACTCATTTCCCATGTGAAGAATAGAACCCTCATTCAAATGACTCATAAGTCTTGAACCAAATTCTATCTTTACACACATGAACTGTTGCACGTAGTCAACCCACCACGCAACATCATCATTCTCACATAATGAGATTCGATACATATGTAACATAATAAATCGAAATGACTTATTAACCATATTCTCGACCTTTTAGTGAGTTGGAAGAACCACCACCCCCGAACCATTAGTGCACGATCCATTGGCTTTACCACCAACCTTAACACCTTTACAATCCCTTTTAATGTGACCGGTTTACATTTCCAACAAGTAGGTGTTGCCTTCTTGTTAGGATCAACCCTTGTGTTGGCATGATATTTGCGTTTGCCTTTGTTGTCATTGTACCGTGGAGTTGTTATGCTCCACCATATTGACAACAAATGCACCAAAGAGTATTGCTACTCTTTGGCTTGTCATTATCCCGCACCTTGAGAGATTCCTCAATGCGAGATGACCGCCTAACTCAACCGAGTTAACTCCTCCTTTTATGTTTCAAATGCTTGAAATCTTTCCAAGAAGGGGAAGTTTATCAATGACACAAGAGACTTGAATAGCCTCATCCATGTGCATATTGTGTTGTGTAAACCTTCCAAGTATACCAAGAAGTTCATTGTATTGTTCCATAACCGGTCTTGAATCACTCATTTTGTAATTTGTGAAATTACTTACAAGGAACTTCTTACTTGATGCATCCTCACCATATATTTGGCATCCAAGGAATCCCACAAGATTTTGGAAGATTTAAACTTCGATAAATATCAAATAGAGAATCGACATACCATTGAGGATTAGACCTCTGCAAATGTAGTCATCATTCTCCCATTTGCTCCTCCTCCCGATCTGCTCCACAAGAGCATCATCCCATCATCGTGAATAGGAGTGGTTAGCACATAAACCACACTCATGCTTGACAGCAAGAAGTGCATCTTCTTCTGCCACCTCCTAAAGTCTACCCCTTCAAACTTATCAAGCTTGGCAAAGTTTGAAGCCATGAGTTTCATTGCAGCAACAGCCATTGATTATCACAAATAGTTTACTTTGATTTTTAATGGTTAGTTCCCAGAACAGGGTAAGATAATCAAGTAGCAACTGCAATACCACTAGGTGGTTACCTAATATCACTTGGAATCGTGTGATCACTTTCCAAAGTAAACTATTCGACCATAATGCCTGGGTTACATGAATATCTACTTGGGATAAGACCAAATGTAGTTATAGAATTATGCACAATTCAATAACCCTTTTACTTAGAAGTGTTAATCGTTTTTTGTGTGTTCTTTCATGCATGAACAGATTTCCTATTTATAGGAAAATACTCTTAGCTAGTCAAATGAAATTATGAGTATTAATCGGCCCATTAATAGCCTCATAATTATCCTCATTATAGTCAGTTAGTGGTTACATGACCAATTAAACGTGGTCATTATGCGCTTGTAACCGCCACTGAATAGGTCAATCCCGTTACAAGCAAGACTTTAACACTAGCAAAGACTTTCATACCACTAGCGATAATTTACAACACAAGCGGTGGAAACCATGCCTATCCGCGTTAACTTAGCACTAGCCGTGGAAACACCGCCTATCACTACCAACTTAGCACTAGCAATGGAAACACTACCTATCGCACTATCTTAGCACTACCAATACAAACCACTATTAAAGTCGTGGTGTTCATGGACCTTATGGGTGTACACTCCGTACCTCCTAACCCATTACCAGGTGTGAACTAATCCCACAAGTGCACTAAATTTTCCAACAGATCCAACATCTATAGAGTTTTAGTATACACAATGTACGAAAATTTGAGTTTGAACACAAACTTCCATCGCTAATCCAAATAGATTAGGCATATAATTATCAAAAAAGAATGGCATCATAATTAGTTTTTGTAAATTAAAACCAGTTTTTTGGTAGAGGTGACAATCTCTGAAAATAATAAAGAATATTAAAGTCAATTGATTTAACTGAGAATAGACAACTAAACTATTACTCTGTAAAACCAATTAAACTGCGTATTAATGGACATATTAGTTATATATATAAGCATTTGTTTTATTTTTCCTCCGATGTGGGACTAGGTTAATAGGTTTGCATATTAGAATTTACAAAACTTAAAATGCATAATTGGTATGATCAAAGCAATGTTTTCACTTTTTATTGCAACTAGTAACTACATACCTATGGAACTTATAACTTTATTACTAACGTATAAACATGATATGATCCAACATCTATAGAACTATGGTACATACAATGTACGAAAAGTTGCGAATCCGATACAAGCTAGACAGATAGTTATCAAAAGAGAAACACCAATATAACCATTACATCCAAGAATTATAACCACCAAAGTGTTGGTGGTTATTCGCCCAGAAACAGGGTAAAGATAATCAGTAGCAATGCAAGACCAAATCAGGTTATCGAATATCACTTGGAATCGTATTATCACTTTCCAAAGTAAACTATTCGACCCTATGCATGAGTTACACAAATATCTACTTGGGATATGACCAAATGTTTGTTATTGAATTATGCACAAATCAATAACCTTGAGCATATAAGTGTTTAAGCTTTCTGTTTGTTTCTCCTGGTATTCACCATATCTTCATGCTGATGATGTCCATCTCTATGTATAGTAGAGAACACTCACTCCTAGTCAATGGAATTTATGAGTGATCAATGGCCAATTAATCACCCACAATAAACCTCCATTATCATAGGAATAGTGGTTACATGACCAATTAAATGTGGTCATAACAGCCACTTGAATTAGTCAAAATTGTTACAAATTAAATATTGCAACATTACCAGCAGGAACCAATACACTAGCAGTAGGAACTACACTAGCAGTAGTAACCAACACTATCAGCAGGAACCAATACACTAGCAGTAGGAACCATCAGTTACTACACTACCAGTAGTAACCAACACTACCAGTACTAAGCACTATTGAGTCAGGGTGTTCAGGGACCTCATAGGTGTACACTCCGTACCTCCTAACCCAAAACCAAGTGTGAACTAATACCACAAGTGCACTAAATTTTCCAACAATCCTCCCCAAATTTAGTTCACTTCTTTTTGCATGAAAATCAAACATTAAGCAAAACATGTGCATAAACGAAAATATCCTGAGGATTGAATTTCCATCTTAGTACATTACACATTCAAATATTCGAGAATCAGGGTGTTCTAAGAATTGAACCCTTCAACCCATTTGAATACCTGAAGATAAATTACACACACACTTTCAAACACTTAAACGCTCCTGACACTTTACCAGACATGTGTCCATATCCAAATTCATAAATGTTGTAAGAGCCAAAAGTCCAAAGCTCCCTGAAGCGGCAAAACTTCAACATTCACATAGGTGGTTCCTCTTTATTCATGCTCCTGCTTAGCATTTTTTCAAAGAAATTAACCATTAAGAAGTAAGGACTTCCTCCTCCTTTTCATCAGGTTCGAGCACAACCTTGGGATGTAAATAAAACATGTGCTCCAGTCCACTAAATGTTCGACTTTCCACATTGAACTCAGCCCTAAGTTTCCTCGGGAGGAGTTGGGTGTCTTAGCATTCAGCCACTAAGTTGGACTTAAATCCATCCCTTTAGCGACTTTATAACCAAGTCTCTAGCCAAACCCTTAGTCAAGTGATCAGCTAAATTTTGTTGAGATCTAACAAACTCTATAGATACCACCCCATTCATGAGAAGCTCACGAATCATGCTTTGTCTGACACCCAAGTGTCTAGACATCCCATTGTACATTTGGCTATAAGCCTTTGCCAATGTAGTTGCACTATCACAACAGATAGAAATATGTGATATAGGTTTAACAATGGAATCTAAAGAAGCAAGTTTTCAACCATTCAACTTCTTTACCAAAGAAATGCTAAGGCCACAAATTGATTCTATTGTTGAACCGGTGATGCAAGTTTGCTTCTTGGATGCCCAAGAAATTGCACCTCCACCAAGTAGAAATACCCGTACCCTTTGGTAGATTTAATTGTCTTGATGTTACCGATCCAACTTGCATCGCAGTATCCTTCAAACATCGAAGGATAACCAAGATATGAGAGAATATAATCCATAGTTCTCTTCAGATACTTCAAGCATCTCTAAAGCGCTTGCGATGATGAGCACTAGGATTGCTAGTATACCTTTCGGTTTACCCATCGTAAATGCAATATCGGTCTTGTACAAGTCATGACATACATCGGTACCAATTACTCTAGAATACTCAAGTTGAGATACGACTTTGCTTTTATTATGCATCAATTTCTCACAAGTATCCATGGGTGTACTCACTGGAGTACAATCAAAGTAATTGGATTTCCTCAACACCTTCTCAATATAATGAGACCGAGTGATTGAAATTCCATTACTCTCATGCTTAATCCTTATACCAAGGATAACATCAGCCTCCCCAATGTCCTTCATGGAGAACCTTGATGACAAAAATTTCTTTGTCATGTCAACCTGATTTTGGTCAGTGCCAAAGATCAGCATGTCATCAACATATAGACAAATGATGAGTCCTTTACCAGATTCATCAAATTTGCTATACACACATTTGTCACATTGGTTAAGAACATAACCACTAGACAAAACCATTGCATCAAATTTTTGATGCCATTGCTTAGGAGCCTGTTTTAGTCCATAAAGAGACTTGATCAGTTTACACACCTTGTTTTCATTGCCAGGCATGATGAAGCCGTGAGGTTGGTTCATATAAACCTCCTCATCCAATTCACCATTCAAGAAAGCTGTTTTCACATCCATCTGATGAATAATCAGATTATGAATTGATGTCAAAGAAATCAGCAGTCTTATGGTACTGATACGAGCCACAGGAGTATAAGTATCAAAATAGTCTATTCCTTACTTTTGTTTAAAGCCCTGAATGACTAGTCTAGCCTTGAACTTTTCAATAGTTTCATCTACCTTCATTTTCCTTTTGAAAATCCATTTTAACCCAAAGGTTGGCAACCAGGTGGTAGATCAACCAACACCCAAGTGTTGTTACCCATGATGGAATCCATCTCATCATTGATTGCTTTTTTCCAGAAAGCAATATCATGGGACTTCATTGCTTCTTCAAATGTCTTGGGATCATCCTCAAAAATGAAGCAATAAGAGTATTGGTCGAGACCTCATCCCTTGTTCCTTCAATTAAATATGATTGAAACTCGTGTCCAAATGACTTTGATTTCGACCCTTTGCTCTTTCGAGCATAGGTTCGTGTTTTGAACCACAACCTCATCGAGGGACCAGCGATGGCTCTTCATCGAGGACCTCGATACACTAATGTCATGAGTTCCATTAGGAATCCTCGACTTGGTCTCAGGAGTGATGAGAATCTATTCTCATCAAAGTTTGCATCCCTTGATTCAATTATGGAGTTAATTGAAACAGTTTCATTAGGTTCAATAACATAGAACCTAAAAGCCTTGGAATGCTCAACATATCCAACAAAAATGCAATTAATGCCTCTTTCACCCAAAGTTTTCGACTTTGGATCGTAGAGTCTTACAATGTACCCTACAACCCCAAACCTTGAGATAGTTCGGGTTGGGTTTCCTTTTAGTCCGAGTTCATAAAGGGCAACCTTGTTCCTTTTGTTGGGAACCCTATTTAATAAATATCAAGTTGTTAACTTAGCTTCACCCAGAACCCTTGACTCACTCCCGAATAGGACAACATGGAATTAACCATCTCCTTTAGCACCTGTTTTTCCTTTCATAAATAGCATTTCTTTGAGGAGTATAGGGAGCGATCGTTTCATGGATAATACCAACAGATCGAAAATCTGAGTATCCATGTACTCACCTCCCTATCGTCCTTAATCTTTTGATCAAAGACCCAAGTTGTAATTCAACTTCAGTTTTAAATACTTTGAATTTATCTAATGCTTCATCCTTAGTATGTAATAGATAGACATAACTAAACCTAGAAGCATCATCAATAAATGTCACAAAGTACTTCTTATTCCCTAAAGATGGAGTGGCATGCAAATCACACAGATCACTGTGTATTAGCTCAAAGAGCTTAGTTTCACGTTTAACACCCTGAAAAGGTTTCTTAGTTATCTTGGTCAACATGCAAGTTTTACACTTTTTAGTGTCCATGTCAAATGCTGGGATTAACCCATCCTTAGACATATCTTGCATCCTTTTATAGTGTACATAGCCAAGTCTAGCATGCCATAGGGTAGAGTCAGTCAGGTTAGAGTTGGTCACAAAGTCTGAATTATCACATTCATTAACAATATTAATCCTGCACATGTGGTTACACAAATAGCCAAAACCAATAAACACACCATGCTTAGATAGAACAAATTTATCAGATTCAATAACTTGTTTATATCCATGATTATTCAAAACACTACTTGAAACCAAGTTCTTCCTTATATCAGGAACATGAATAACATCAAACAAAGTTACAATCTTTCCAGAACTAAACTTAAGATCTACACAACCACGACCATGCACCAAGGTCGTTGACTCATTTCCCATGTGAAGAATAGAACCATCATTCGGTGACTCATAAGTCTTGAACCATCTTCTATCTTTGCACACATGAGCAGTTGAACCGAGTCAACCCACCACGCACCATCATCATCCCACACATAATAAGATTCGGATACATATGTAACATAATAAATCGAAAAGACTTATTAAACATATTTCGACCTTTCGGTGAGTTGGTAGAACCACCACTCCCCGAACCATTAGTGCACGATCCATAGGCTTTACCACCAACCTTAACACCTTTGCAATCCCTTTTAATGTGACCAGTTTTGCCACATTTCCAACAAGTAGGTGTTGCCTTCTTATTAGGATATGCCCTTGTGTTATCATGATGTTTACGTTTGCCTTTGTTGTCATTGTACCAGGTGGAGTTGTTATGCTCCACCATATTGACAACAGATGCACCAGTAGTATTGCTACTCTTTGGCTTGTCATTATCCTGCACCATGAGAGATCCTCAATGCGCAGATGACTGCCCAACTCAACAAGAGTTAACTCCTCCTTCTTATGTTTCAAGGTATGCTTGAAATCTTTCCAAGAAGGGGAAAGTTTATCAATGACACAAAAGACTGAAATAGCCTCATCCATGTGCATATTGTGTTGTGTAAACCTTCTAAGTATATCAAGAAGTTCATTGTATTGTTCCATAACTGGTCTTGAATCAGTCATTTTGTAATTTGTGAAATTACTTACAAGGAACTTCTTACTTGATGCATCCTTAGCCATATATTTGGCATCCAAGGAATCCCATAGTTCTTTGGAAGATTCAAAATTCTGATAAATGTCAAAGAGTGAATCAGACATACCATTGAGAATTAAGCCTCTGCAAATGTAGTTGATAACGCTACACGCGTCGTTCGGGGTCAAGGAAACTTCCTTTTCTTCGAGCAAGTTTTATAACACCCTAGGCAGTGAACCTAATCGTTGTAGTGTAGTAATTAGGGTAAGCCACGGGTATTGATATCATTCTCTAGGGGAATAGGAATGCTAGTGAGAAGTTACTACGCTAAGGTTGAGGTTGAGGAAGATTATTTTTGTATTTTTATATTTTGTAGAAATGGAAAAGGTACGAATCTCGGGTATTGGATTTGGGGTTGGTATTGCTACCGATTACTCTACTATTATCTAATTATCTAAGCTAAGGTTGTGATAGTCTATGTCTAATTGATGTGTACTCGTATGATAGTTTAAAGATGTGTTTACTTAGGTTTTACTACTCCTTAATTATCTCCTATTGATGGTTGATTTGTCACGTCCTTATTCCTAGTTGCGTTGTGATTCTAAGGCTATAGGGCGTGCTTATTTCCTAACTCTTTGAAATTACCAAAGGGTCTTGTTTACAAATCCTCTAGTGATTTATAGACGCCTACTCTACGGTTGTCCTTGAATACTTTATCCTACAATTACCTAGATAATTATATTCTAAAGTTCACAAAGAAAAGTCAAGCATTAAGTACACACGAATAATCTAGCGCACTCTAGATCATTAGTCAACTAAGATAAGTATCAACCAATCAATATTCAATAATTAAGTTTCATATTCCTAAGCAAACACACAAATAAATTAGCGGGACATGGAGAACATGCAAGCATACACACAAATAATCAAAGACATAATTAAATTAATGAAGTAAATACTTATCTTGATGTATAATAGGGTTTAGAACCCTAAAATACGCACAAGAAAGCCTTGGTTCGGTTTTTTAGGTTTTACCCAAAAGACTACACATTAAACCGAAAAATTGGATTCTATATATAAGATTACATCTGCGACGGCACCTTATGTTTAGTGACGCCCGCCGTGTCGCCGTCATTAGGGTTTCGTCTTGGCCACGTAAACCTTGTGGCGTCACCTATGATTGTGACGCCGTCCCTTCACCTCGGCGCCGTCTTGGGCGCATCTAGGCCGTCCCGAGTAACGACGGCCTACTCCTTTAGAACCCGACGTCGTCCTTGAAAACATGCAATTTCGCTTCGACCGTCAGAAATTCCTTCCGACGGCGTCGCAGATATGCAGATGACGCCGCCGCCTTATGTTTCAAGACTTTGAGTGTCTCGATTCGACTTTGGCCATTTTCTTCGTATATTCGCGCCTTTTTCGTCCAAATAAGCATCATTCCAGATTTTGCCTTCAAAAGACCTAAAAAGTGAAAAGGAACGATATTAAGCAATAACGGATCTGAGTATGATCGAATAAGGGCTTAAATGACCCCTTAAAAGGTACCTTTTAAAACCATATCAAATATCCCTACACTTGGTATTTGCTTGTCCTCAAGCAAATGTGCTTTTAGCCAATTAATTTATAAGTTAGGGGTCATGAAGCATTCATTCAAAACGGTCCACAACACATATAAGCCCCAAAAGTCATAACAAGCACGGAATTACATACTAGCACCTCACATGGGGTGTTTGGATACTCACATCTCTCTCGGTGTATATATGAAATATAACAAATCGGAAATGGAAGATAAACACTCATTAACCGGTCCTAGTACATAGATTACCATAGGCTTGAGAATAGATCAAACCTCCGTCGCTTTGGCGTAAGCACCTAGGAAAGACTATCAAAGAGGTCTTTAAAGGGTTGTAATGTTAGGCTTACTGGTAGGAAATGAAGGGTTTGGTGGGATAGGCTATTTAGTGGTGGATAGTCAAAAATCTCTATGTTGCAAGTATCTGAAGAATGGCGTTGCTAAGCCAAGACTCGACACTCTAAAACTCTAGGCAACGAAAATAAACAAACATAATTTAAAAGATAGATGTAGGATGGTAGCCCGTATGGTGTTTTTTTTTTTTTTTTTTTTTTTTTTTTTTTGCATACACTTTACTCTACCATCCTCTACGATACATCAAAATGATAGGGATTTATAGACACATCCCTACACTTGAGTTTTATTACTCTAACACTAATTTGACCCGAATTGAAAAGATCAAAACACTTGGAGTACATTATTATGCAAACAAAGGGAATTTGAGTTTAACGTTCTCTTTCCTATATTTCATAAACTTTAACTTTTCCCATGAATCCCAATCATCCCAAAAGCAGTATACAAAGGATATGACTCGACTTAGCAACTCGTGCAAGCAACGAGATAATTGAACTAAGGGTTTTGGGTGATAACATAAATTGCACTAAAAGTGAGTGCAATAAAGGTAGGCTAAAGCGATTTGGGTGTATATTTGGGGTGGGGTGTAAACAATGCTCTTCATTGATATCCGGGAAAACCGAAACATCACGAGAACGCGAAAAGGATAGGCTCGAGGGGTTAACTAGGGGTATCGTGTACTAAAGATGAGTCAACATGAAAGGGTGTGGGGAATTACTCAACCGATATGGAAGAAGTAATTATATTAGTGTATCAAACAAGGGTTTATCCTAATGCCTCTTATCATTTAGTTATTCCTAACTACACAAGTGTAGTCTCACTAGCGATCTCGGAATGCATCACAAAACAAGTTCTAGAATCTAATATACTACGGTTCACACTCTAAGCATTAAAGATGAATGCTTTAATTCCTACTAATCTAAGGGCGATCCTCACATTTTGGGTGGAATTTAGGTGGTAAGGTTTTGTGCTAGTCATGCAACTTCCTATCCATGAGACGCTTTTGTTAAGACTAATGGCCCACTTATATCGTCATGAAAAATTTTAAATTTGGCTAAAATTACCCTAACCTACATTTTCTCATGGTTTATTACACAAATACACTTGGACAAAGCAAATAGTCAAGGATAAGCATAGTTTCAAAGTTCCGTTTATTTTCCTCCCTACACTTAAACCGAACATTGTCCCCAATGTTCCCAAAGTATCAAAGTTATGATAATAGAAGGTAATAAAAACGAAGAAACTAATACTCCCCCGATTAGCTCGGTAGGATCCGTAAAAAGTGGTGGTTAAATCTTTTCCAAGAAGAGTTTTTGCGTGAAAGGCTCCTTCCAAACTTGTGTAACTTCTTCTTGACAAACTAAACCGCACACTAGAAGAAAACAAACGAAACCTTCGTAAAATCGGTAATAATATACATAAGACTCGATTTAAACTAGGATATAATGCTTGTGGAATGGACGTTTACGTAATTTGTTTTGAAAGTTAAGATCCGGAAAATTCCAAAATTTTACAAGTAGCTCGAAAACGAGAAAAAGTAAGTCGATGTTTTATTCCTTCTGGACGCGTCAGTTGCAATCTGACGCCGTCAGTTATCCCGACAAAAACCGGTCTGCGATTTTCGGAAAAATTCGGAAAATTTGCATCTTTAGAACTCGGAAAACTTTCGCAAAACATCCATTATGACTCGATACAAGCATTTGACTCGAACAAACAAACATATATATCTTTTAGTTAATTGTTATTCTCATGTTCACGTTTCTTTTGAAAACGTGTGTAATCCTCCCTACACTTATCCCTTATGTAAAATACCTTTATATATAATTAAGGCGAGGTTAAAGACAAAATAAAGCATTTTACAAATTCAAACATGAGAATAAACAATTAATAAAAGATATCGACACACAAATGAAAATGAAAACGAATACACATGGGTTGCCTCCCAAGAAGCGCTTGTTTTTGTTCGAGTCACGAGCCCCGACTCTACCCTTATTTAACAGATAAAGGGGAAGTTTTTTCTACACTTAAGTTTAAATGCAGGTGATAGTAGCAATGCACACCCTTAGGGTGGAAATTTGCTACGTGAGGAGAGGGTGATGGGTGATTTATATGCTCAAAGGAGTGTGCTCCATTCATTATAACCTTACCTAAGTCTATTGGTGTAGCGGGTGAATCAAATCTCCCTCCTAAAAATGGATCATCTTCTATCAACTTCAAAAGATTCTTAGTTAAGGATCCATCTTGACCTAATAAACCCGGTTTAAACCCATAGTGTTTCTTGTTATCAACCATGAATGGGTGATATAAGTGTGTAAGGTCATGGGTTACTCCTATATTAATTCAATTCCAAGATTCACATCTAAAGACGGAACATTGGGTAAGGTTTTTGGTTGAGGCTCCGGTTCATCAAAATTAGGAACTTCCCTAGGACTAAGAGAGAGGTTACGACAACAAGCATCTAAACCTACATTCTCTAGTGGCGTTTGGTCCAAAGGTTCTCTATCAATTGGGGCTCCTATAGTCTCTTCTACTTCTTCCGTAAGTTATAAGTGATGTGTGTTCCTCAGTGATGGTAGGCTTGTGGGCTTGGAGTTTCCACCTTTTTCTCCATTATATCTAGATCTCCTAAATGTTTGAAATCTATCCCACACATGCAACTAGGTACTTTAGCTTCAACCATCTCACAATCTTGTTTGGGTTTAGGTTTCATGTTCTTAAAACTAGGTCTTTTGATCATGATTCCTAAGGTTAGATAAATCCTTCTTATCCATTTCCTCAAGTTGTAACAAGCGAAGGTTTATGCATAGGAGGCTTTTCCGAAAAATTCTAAAGATGGTGTCACTAAAAGGAGTTGATCTTGACAACGATCGTTGAATAGAAGCTACACAAACACAAAATATATCAAATCCATCCAATCTTACACCCTTGTTCTTTTGGATATCTTTAAGATCACTCACAAATTTATCGTAACAATAAAAACTAAACCAATCTGCAAAATTCAATTGTTCCTCATTTGTTAATGATTCAAATGCAACTTCACTTGCCATAGCGACAAATGAAAAGGGTTTACTGAACACAAACACAAAGAAGGGGATAGACTACAAGGAAGCTAGAAATGAGAAAAATTTACTTGATAGGAATCAAGCAAAGAACCTAAGCGAGGTGGACTACTAACTAGCTATTCTATTCCGGCGGCGCCAAAACTTGATAACGCTTACTGCGCGTCGTTCGGGGTCAAGGAAACTTCCTTTCTTGAGCAAGTTTTATAACACCTAGGCGGTGAACCTAATCGTTGTAGTGTAGTAATTAGGGTAAGCCACGGGTATTGATATCGTTCTCTAGGGAATAGGAATGCTAGTGAGAAGTTACTACGCTAAGGTTGAGGTTGAGGAAGATTATTTTGTATTTTTATATTTTGTAGAAATGGAAAAGGTACGAATCTCGGGTATTGGATTTGGGGTTGGTATTGCTACCGATTACTCTACTATTATCTAATTATCTAAGCTAAGGTTGTGATAGTCTATGTCTAATTGATGTGTACTCGTATGATAGTTTAAAGATGTGTTTACTTAGGTTTTACTACTCCTTAATTATCTCCTATTGATGGTTGATTTGTCACGTCCTTATTCCTAGTTGCGTTGTGATTCTAAGGCTATAGGGCGTGCTTATTTCCTAACTCTTTGAAATTACCAAAGGGTCTTGTTTACAAATCCTCTAGTGATTTATAGGCGCCTACTCTACGGTTGTCCTTGAATACTTTATCCTACAATTACCTAGATAATTATATTCTAAAGTTCACAAAGAAAAGTCAAGCATTAAGTACACAACGAATAATATAGCGCACTCTAGATCATTAGTCAACTAAGATAAGTATCAACCAATCAATATTCAATAATTAAGTTTCATATTCCCTAAGCAAACACACAAATAAATTAGCGGACATGGAGAACATGCAAGCATACACACAAATAATCAAAGACATAATTAAATTAATGAAGTAAATACTTATCTTGATGTATAATAGGGTTTAGAACCTAAAATATCGCACAAGAAAGCCTTGGTTCGGTTTTTAGGTTTTACCCAAAAGACTACACATTAAAACCGAAAAATTCGGATTCTATATATAAGATTACATCTGCGACGCCACCTTATGTTTCGTGACGCCGTCGTGTCGCCGCCATTAGGGTTTCGTCTTGGCCACGTAAACCTTGCGACGGCGGCCACCTTATGACCGTGACGCCGTCCCTTCACTCACGACGCCGTCTTGGGCGCATCTAGGCCGTCCCGAGTAACGACGGCCTACTCCTTTAGAACACGACGCCGTCCCTTGAAAACATGCAATTTCGCTCGACCGTCATAAAATTCCTTCCCGACGGCGTCGCAGATATGCGCGACGCCGTCGCCTTATGTTTCAAAGACTTTGAGTGTCTCGATTCGACTTTGGCCATTTTCTTCAGATATTCGCGCCTTTTCGTCCAAATAAGCATCATTCCAAAGATTTTGCCTTCAAAAGACCTAAAAAGTGAAAAGGAACAATATTAAGCAATAACGGATACAGTATGATCGAATAAGGGCTTAAATGACCCCTTAAAAAGGTACCTTTTAAAACCTTATCAGTAGTCATAATTCTCCCATTTGCTCCTCCTCCG
This sequence comes from Chrysanthemum lavandulifolium, assembly GCA_022545495.1. Classification (NCBI taxonomy): domain Eukaryota; kingdom Viridiplantae; phylum Streptophyta; class Magnoliopsida; order Asterales; family Asteraceae; genus Chrysanthemum; species Chrysanthemum lavandulifolium. The sequence goes on along the minus strand of CM040243.1, from coordinate 84,189,596 downwards.
GATTTGTTACACAGTAGCATCATCCCCATCATCATGAATAGATGTAGTCAGAACATAGACCGCACTCATGCTTGACAGCAAGAAGTGCATCTTCTTCTGCCATCTCCTAAAGTCCACCCCTTCAAACTTGTCCAGCTTGGCAAAGTTTGTAGCAATGTGTTTCATTGCAGCAGCAGCCATTGATTATCACAAAATAGTTTACTTTGATTGTTGGTGGTTATTCGCCCAGAAGCAGGGTAAAGATAATCAGTAGCAATGCAAGACCAAATCAGGTTACCGAATATCACTTGGAATCGTGTTATCACTTTCCAAAGTAAAATATTCGACCTTATGCATGGGTTTCACGAATATCTACTTGGGATAAGACCAAATGTTTGTTATTAAATTAGGCACAAATCAATAACCCTTGCGCATATAAGTGCTTAAGCTTTCTGTTTGTTTCTCCTGGTATTCACCATATCTTCATGTTGATGATGTCCATCTCTATATATTGTAGAGAACACTCACTCCTAGTCAATGGAATTTATGAGTGATCAATGGCCAATTAATCACCCACAATAAGCCTCCATTAATTTTAGGAATAGTGGTTACATGACCAATTAAATGTGGTCATAAAGCAGTCATAACAGCCACTTGAATGAGTCAAATCTGTTACAAATTAAACATTGCAACACTACCAACAGAACCAATACACTAGCAAGTAGGAACTACACTAGGGTAGTAACCAACACTACCAATAGAACCAATACACTAGCAAGAGGAACCATCGTTACTACACTAGCGAGTAACCAACACTACCAAGACTAACCACTATTGAGTTAGGGTGTTCAGGGACCTCATGGGTGTACACTCCGTATCTCCTAACCCAAAACCAGGTGTGGACTAATCCCACAAGTGCACTAAATTTTCCAACACTAAGCTTTTAAAAGAACAAGGTGTAGTGAGGGTACACTTTTGGAACAAAGTTTTGTTGAGTTGCTGCTTCTATGCTAAACAAATTAAAAAACAATAACAAGAAGAAAATAAAAAGATGTCTTTCATTTCCTTTTTCCTGTCCCATTTGTTGCAAATGTAACCCAAAGGCGAATAAAATTGGAAGCGGTATGATTGATTTACAGTGATCAAATTCATTATCTAGATTTTTTTTATACAACTGATTTGCTGTTATAGTGTTGGTGTCGTGAGCCCAGTAGCAGGGTTAGATAATCAATTCAGCAGAAACAAATACCACTAGGTGGTTACCGGATATCACTTGGAATCGTGTGATCACTTTCCAAAGTAAACTATTCGACCCTAATGCCTGGGTTACACGAATATCTACTTGGGATAAGACCAAATGCAGTTATGGAATTAGGCACAATTCTATAACCCTTGCGCTAATAAGTGTTAATAGTTTTCTGTGTGTCCTTCATGCATCATCAGATCTCCTATTTATAGGAGTTTACTCTAAGCTAATCAAATGGAATTATGAGTATTAATCGGCCCATTAATAGCCTCATAATTATCCCCATTAAAGCCGTTAGTGGTTACATGATCGATAACGCCACACGCTGCTCGGGGTCAAAGGAACTTCCTTTCGTCGAGCAAGTTTTTCAACACCCCAGGCGTGAACCTAATCGTTGTAGTGTAGAATTAGGGTAAGCCACGGTATTGATATCGTTCTCAGGGAATAGGAATGCTAGTGAGAAGTTACTACGCTAAGGTTGAGGTTGAGGAAGATTATTTTTTATCTTTTTATGTTTTTTAGGAAATTGAAAGGTACAAATCTCGGGTATTGATTGGGGGTTGGTATTTCTACCGATTACTCTACTCTTATCTAATTATCTAAACTAAGGTGGTGGTAGTCTATGTCTAATTAATGTGTGCTCGTATGATAGTTTAAAGATGTGTTTACTTAGGTTTACTACTCCTTAATTATCTCCTATTGATGGTTGAGTTGTCACGCCTTATTCTTAGTCGCTTTGTGTGTCTAAAGTTGTAGGGTGTCGTTTCTCCCTAACTCTTTGAACTTACCAAAGGGTCTCGTCTACAAAACCCACTAGGGATAATAAACTTTACTCTAAGGCACTCTTTGGATGGTTTAGCTTACAACTACCTGTAATTATATTCTAAGGTTCACAAAGATGAATCAAGCATTAAGTACACAACGAATGACCTATCGCATTACTAGATCATTAATCAACTAAGATAAGAAACAACCAATCAATATTCAATAATTAAGTTTCATATTCCTAAGCAAACACACAAATAAATTAGCGGGACATGGAGAACATGCAAGCATACACACAAATAATCAAAGACATAGTTGAATTGATGAAGTAAATACTTATCTTGATGTAAGATAGGGTTTGAAACCCTAAAATCTCGTACAAGACACCCTTGGTTCGGTTTTAGGTTTTACTCCACAAAAGACTCTAAACCGAAAAATTCGGATTCTATATATAATATTACATATGCGTGGCGTCACCTTATGTTTTGTGACGCCGTCGTGTCGCCGTCATTAGGGTTTCGTCTTGGCCACGTTAACCTTGCGACGGGCCACCTTATGTCTGCGACGCCGTCTCTTGACTTCGACGTCGTTTGGGTTGCATCTAGGCCGTCCCGAGTAGCAACGGCCTACTCTTTTAAAGCCCGACGTCGTCACTTGAAAATAGGGTATTTAGCCTTTGATCGTCAAAAATCCTCCCGGCGCCGCATTAATACCGACGCCGCCGCTTATACATTTTCAATGACTTTGAGTGTCTCGATTCGACTTTGGCCATTTTCTTCAGATATTCGCGCCTTTTCGTCCAAATAAGTGCCATTCCAAAGATTTTGCCTTCAAGAGACCTAAAAGAGAAAAGGAACGATATTAAGCAATAACGGATACAAAAGTGATCAAATAAGGGCTTAAACGACCCTCAAGATGGTACCTTTTAAAACCTTATCAAATATCCCTACACTTGTTATTTGCTTGTCCTCAAGAAAATGTGCTTTTAGCCAATTAATTTATAAGTTGGGGTCATGAAGCATTGATTTAAAACGGTCCACAACACACATAAGCCCATAAAAGTCATAACAAGCACAGAATTACATACTAGCACCTCACATGGGGTGTTTGGATACTCACATCTCTCTCGGGTGTATATATGAAATATAACAAATAGGAAATGGAAGATAAACACTCATTAACCGGTCCTAGTACATAGATTACCATAGGCTTGAGAATAGATCAAACCTCCATCGCTTTGGCGTAAGCACCTAGGAAAGACTATCAAAGAGGTCTTTTAAAGGGTTGTAATGTTAGGCTTACGGTAGGAAATAAGGGTTTGGTGGGATAGGCTATTTAGTGGTGGCAAGTCAAAATCTCTATGTTAAATGCATCTGAAGAATGGCGTTGCTAAGCCAAGACTCGACACTCTAAAACTCTAGGTAACGAAATAAACAAACATAAATTTAAAGGATAGATGTAGGATGGTAGCGTATATATATATATATATATATATATATATATATATATATATATATATATATATATATATATATATATATATATATATATATATATATATATATATATATATTATATATTTTTTTTTTTTCGATTTTTATTTATTTATTTATTTATTTTTTCCATACACTTTTACTCTACCATCCTCTACGGTAACATCAAAATGATAGGGATTTATAGGCACATCCCTACACTTGAGTTTTATTACTCTAATACTAATTTGACCCGAATTAAAAAGATCAAAACACTTGGGGTACATTATTACGCAAACAAAGGGAATTTGAATTTAACGTTCCTTCCGTCATTTCATAAACTTTAACTTTTCCCATGAATCCCAATCGTCCCAAAGCGTATACAAAGGATATGACTCGACTTAGCAACTTATGCAAGCAACCGGATAATTGAACTAAGGGTTTAGGGTGATAACAAAAATTTGCACTAAAAGTGAGTGCATAAGGGGTAGGCTAAAGGCGATTTTGGTGTATATTTGGGGTGGGGTGTAAACAATGCTCTTCATTGATATTCGGAAAAACCAAAACATCACGAGAACCGCGAAAAGGATAGGCTACGAGGGGTTAACTAGGGGTATCGTGTACTAAAGATGAGTACAACGCAAAGGGTGTGGGGAATTACTCAACCGATGTGGAAGAAGTAATTATATTACGGGTATCAAACAAGGTTTATCCTAATGCCTCTTATCATTTAGTTATTCCTAACTACACAAGTGTAGTCTCACTTGCGATCTCGAATGCATCACAAAACAAGTTCTAGAATCTAATATACTACGGTTCACACTCTAAGCATTAAAGATGAATGCTTTAATTCCTATTAATCTAAGGCGACCCTCACATTTTGGGTGGAATTTGGGTGGTAAAGGGTTTTGTGCTAGTCATATAACTTCCTATCCGTGAGACGCTTTTGTTAAGACTAATGGCCCACTCCTATATGTCATGAAAATTTTAAATTTTGTGCCAAAATTACCCTAACCGACATTTTCTCATGGTTTATTACACAATCACAATTGGACAAAGCAAATAATCAAGGATAAGCATAGTTTCAAAGTTCCGTTTTATTTTCCTCCTCACACTTAAACCGAACATTGTCCCCAATGTTCCCGAAAGTATCAAAGTTATGATAAAAGAAGGTAATCAAAACGAAGAAACTAATACTCCTCCGATTAGCTCGGTAGGATCCGTGTGTGAAGTAGTGGTTAGATCCTTTCAAGAAGAATTTATGCGTGAAAAGCTCCTCAATCTTATGTAACTTCTTCTTGAAAAATTAAACCGCACACTTGAAGAAAACAAACGAAACCTTCGTAAAATCGGCGGTAATAATATATATAAGACTCGATTTAAACTTGGATATAATGCTTGTGGAATGGATGTTTACGAATTTCTAAGAAAATTAAGACTGGAAAATTCCAAAATTTATAAGTAGCTCGAAAACGAGAAAAGTGATATGATGTTTTACTCCTTCACGACGCCGTCAGTTATCCCGACAAAAACTGCTCGCGATTTTTCGAAAAAAATTCGAAAACTTACATCTTTAGAATCTGAAAAATTTCGCAAAAACATCCATTATGACTCGATACAAGCATTTGACTCGAACAAACAAACATATATATCTTTTGGTTAATTGTTATTCTCATGTTTACGCTTTTGAAAACGTGTGTAATCCTCCCTACACTTATCCCTTATGTAAAATACCTTTATATGCAATTAAGACGATGTTAAAACAAAATAAAGCATTTTACAAATTTAAACATGAGGATAAACAATTAATAAAAGATATATGACACTAATAAGCAAACAATTAAGCATGGGTTGCCTCCCACGAAGCGCTTTTCTTTATTTAAGAGTCTTGTAGCTAGACTCAGAGTCGTGCTCCCACGTTGCCTCGTTTGCATCCTCAATGAGAATTCTATCATATTGACAAAATTTTCATTGACTCTATACCTAGGCCCTAGGTCAAGCAATCCTTATAATAATGCCTCCTTCTTTCCCACATGAATTTATAACCTTTTCAACATCTTCCTTGCTCTTGTCCTCAAAAGCTTTGATGTTGTCTCGATCATAAATGGACAAGTGGCCATACTCATTTGTTTTCCAAGGCATCCTATAGGTGATCTCATTGGTTCCTTCCTTAAACCTAACTGCTCCATCATGCTTGTCATGGCTCATTCTAGATGTTTCAACAAACGGTTTCCTAGCACTACTTGGGATAAACTATAGTCAATGACGCATCCTACATCTTCTAGGACCATAAAATCAACTAGGTAGGTGAAATTTCCTATAAAGACATGCACGCCCTGACTCTTCCCACAAAGTTGCAAACTCCTCCGGATACTTAGGGTCTCTCCTAATATTAAGTCGCTTATTCATAATGTCATTGTAGATGAGATGACATTACATTAATGGGAGATTCCGTATCTATGTAAGCGTGGTGACACTCCTATATCCGATCATACAAGGGATTTTTAGGTTCCAGGGGTTTCCTCTCCTAATCTTTGGGCATATCCTAATGATAGGTGATCGTGGATTATCGATTATGTATTGATGGTACGCAACCTCTTCCTTAGTAGGGTAAAGATTGAAGTAAGCATAATTTTCCACATCCACGTTGTTAATACAAATAAGCCATAAAAACGTTTATTTATATTTTACGATCTTCTAATGTTTTGTCGATAACAAAAGTAAAATCATATTAACGAAACAAATAAAATACGTAAATGGTTTGAACAAATAGTTTTCTAACACACTTACGCTTTCACATAAAACACTATAACAAGATTAAGTGATTTTATATTTTAGATACACATGTACAACAACTAGTGTTTACATATTGGGTTAATACATACTTATATTAAGTACACTAAAATGGGTAAAACAAGTATATACTAAAATGGGTAAAAGCAAGTATATACTAAATAGATAAAACTAGCAAATGGTTTTGACCCATAACCCATGGTTTTATATATACCACTTACACAAGTTCAATGTATCCTTAAGGTACATTGTATCTAGATTGAAAACCATGGATCAACCCATAACCCATGACCCATGACCCATAACCCAAAATACCCATGGGCAAAGAGAGCGGACCACGGATCCCTAGCTTTGTGCTAGCGGATCCCAAGTGGAAGGGATCCGTGGGATCCGAGGAAACAAAGATGGGTTTTTCCTCTATAAATAGTGAGCCATTTCTTCATTAGATCTCACCCCTCTCCAACATACTTTCTCCCCTGAGTTAAATCTCACTAACCATAGATCCAAGAGATCTATGTTTGTAGTTTTGTTTTTGTGTGATCTTTTAGGTTCCTCTTAAAGGGAAGATCACCACCTTTGAAGTCGAGCAAGCTCAAGTCCATGAGTTGCCAAGCTTCCTCATCATCAAGGCTATTGAAGTCCTCTTGTTGATGATCCCTTTCTTTCTTCAAAGAAGCGTAGTGTTAAAGACATTAGTGAAAGATGTCTCAAGTGTCAAGGCGAAGATAATAGTGAAGGGTATCTATCGTCTATAAGATAAGCACTTGTGGTAGGTGCTTAGAAGTCAAGACAAGAAGCATTAGTGAAAGGTGCTTAGAAGTGAAGACACAAGACATTAGTGAAAGGTGTCTTGTAGATCTAATCAAAGACATTAGTGAAAGGTGTCTTGTAGATCTAATCAAAGACATTAGTGAAAGGTGTCTTATAGATCTAATCAAAGGCATTAGTGAAAGGTGCCTTAGATGTACATTCGATATGGTGTGTTTCGATGTACTAGATAGACTAGCATTAGATCCAAGGATATTGATGTCCTTGATGATGTTGTAAAGGAGTAGATCTCCTTTGGGATTAGTCGTTGGTGTAGTGTGGTAGTAGTTCCTCCATTGCAATGGAACTAGGTGCTTAGCCTAGTACCTAATAAAGGGTAGGCGACGTTGTGAAGGTGTAGTTCACCTAAGGTGTGAAAGAACTTCGGTGGTTAGCCTAGCACCGTATAAAGGGTGGCGACGTTGTGTTAGGTGTGGTTCGCCTTGGTGTGAAAGAACTTCGTATTTAGCTTTGTACTGGGAAAAGATTAAGTGACGTTGTGAAGGCTTCTCCGCCATAAGGAGATTGGTGTAGTGATTACAAACTCTCGAGTAGGTGACTCGGGGAGTAGAGTAGGGCAAGGAAGGTGTCCTTGTAGCCGAACCACTATAAATACTCGCGTTGTGGTTTTGTGATTCTTACTCTTATCTTTTCATTACATATCTTTATATGCTTGTTTATCAACATCCAACACACACAACCAAATAGATTGACATAAGTCGATCTAAATAGTTTAAAAGGAAGTTTTAATTGGTAAAACTATTCAACCCCCTTCTAGTTTTCCACAATTGGCATCGAGCTTCGTTACCAAGTTTCTTGAAGTATATTGTACTTTAAAAACTTGATACGATCCATAGTTAATTGAAAACTACAAAGAAGGTTTTCATAAAAACAAACACCATGTTTTCAAAAACTATATGTTTGGATGTTGAGTTGATAACAACATTTATATATATATATATATATATATATATATATATATATATATATATATATATATATATATATATATATTTATTTAATTGCACTAATCTTCTTTCTAATATTGATTAGTCAAGCTCATACCCACCAAGCTTTAGAGTTGCTTGGTAACAAGAATACCTTCCTTTAGAAGGTATCTTGAACACAAAGGAGCGAGAATCGTCTAAGTGACATTTGTCATTTGTAAAGACATTCCTAAGTGCATTCGAGGTATGAATTTCAACTTATATCTAAATGATACTTGTTTAGTATATAAGTGTTATTTGCTAGGCTTTTATTTGAGTAGATTTTGTGTTTACACATGATTTACATGTAGCTTTGTTAGAAGCTTGTTTCACATCGTGTTATTTTTCTCGTCTATAGTCATAGTATGTAGAGCTTATGCTTTATTTCTTCTAATAAAACAAAACACAATTTCAAAAATTCCTCCTTCCTATTAATAAACCCATTCGACGCCCACTTTTCAACCCTCACCTTTTCAAATTTTCCAATTTCAAAATTTCCTCTCATTCAAAACTTCATCTTCTTCCTCATTCCATCTCTTCCTAAACCAAGAAGATCCGTCATCAACATGGTTTACATCGCACTCGTGCTCATCGCCTAACACTCATCGCACTTGTGTTCCCTATGATGAAGTTCACATACGGAGACATTTACTTTGTGTTGTTAATCTATATTGGGGTCATTTACCCAATCCTTTGTATCATCCTTAGCATTGAAATGCAATATTATTAATTATCTATTTTATCTAGGATGTTTGTGTTATTATGTGTGTTTCATTTCCTTTGATCTATATGTGTTATATTCTTTCGTGATACATTAGATGTCATGTATGCATGCTAAAAGAAAAGGTAGGATAAAACATACTTCATGGTACAATAACCGTAAAACCTATGTTTTTATTAAAAGCGGTTACATTACTACTGCATCCACGGATCCGGAAGTTACACTAGCCGGATCCCTTTGAAAAGGAAGTGGGATCCGTCCCCATCGAAAACAAATTTTCATGCAAGATTAAAATCACTATCTTTCTAAAAATAATAATCCACCGAGCTTCAAAACCATTGGTTAGCTAAATACTAATTGTTAATAGAATATCTAGTAAAAACGTTAGATTATTATAGGTTGACCATAAACGTCTTCCCTTATTAACCCTTCACCTCTATAGGTTCAACTATGACGCATGAATACGAGTTTGATTTTTCACTCACTAGCGTCTACACCCTAACATTTCCTTGAGCCCAACACACCGCAATCATGTCCGTGGGTTCAATAATCTCGAAACCGTCACTTCCATGAAGGACGTATTGTAGACACCTCTCTACAATTGAAGAAGGTATCAATACCTCCTTCCAAGCCATAGGACTAGAATGTCTTCTTGAAATTAACGAGAAGATATGTCCAAGGTTCATAATGGAATTCTTCCGTCAAGTGGAACTCGTTCAGAACGAGGATCGCTCTTTATCCCTTTGGTTTTATATCAAAACCAAAATTCACTTTAAGCCTTGGGCATTTTGCTCACATCCTCCGAATTCCAAACCATGGACAATGTGCTTTCACCAAGATTGGTCTCTTGATTCTCTCTTCAATTTTCGTGAAGAAAATAGCCCATATTGTTCACACATACCTCTGGGAAGAATTAACACGCATGATATGCAAACCTCGACCATATTACTCCAATCCAAACATTATCCATACACGGATATCCGAGAAGAGTACAAACTGTCGCTCTCATTCTACGTGAAAATGTTTGGAGTCTTAGAAATCGAGATATTCTTCCCGCTTGTTGTGCTCACATGTTGTCTCGTTTGCTAACACAACAACCATACAATCTCGCCTACTTCTTCGCAAGGCTAATTGCAAACCTTCAAGGCTCCAAGAATAAACTCATCCCTTATGGAATGTTCTTGACACGCCTCTATCACAATGTTATGCACTTCCATCCTCAATTTCAAAGTCCGTTGTACGTACTTGTGAACAAGATGATAGAACCGCTAAACATATCTCTCATGAAGACTTTCTTCATTCATGATTCCACCAATACCCATCAATCACATAATGATCCTCCTAGTGAAGACACTCAAGGAACCTAGAATAGTCAAATAAGATCAATTCTACTCTACTCATTAGTTATCAATGTAATCCTATCTCTTTCATGAAATAACACATCTTACATTTGATATCCAAGTTTTAGAACTCCTTTAAACAAAGCTTGGAATATAATGCACTTGTCATGATCATTGCATACCTTTAGTAAAGGTTCTGTCTAGCGAGATAGACGGATCCCAAATGTTGTACTAAACGGATCCACACATCTAGGGAACCGTGGGATCCCAAGCAAACAGAAATGCAATTGCAAGCATTATATGTCAAACACATCCCTTAGAACACCTCACACTAAGCTAAACATAGTGTCTTAAGATTGATCAAGACTTTATCAAGATAGGTTGAGCTCTCCTACTCTTTCCAACTCACATATATCACATTCTAAGGCTTTGTTAGATCTATCATTTCAAATCCATCACTCTTCCGCCTCAAAACTCACACTTCATTTTTACTTGATTCCTCACAACTAGGTTAGAAATCCTTGATTATGACAACATTGATCATTAATCAACCTCACCTCAAAATTGATCAAAGTTGATCAAATCCTAGTTTTTTTCCCATCTCAAAACCATTAGGATATTTTCCAAAACACAATCCTAAGACACAACCCGATCTCTAGGATCATTTAGTTTCATTCAACTTCAATTGACATCTTTAATGTCATCCTTGGCCATCCATTGGTATTTTTTAAGTTCCAAATCCTTCCATAAATAACACTCATTAGCTACACCACTCATTGCCTTCAAACACTTAAGCACCCTTCATTTAAAACACTTGGGAGAATGAAACACTCAAGGTGATGTAGGTCTAGGATCTTAGAAACATCATTTCCACTTTTTCATAAACCGATGAACCGGATCCTAGAACTAGCCTAGGCGGATCCTCCGAGAAGGGAACCGTGGGATCGGATGACGATCTATGACAAATCTTGGTAAAACAATCATTTCAACTCATCTTCCTAACTCAAACACTCCATCTCATCTTAAATGAGTTCCTAGAACAGCTCAACCTCTGTAGTTGACTCTTGTGCATGCTAATCATCACATTCCAATGAACCTTAGTGGCTTAAGGCTTAATGCACTTTCCAAATCTCTTGGTTTATAAACCACTTTGTTAGGATTTCCATAGTCATCACTCTCATCCTAACTTTCAGCCTTTTGCCATCTCTTCAAATCATCTCATCATGAGAAAAACCCCAAGTAACAACCTATCCACCAAAGAACCACCCATCAAAAGGGCTCGTGTTGTACACGAAATCTCTTCAACCGAATCATCTCCGGTCAAACCAATTCCTAGAAGGTTAGTACCCACAAAATTACCTATGCCAAACACCACCATACCTCCTAGGCCAAACAATATCATCTCCACTAAACCATCTCCATTGGTTCCGAGAGCTATCTCTTTTACATCCCCACAAACATCACCCCACCTCTACAATTTAGAGGACTTACCACCTAGGCCATCTCATCCGCTTCCGCCGACAACATTATCCTCATTAGGAGGAACAATGATTCAAAATCAAGGTGTTGAGTCAACACTTGCTCTGGCTTCCTTTTCGCCGTTTCCATCATATAATCCCATTTGGATTATAAGAAATCATCAAAGTCAACCACCCGACCTTATGGAAGTTGACACATCTTTACCACCATCATCATTCTTGATCGAACCATTCCTAAATGGACCTCCACCAATGCCTCCATCATTCGAGGCTCCTCAAACCACTTCAATTGATCCTTTGAATCAAGCCACTTCATTTCATCCACCACCACTACCTAGCCATGACAAAGATTGCTATCATTGTCAACATGTTGAAAGTTTGATACATGAAGTACGAGAAGACCAACGTTTCATGTTTTATCATCTCCTCGAACGTTTCGACGAGATTAAACCTAAACATAACTTGAGCTAGAAGATTATAGTGGTGTCTAAGCTTCAAGCATTAGTTGGTCTAAGAAATTCCTAGTTATGTATTGTCTATTTTCTTATTTTTGAGTCATGTATATCATAACTCTTGTTTTATTAAATGGAATTACATGCTACTTGTTATTTTTCTGAGAATATGTATTCATATCTCATTTATGTGATAACATTACTTGTTATTTCACCTTTGTTGAATTTGATCAGCTGATACGGATCCCTCAGAATAGTCTAGACGGATCCCTACTAGGAGGGAACCGGGATCCGTGAAGACAAGAATTTTTTACTAACTTGCATCACATTTGCGTGAAATTGTGAATTATACTTACTTTCTAACCTTTGTTTTGTAGTATTTCAATTCACATGAAGACTTTGACATCCTAAAGCTAGGGGAGCTTTATGTCAAAGCAATACATTGCAAATTACTTGCAATACTAGATTTACTTTTCATAACTTCCCATTGCAAAGTTGCAATCATCTAGGGAGCAAACTTAGTTGCAAATAATCTAGATTAGAATTACTCTCTTGACGCCCTTACATAGGGATGGACTCGTCAAGTGGGGAGTAAGACGAGATCTATTCCGTTATTTACTCTTTATTTTTTCTTTCACATGTTTTTCTTTAAAAACAATGTGTTGCTTTTCTTCAAACACTTTTGTTTCGACAAAAGGGAGAAGAAAGTAAAACTACAAATTCAAACGTTATTTAATTTTAGCTTTTCCTTAAAGTAATTTTATGTTTTGTCATCAACAAAAGGGGAGATTGTTAATACAAATAAGTCGTAAAACGTTTATTTATATTTTACGATCTTCTAATGTTTTGTCGATAACAAAAGTAAAATCATATTAACGAAACAAATAAAATACGTAAATGGTTTGAACAAATAGTTTTCTAACACACTTACGTTTTCACATAAAACACTATAACAAGATTAAGTGATTTTATATTTTAGATACACATGTACAACAACTAGTGTTTACATATTGGGTTAATACATACTTATATTAAGTACACTAAAATGGGTAAAACAAGTATATACTAAAATGGGTAAAAGCAAGTATATACTAAATAGATAAAAACTAGCAAATGGTTTTGACCCATAACCCATGGTTTTATATATACCACTTACACAAGTTCAATGTATCCTTAAGGTACATTGTATCTAGATTGAAAACCATAGATCAACCCATAACCCATGACCCATGACCCATAACCCAAAATACCCATGGGCAAAGAGGAGCGGACCACGGATCCCTAGCTTTGTGCTAGCGGATCCCAAGTGGAAGGGATCCGTGGGATCCGGGGAAATGAGGGTTTTTCCTCTATAAATAGTGAGCCATTTCTTCATTAGATCTCACCCTCTCCAACATACTTTCTCCCCGAGTTAAATCTCACTCAACCATAGATCCAAGAGATCTATGTTTGTAGTTTTGTTTTGTGTGATCTTTAGGTTCCTCTTAAAGGGAAGATCACCACCTTTGAAGTCGAGCAAGCTCAAGTCCATGAGTTGCCAAGCTTCCTCATCATCAAGGCTATTGAAGTCCTCTGTTGATGATCCCTTTCTTTCTTCAAAGAAGCGTAGTTTAAAGACATTAGTGAAAGATGTCTCAAGTGTCAAGGCGAAGATATTAGTGAAGGGTATCTATAGTCATAAGATAAGCACTGTGGTAGGTGCTTAGAAGTCAAGACAAGAAGCATTAGTGAAAGGTGCTTAGAAGTGAAGACACAAGACATTAGTGAAGGTGTCTTGTAGATCTAATCAAAGACATTAGTGAAAGGTGTCTTGTAGATCTAATCAAAGACATTAGTGAAAGGTGTCTTATAGATCTAATCAAAGGCATTAGTGAAAGGTGCCTTAGATGTACATTCGATATGGTGTGTTTTGATGTACTAGATAGACTAGCATTAGATCCAAGGATATTGATGTCCTTGATGATGTTGTAAAGGAGTAGATCTCCTTTGGGATTAGTCGTTGGTGTAGTGTGGTAGTAGTTCCTCCATTGCAATGGAACTAGGTACTTAGCCTAGTACCTAATAAAGGGTAGGCGACGTTGTGAAGGTGTAGTTCACCTAAGGTGTGAAAGAACTCGGTGGTTAGCCTAGCAATCGTATAAAGGGTAGGCGACGTTGTGTTAGGTGTGGTTCGCCTTGGTGTGAAAGAACTCGGTATTTAGCTTTGTACCGAAAAGATTAGCGACGTTGTGAAGGCTTCTCCGCCATAAGGAGATTGGTGTAGTGATTACAAACTCTCGAGTAGGTGACTCGGGGAGTAGAGTAGGGCAAGGAAGGTGTCCTTGTGGCCGAACCACTATAAATACTCGCGTTGTGGTTTTGTGCTTCTTACTCTTATCTTTCATTACATATCTTTATATGCTTGTTTATCAACATCCAACACACACAACCAAATAGATTGACATAAGTCGATCTAAATAGTTTAAAAGGAAGTTTTAATTGGTAAAACTATTCAACCCCCTTCTAGTTTTCCACACACGTTGTTGTTTATCATTCCATTGTCCGAACCATCACTGCGATCATAGAGCCAACTCTGATGACTACTTTCTCAATGACTTCCTAATTGTACTATCGAATATTTTACGCAAACACGAAGGTCGGTGTTTCTACTCACATAGCGGCTTCGACGGTTGTGTTGGTTATTGGTTTGGTTTTGAGTGACATTGACTTAATTGGTGTTGGGTTATCAAGTGGTGGTTGGTTATCACCTTCCATGATGAAAAGTGATGGGGTTACGAACAAAGGTCACGAAGAAGGGGATAGACTAGAGAAAGCTAATAATGAGAAAAATTTACTTGATAGGAATCAAGCAAAGAACCTAAGCGAGGTGGACTACTAACTAGCTATTCTATTCCCCGCGTGGCGTAAAAACTTGATAACGCTACACGCGCCGTTCGAGGTCAAAGGAACTTCCTTTCGTCGAGCAAGTTTTCAACACCCCAGGCGATGAACCTAATCGTTGTAGTGTAGTATTAGGGTAAGCCACGGTATTGATATCGTTCTCTGGGGAATAGGAATGCTAGTGAGAAGTTACTACGCTAAGGTTGAGGTTGAGGAAGATTATTTTTATCTTTTTTTATGTTTTTTAGGAAATTGAAAGGTACGAATCTCGGGTATTGGATTTGGGGGGTTGGTATTTCTACCGATTACTCTACTCTTATCTAATTATCTAAACTAAGGTGGTGGTAGTCTATGTCTAATTAATGTGTGCTCGTATGATAGTTTAAAGATGTGTTTACTTAGGTTTTACTACTCCTTAATTATCTCCTATTGATGGTTGAGTTGTCACGTCTTATTCTTAGTCGCGTTGTGTGTCTAAAGTTGTAGGGTATGCGTTTCTCCCTAACTCTTTGAACTTACCAAAGGGTCTCGTCTACAAACCCACTAGGGATAATAAACTCTTACTCTAAGGCACTCTTTGGATGGTTTAGCTTACAACTACTCGGTAATTATATTCTAAGGTTCACAAGATGAATCAAGCATTAAGTACACAACGAATGACCTATCGTATTACTAGATCATTAATCAACTAAGATAAGAAACAACCAATCAATATTCAATAATTAAGTTTCATATTCCTAAGCAAACACACAAATAAATTAGCCGGACATGGAGAACATGCAAGCATACACACAAATAATCAAAGACATAATTGAATTGATGAAGTAAATACTTATCTTGATGTAAGATAGGGTTTGAAACCCTAAAATCTTGTACAAGACACCCTTGGTTCGGTTTTAGGTTTTACTCACAAAAGACTCCCCTAAACCGAAAAATTCGGATTCTATATATATATTACATATGCGACGGCGCCACCTTATGTTTTGTGACACCGCCGTGTCGCCGTCATTAGGGTTTCGTCTTGGCCACGTTAGCCTTGCGACGGCGTCACCTTATGTCCTGTGACGTCCTCTTGACTTTTCCGGCGTCGTCTGGTTGCATCTAGGCCGCCCGAGTAGCAACGCCTACTCTTTTAAAGCCCGACGTCGTCACTTGAAAATAGGGTATTTGCCATCAGATCGTCATTAAAATCCTCCGACGGGCCGCATTAATACAGCGCCATCGCCCGGTTTTAGCGACTTTGAGTGTCTCGATTCGACTTTGGCCATTTTCTTCGTATATTCGCGCCTTTTCGTCCAAATAAGTGCCATTCCAGCATTTTGCCTTCAAGAGACCTAAAAAGTGAAAAGGAACGATATTAAGCAATAACGGATACAAAAGTGATCAAATAAAGGCTTAAACGACCCCTCAAAATGGTACCTTTTAAAACCTTATCAATGACCAATTAAACATGGTCATTAAGCAGTTGAAACTGCCACTTGAATAGGTCAAAGCCGTTACAGCGTGCTTTCATCAAGACTTTCATAACGCGTCGGTGGATGCTTTGCTTGATGGAAACCACAAGCTTCGGTGGAAACTCTCGCTTATCGGTGGAAACATCGCTTATCGATGGAAACACGCTATTAGTGGAAACCACAAGCGTTACTTTCCTGGCGGTAATTTCTACTAGCACTACCAATACAAACCACTATAAAGTCGTGGTGTTCATGGACCTTATGGTGTACACTCCGTACCTCCTAACCCATTACAAGGTATGAACTAATCCCACAAGTGCACTAAATTTTCCAACAATCCTCCCAAATTTAGTTCACTTCCTTTTCATGAAAAATAAACATCAAGCAAAACATGTGCATAAACGAAAATGTCATGAGTTGAATTTCCATCTTAGTAAATTACACGTTCAAATATTCGAGAATCGAGGGTGTTCTAAGAATTGAACCCTTCAACCCATTTGAATACATGAAGATAAAATACACACAAGTTTTCAAACACTTAAAAGCTCGACACTATACAAGCCATGTGTCCATATCCAAATTCATAAATGTTGTAAAAGCTAAAAGTCCAAAGCTTCAAGCGGCAAAACTTCAACATTTACATAGGTGGTTCCTCTTTATTCATGCTCACCAAGCACTTTTCAAAGAAAATTAACCATTGAGAAGTAAAGACTTCATCCTCCTTTCAAGAGTTACGAGCACAACCTTGGGATGTAAATAAAACATGTGCTCCAGTCCACCGAATGTTCTTTCCACATTGAACTCAACTCCTAAGTTTCCTCGGGAGGGAGTTGGGTGTCCTAGCATTCGGTGACTAAGTTGGACTTAAACCCATCCCTTTAGCGAGACTTTATAACCAAGTATCTAGCGGACCCTTCGTCAAGTGATCGACTAAGTTACATTGAGATCTCACAAACTCTATAGATACCACCCCATTCATGATAAGCTCACGAATCATGCTATGTCCGACACCTAAGTGTCTAGACTTACCATTGTACATCGGCTATAAGCCTTAGCCAATGTGTTGCACTATCACACGGATAGAAATAGGTGCTATAGGTTTAAGCCACAATGGAATCTCAAGAAGCAAGTTTTCAACCATTCGACTTTTTACCGGCAATGCTAGAGCCACAAATTGATTCCATTGTTGAACCGGTGATGCAAGTTTGCTTCTTGGATGCCCAAGAAATTGCACCTCCACCAAGTAGGAATACCCACCACCGGTAGACGAATTGTCTTGATTGTTCTTGATCCAACTTGCATCGATGTAACCTCCAACAACGATGGGTAACGATATATGAGAGACTATAATCCATAGTTCTCTTCAAATACTTGATACCCTCTGAGCGCTTGCGATGATGAGCACTAGGATTACTAGTATACCGCTCAATTTTCCCACCGCAAAACCAATATCGGTCTTGTACAAGTCATGGCATACATCAGGCGACCAATTACCCTAGAATACTCAAGTTGAGATACACCCTTGCCATTATTTGGCATCGACTTCTCACAGTATCCATAGGTGTACTCACTAGAGTACAATCAAAGTAATTGAATTTCCTCGATTACCTTCTCAATATAATGAGACCGAGAGATAGAAATTCTTTTACTTTCATGTTTAATCCTTATACCAAGGATAACATCGCCTCCCCATGTCCTTCATGGAGAACCTTGATGACAAAAACTCCTTTGTCGTCAACTGATTTTGATCGATGCAAAGATCAACATGTCATCAACATATAGACAAATGATGACTCCTTTACAGTTCATCAAATTTGCTATTTACACATTTGTCGACGGTTAAGAACATAACCACTAGACAAAACCACTTCATCAAATTTTGATGCCATTGCTTAGGTGCTGCTTTAGTCCATAAAGAGACTTAATCGGTTTACACCTTTTTTCATTGCGGGCATGATGAAGCCTTGAGGTTGGTTCATATAAACCTCCTCTTCCAATTCACCATTCAAGAAAAGCTGTTTCACATCCATCGATGAATAACAGTTGTGAATAGATGCCATAGCAATCGGCAGTGTTATGGTCGACACGATCCGCGGGGCATAAGTATCAAAATAGTCTATTCGACTTTTGTTTAAAGCCCCGAATGACTAGTCTAGCCTTGAACTTTCAAGTAGTTCCATCTACCTTCATTTTCCTTTTGAAAATCCATTTGCAACCCGAGGTTTGCAACCGTGAGGTAGATCAACCAACACCCAAGTGTTGTTGCCCATGATGGAATCCATCTCATCATTGATTGCTTCTTCCGTAAAGCAATGTCACGGGACTTCATTGCTTCTTCAAATGTCTTGGGATCATCCTCAACAATGAAGCAATAGGAGTGTTGGTCGAGACCTCATCCCTAGTTCCTTCAACTAAGTATAGTTGAAACTCGGGTCCAAATGACTTTGGAGTCCTCGACCCTTTTGCTCTTCACGAGCTTTGGTTCAAGTTGTTGAATTACAACCTCATCGGGGACCACCGATGGTTCACCATCGGGACCTCGATACACCAGTGTCATGAGTTCCATTAGGAATCCTCGACTTGGTCTAGGGACGATGAGAATCTATTCTCATCAAAATCGCATCCCTTGATTCAATTATTGAGTTAATTGAAACATATTCATTAGGTTCAATAACATAGAACCTAAAAGCCTTGGAATGCTCGGCATATCCAACAAAGATGCATCAATGCCTCTTTCACCCAAAGTCTTTAGCTTTGGATAAGGAAGTCTTACAATAACCCTACAACCCGGACCACGAGATAGTTCAGTTGGGTTTCCTTTAGTCCGAGTTCATAAGGGTAACCTTGTTCCTTTTGTTGGGAACCCTATTTAATAAATAGCAAGTGTTAACATAGCTTCACCCCGAACCCTTGACTCGGTCCTAAATAAGACAACATGGAATTAACCATCTCCTTCAAAGACCATGTTTTCCTTTCGAAATACCATTTTTCCGAGGAGTATAAGGGCGGTCATTTCATGGATTATTCCAACAGATTGAAAGTCTTGGTATCCATGTACTCACCTCCCTATCAGTCCTTAATCTTTTGATCAAAGACCCAAGTTGTAATTCAACTGTTTTAAACACTTTGAATTTATCTAATGCTTCATCCTTGGTATGTAATGGATAGACATAACAAAATCTAGAAGCATCATCAATAAATGTCAAAGTACTTCTTATTTCCCAAAGAAGGAGTGGCATGCAAATCACACGCAGTCCTTGTGAATAAGCTCAAGATCTTAGTCTCGACTAACACCACGAAGGGTTTATTGGTTATCTTGGTCAACATGCAAGTTTTACACTTTTCGGTGTCCATGTCAAAAGCGAGGATTAAACCATCCCTAGACATATCTTGCATCCTTTTATAGTGAACATGGCCAAGTCTAGCATGCCAAAGGGTCGAGTCGGCCCGGTCATATGTGGTCACAAAAGTGAAATAAATCCTTGGTATGTAAGATAGACATAACAAAATCTAGAAGCATCATCAATAAATGTCACAAAGTACTTCTTATTTCCCAAAGAAGGTGGCATGCAAATCACACAGTCAATGTGAATAAGCTCAAAGATCTTAGTCTCACGACTAACACCACGAAGGGTTTATTGGTTATCTTGGTCAACATGCAAGTTTTACACTTTTCGGTGTCCATGTCAGCGAGGATTAAACCATCCCTAGACATATCTTGCATCCTTTTATAGTGAACATGGCCAAGTCTAGCATGCCAAAGGGTAGAGTCGGTCTGGTCATATGTGGTCACAAAAGTGAAATAACACTATCGGTGGTAACATTAAGCTCGAACATTTGATTACATAAATAACCAAAACCAATAAAACACCATTCTTAGAAAGAACAAATTTATCGATTCAATAACTTGTTTATATCCATGATTATTCAAAACACTACTTGAAACCAAGTTCTTCCTTATATCGTGAACATGAATAACATTAAACAAAGTTACAATCTTTCGAACTAAACCTAAGATCTACACAACCATGACCATGCACCAAGGTCATTGACTCATTTCCCATGTGAAGAATAGAACCATCATTCGGTGACTCATAAGTCTTGAACCGCTTCTATCTTTGCACACATGAACTGTTGCACGAGTTAACCCACCATAACATCATCATCCCGCACATAATTAGATTGATACATATGTAACATAATAAACACGAAAAGACTTATTAAACATATTACGACCTTTGGTGAGTTGGATGAACCACCACTCCCGAACCATTAGTGCTCGATCCATTGGCTTTACCACCAACTTTAACACCTTTGCGGCCCCTTTTAATGTGACCGGTCTTGCCACATTTCCAACAAGTAGGAGTTGCCTTCTTGTTAAGATCGCCTTTGTGTTATCATGATATTTCGTTTGCCTTTGTTATCATTGTACACAGTGGAGTTGTTATGCTCCACCATATTGACAACAGATGCACCAAGAGCATTGCTACTCTTTGGCTTGTCATTATCCCGCACCTTGAGAGATTCCTCAATGTGCATGACCGCCCAACTCAACAAGAGTTAACTCCTTCATATGTTTGAAGGTATGCTTGAAATCTTTCCATGAAGGAGGAGTTTGTCAATGACACAAGAGACTTTGATAGCCTCATCCATGTTCATATGGTGTTGTGTAAACCTTCCAAGTATTCCAAGAAGTTCATTGTATTTTTCCATAACTGGTCTTGAATAAGTCATTTTGTAATTTGTGAAATTACTAACAAGGAACTTACTTGATGCATCCTCGACCATATATTTGGCATCCAAAGAATCCACAGTTCTTTGGAAGATTCAAAGTTCGATAAATATCAAATAGAGAATCGGACATACCATTGAGAATAAGACCTCTCGCATATGTAGTCATCATTCTCCCATTTGCTCCTTCTCCGATCGCTCCACAAGTAGCATCATCCCCATCATCGTGAATAGGTGTAGTAAGCACATACACCACACTCATGCTTGATGCTGAAGAAGTGCATCTTCTTCGCCACCTCCTAAAGTCCACCCTTAAAACTTATTAAGCTTGGCAAAGTTTGAAGCCATATGTTTCATTGCGGCTGACCATTGATTATCACAAAATAGTTTACTTTGATTGTTGGTGTCGTGAGCCCGATGGGAGGTTAGATAATCAATTCGGCGAGAAACAAATACCACTAGGTGGTTACCGGATATCACTTGAATCGTGTGATCAATTTCCCAAGTAAACTATTCGACCCTAATGCGGGTTACGAATATCTACTTGGGATAAGACCAAATCGATTATGGAATTAGGCACAATTCTATAACCCTTGCGCTAATAAGTGTTAATAGTTTTCTGTGTGTCCTTCATGCATAATCAGATCTCCTATTTATAGGAGTTTACTCTAAGATAATCAAATAGAATTATGAGTATTAATCGGCCCATTAATAGCCTCATAATTATCCCCATTATAGCCATTAGTGGTTACATGACCAATTAAACATGGTCATTAAGCGGTTGAAACCGCCACTGAATAGGTCAAAGCCGTTACAAGCGAAGACTTTCATCAAGCTTTTCATAGCGTCGGTGGATGCACCGCGATGGAAACCACAAGCTTCGTTGGAAACACCGCTATCGATGAAAACCACAAGTAGTACTTTCCACAAGCGTACTTTCCATAAGCACTACCAATAAAAACCACTATAAGAGTCGGGTGTTCATGGACCTTATAGGTGTACAATCCGCACCTCTAACCCATTACAAGGTATGAACAAAAATGAGTATTGCTTTTATATAAAATGATGTTTTTTGCAAATTTTGGACAATATTTAATATATGTATATGTTATATATATTTATATTTCTTGGTAGCTTTATGCTCTCCTCAAAATTGTTTGATTGAAATTTTGAAATGAGAGCTTTCTCGTTATATTTGTGTGAAGAACGCAAGCCAAAGTATGTCCAAATTGGAGTAGAAATGAATGAGATATCGTGTCTCAGCTTCAGAACGAGCTAAAGTATGTCCAAATTGGAGTAGAAATGAATGAGAGGCACAAAACTGAAATACTAAACTATCCCACATCGCTAGAAGAGGAAGTGGAGACTAGTTTATAAGGAAATCATACTATTGAATATCAAATTCCTTTAGTTTGGTTATGCTCCCACTCCTACTTGTGCAGGGGGGTGCGAAAATGGATTTCGAGCTAAAATGAGTTCGAGGCTTCAACTCATGCGAGCCCGCGACCGCGGACACGAATGCAACCAAATCTCACCTACGGGTATCTTTTTGCCGAGAATTATGTGAAGTGATTCTCATCAAGCACATGAGATTCTCACTGGCTTAATTATGTGATGCACGGAATATGTCAAGCACGATTCACTGAAGCACATGGTTTCTCAAGTAATAAAACCGTAGATTGATAATTTCGAATATTCGTAATCTATTTTAGGAATAGATTTAGACTTTGTGCTTAAGTCTTAATGTAAATATGCAAATCGTGTTTTATAATAACAGATATGCATATATTTTTATTCCAGCGATATTCGCTTGGTGACCAAGCTAGGTATTGCCTATAAAATAAAATCTTCTCATTCGCTTTGATACGTAATCACGTGACTCCTCCGCACCATTTTCCGGCTATTCATTCGATCAGAAACGCAAGTTGCTTCCGTGATCTTTCAGGCAAGTTTGTCACGTCCGGCTGTACATCAGCTTTGGCAGTTGTACCCTGGGAAACAGACGGCGAATCTGTTTTAAGGGAATCGTGTTATACACGAGCCTCTTGCCACGACCTTTACTGCTTTAATTTTATTAACATATTATTATAGAGTCTGTCTTCTGCTTCTACCCCATTCTGTCTGCTGTTTTATTTTCTGTTAATTTATTTATTATTTGATAATCTGATTTTATTAATTTAAAGTGTACACCGTTTCCCACAGTCTTAAAACAGATTCGGTTTAACCGAATTTATTACACTTTGTTAAAAATCGGATTAATTAATTAACAGGTTTTATAAACTGTTTTCTGCCGAAACCTTGTTGAGTTTCATTAGAAATCGCTTCGATTTAATGAGTTTTACATACTGATTTGGTCTAATGGATCTATAACGGTTTTTTTTAAGCGCTTTATTATCGCTTTAACGAAACCAAGATAGAGTTTCTTAGGTCGATTTATTCGATCCATCAAAACCAAGCTAGAGTTTTGTTGAATCGATCCGTACAAGTAGATACCAATTTACAACAATTTTGTTTGATTGCTTGTGTTTGTTTTCGTGATGACAAACACCAATACCCTCCCGTGACTACTCTTGTGAACGCACAGTGCGCCAGCTACCAACACATTGCTAATCATGTCGAGAAACCGAGAAATTCAATGGGCGTAATTTCAAGAGGTGGCAATGTAAGATGTTTTTCTATCTCGACTACTTTGAACCTTGCGCGGTTCTTAAAAGAAAACCCACCTAACGTGGAACCTCCCGCGAAGGTCAATCCTCTAATCAACAGTCGCTCAAGCCTTGAAGCATGGAAACATTCGACTTTTGTGTCACAACTATGTTCGAATGGTTTGGTTGATTCTTTGTACAATGTGTATCGCAAGACCAAGACCGCCAAAGAATTATGGGAGTCATTGGAGCGCAAGTACAAAACCGAGGATCTTGGTACAAAGAAGTTCGTGGTAGCTCGCTTTTTGGATTACAAGATGGATGATTCAAAGAATGTGATGAGTCGTTCAAGATCCGCAGGTTTTGCTACACGACATTCATGTCGAGGAATGACTTTGAGTGAAACTTTTCAAGTTGTCGCTATTATTGAAAAGTTACCCCAAGTCGGGTAGAATTCAAGAACCACCAAGCATAAGCGAAAGGAGATGAGTGTGAAGACTTGGTTGTTCGTCTTCGTATTGAACAGACAACAAGTCGGCTCGAAAAACACGATATACCGATTCTCGCAAAGGCAAATATGGTTGAGCATGTTTCGTCATCTTCAAAGTCCAATGTCAAAGCTAAAGGCAAAGGAAAAGGAAAGAATGACAAGAAGGGCAAAGGAAGTCCGAGTACCTTGCTCCTAAAGTCGCAATTGTGAAACAAGTTCCAAGGGGTGTGTTTCAACCGTGACCACCAGTCACCGTGTCGCTAATTGCAAGATGCCAAGCGGGTGACTCCACGCCAGCTAATATGGTTAATGAAGATGTGGACATGATTGCTATGGTGTCGATGTCATTGCCATGATCTCGGGTTAACTGGTAGGTTCCAACAACAGGAATGGTGGGTGGATACTGGGGCTACCCGTCATGTGTGTGCCGATAAGAGTATGTTTCACTCTTTTCGAGCGGTTGATAGTGGAGAGAAGTCGTACATGGGCAACTCGCAATCACGAAATCAAGGGTGAAGGAGATGTAATCTTGAAGATGACATCCAGAAAGAGCTCAAGTTGACTAATGTCTTGTATGTTCCGTAGATTCGCAAGAATCTTGTGTCTCGTTGGCAATTGAACAAGTTTGGTTTTCGCCTTGTTTTGAGTCCGATAAGTTTGTTCTTTCTAAGAATCAAGTTTATGTTGGTAGGGGATATGCCCGAATGGTATGTTTAAGCTCAATGTAATGGTTGTTAAGAATGATATCAATAAAATGAATTCTTCGCTTACTTGATCGAGTCTTCTAATATGTGGCATGGCCGTCTTGGACATGTAAATTTTAATTCGACGCGTCGATGATTAAATTTAATTGCATACCTAATTTCCATATTGACTCAAAATATAAATGTGAAACTTGTGTTGAAGCCAAACTTACAAGAGCATCTTTCAAATCGGTTGAACGGAAAACCGAACCACTTGATATGATACACACCGACATATGTGATTTGAAATCACTACCCACAAAAGGTGGCAATAAGTACTTTATCACGCTTATTGATGATTGTACAAAGTATTGCTACGCTTACTTATCGAAAAGTAAAGATGAAGCTATAGACAAGTTTGTTCTATACAAAACGAAGTTGAGAATCAACTTGGTAAGAAAATCAAGGTGGTCAAGTGATAGAGGAGGTGAATATGTGTCTCCATTTGTCGATTTATGTGCGAAACATGGAATTAGACACGAATTCACCGCCCCTATTCACCTCAAGCAGAACGGTATTGCCGAAAGGAAGAACCGTACCTTGAAAGAAATGGTTAATGCCATGTTGATAAGTTCGGTCTAAGCCGTGACATGTGGGGAAGCCATTTTAACGGCAACTTATCTTTTAAATAAGATACCTCGTAAGGAAAAGAAGAGACCCTTATGAATTATGGATGGGAAGAAAGCCATCATATCAAGATTTACGAAAAGTGTGGGGTGTCTAGCAAAGGTCGCTATACCGACTCCCAAGGCCCAAAAGATTGGACCTAAATCCGTAGATTGTATATTCATCGGATATGCTAAGAATAGCAGTGCTTATC
Source organism: Chrysanthemum lavandulifolium (assembly GCA_022545495.1). NCBI lineage: Eukaryota > Viridiplantae > Streptophyta > Magnoliopsida > Asterales > Asteraceae > Chrysanthemum > Chrysanthemum lavandulifolium. The sequence goes on along the minus strand of CM040243.1, from coordinate 84,163,794 downwards.
GCTTCATCGTACATGAATCGAAAAATCCGGATATACAAAAGGGTACTTTAATGGAATCAAGGAATGCTTCATTCTTTGAAACTATTTTTCCTTGTTTAACGAAGGAAACTAGAAGTTCATCTAGAATAGATGACGAAGTTGTCCAAGATAAGAGACAACGAGATGATAATGATCTCCAAGATGAGAGACGAGATCAAACTGAGGAAGAAGAGGTTGAACCTAGAAGAAGCAAAAGGGCAAGAACCGAGAAATCGTTTGGACCCGATTTTGTTTCTTTTATGGTTGAAAATGAACCTACTTCATACCGAGAAGCGGTTACTTCCTCAGAAGGGCCTCAATGGAAAGAAGCCATTAAAAGTGAAATAGATTCTATTTTACAAAATCATACTTGGGAGCTCGTGGATTTACCTCCGGTTGTAAACCACTAGGCTATAAATGGATCTTCAAGAAGATGAAAGCCGATGGCACCATTGACAAGTACAAAGCAAGATTAGTTATCAAAGGATTTAGACAACGAGAAGGTCTTGATTACTTTGATACATATTCACTCGTTACGCGAATAACCTCGATTAGGATAATACTTGCTATTGCCGCTTTAAGAAATTTGGAAGTTCACCAAATGGATGTGAAACGGCATTTCTAAACGGAGATTTAGAAGAAGAAATCTACATGAACCAACCCGAGGGTTTCATGGCTCTCGGACAAGAGAACAAAGTTTGTAGGCTTGTTAAGTCTTTATATGGCTTAAAGCAAGCTCCCAAACAATGGCATCAAAATTTGACCACGCCATGCTAGAGAGTGGATTCAAAATTAATGAATGCGACAAATGTGTTTATGTCAAAGACACAAATAGTGGATATGTAATCTTGTGTTTATATGTTGATGATATGCTTATCATTGGCGTGAATGACAAGATGATCAAATCTACTAAAGACATGTTGAAATCAAAGTTTGACATGAAGGATATGGGTTTGGTGATGTGATCCTTGGAATAAAGATCATACGAACTCAAAATGGACTTGTGTTAAGTCAAGCACATTATGTGGACAAAATTTTAATACTCATAATGCGGGGATTCCGCCTAGCTAGAACTCCAATTGATACCAAGAAGCATCTATCTAAAAATAGAGGCTTAGGTGTTGCCCAATTAGAGTATTCAAGAATTATTGGCATGTTAATGTACTTGATGATGTGTGTCTCGACCGACTTAGCATATGTCGTTAGAAAGCTAAGTAGGTATACTAGTAACCCAAGCTATGCACATTGGGCGCCTATGACTAGGGTACTTCACTATTTGAGATACAATCGCGATTATGGATCGCATTATGATAGATATCCAATTGTTATCGAGGATACGGTGATGCAAATTGGATATCCGACATAAAGGATTCTAGATCGACTAGTGGATATGTGTTTACACTAGAGGAGCAGCTATATCATGGAAGTCTTCCAAGCAAACTGTTATAGCTAAGTCCACGATGGAATCGTAATTTATCGCGTTAGATAAATGCGGACAAGAGGCGGAATGGCTACGCCAATTGTAGAGGACATACCAAGGTGGCCTAAACCGTAACGCCATTAGTATACATTGTGATAGTCAATCGGCAATTGGCGAGCTCATAGCATAATGTATAATGGAAAGTCCGACATATCCGTCGTCGACATAATTCGATACGACAACTACTCTCAACAGAGTTATCTCAATTGACTATGTGAAGTCAAAGGATAACATCGCGGATCCGCTACGAAAGGCTTAAGCAGAGTTAGTAAGTAAGTCGTCTAGAGGAATGGGACTAAAGCCCTTGAAGGAATGAGTTTCTATGAAGGAAAACCTAACCCATTGATGGAGATCCCAAGATCCGGGTTCAATAGACAACCTAATCATAGAAATGTGGGGAAGTCACGTCAATGTGGGGAGTTACTAAATATTGTAACTTTCCTAGTCCATTCCTATAACAAATGTAACTTGTTGAGAGGTTAAACATATGGCTTTAATGATTCGTGATGAAATCATAAAGTATAATGATTCAAGATGAAATCACAACACATATGTTTTAATGATTCAAGATGAAATCACCTATGAGAGAAGTGGGTCGCTCAAGGGAAATGTGGGGCGCAATTCCTAAGAGCTCTTGCAGAACCGTGCTAGTGTTCATGACCATAACGAACACGACTATGAGGACTTGACATTGTCGTGAGAGTCTTGTGTGAAGTGTAATGTCGCTCACGTAAATGGATGATGAGTTCAAGGACATCGCGCTACTCGGATCTAGGAGACTAAGTGCATCTCACAAGGGAAGGTTCAAAGGGTTACACCTACCTATCCTATGCAAGACTTAACCGCAGAAATTTCACCAAAACTTTCGTGTGTTTTCGATCGATTTCCATTCATGTGGGGATTGTTGAAATGAGTATTGCAAAATGAGTTTTGCAAATTTTGGACAATATTTAATATATGTATATGTTATATATATTTATATTTCTTGGTAGCTTTATGCTCTCCTCGATGAGAGCTTCAGAACGAGCTAAAGTATGTCCAAATTGGAGTAGAAATGAATGAGATATCGTGTCTCAAAGTGAGGCACAAAATCTGAAATACTAAACTATCCCACATCGCCTAGAAGAGGAAGTGGAGACTAGTTTATAAGGAAATCATACTATTGAATATCAAATTCCTTTAGTTTGGTTATGCTCCCACTCCTACGCTGCTGCAGCAGGGGTGCGAAAATGGGATTTCGAGCTAAAATGAGTTCGAGGCTTCGAACTCATGCGAGCCCGCGACACTGCGGACACGAATGCACTCCAAATCTCACCCACGCGGGTATCTTTTTTTGAGAATTATGTGAAGTGATTCTCATCAAGCACATGAGATTCTCACACAAGCGAATTATGTGATGCACGGAATATGTCAAGCACGATTCTCACAAGCACATGGTTTCAACCAAGTAATAAAACCGTAGATTGATAATTTCGTAATATTCGTAATCTATTTTAGGAATAGATTTAGACTTTGTGCTTAAGTCTTAATGTAAATATGCAAATCGTGTTTTATAATAACAGATATGCATATATTTTTATTCCAGCGATATTCGGCTTGGTGACCAAGCTAGGTATTGCCTATAAAATAAAATCTTCTCATTCGCTTTGATACGTAATTACGTGACTCCTCTGCACCATTTTCCCACTATTCATTCGATCGGAAACGCAAGTTGCTTCCGTGATCTTTCGTGCAAGTTTGTCACGTCCTCAGACATCGCCTTTGGCGGTTGATTTAAATGCAGACGGCTTAACTGTTTTAAGGAATCGTGTTATACACGAGCCTCTTGCCACGACCTTTATCGCTTTAATTTTATTAACGATTATTATAGAGTCTGCCTTTCGCTTCTACCCCATTCTCGTCTCATTGTTTTATTTTTTCGTTAATTTATTTATTATTTGATAAACTGCTTCCCATGCGATCAAATACAACTAGAAATGGAGAGCACAAATAAAAGGATTGGATCAAAATGGAAAAAGCAATATCAAAGAGTGCGGGAAACCAAATAGTGATTTGAAGTTGAAAGTTAGATTAATGGTAGCAAATCAAGATTAAACCACAACAACGACGACATGAAAAGTTACAACAACAATGATGACACATAAAACTTCAACAACAATGACATCAACAACAACAACAACCGAGAAAGAGATCAAAATACGAAAGGGGGAAGCCATGGTGGAACAAGCTGGGGGAAGAATAACAAGCTGTTATACTATTAATGGCTATCTCATGCGGCGGATCGAAGTATTGATGAATTTAAACGTACTTTAACTAACCGAATCACCAACACTGGCTATATCTACTAAAAGAAGGGCAAAATTTCCTTTTAGTTGTGGTTTGATGTATCTTGAATCAATTGTTCTATGGATATGAGAATGTCCTTACCTGTCAATAGCTTGTCAACTGAGACCAAGCGTCTGAGTCAACATTTGGGCCTTTGGCTAACCAAGGCCTTTAAAAGGATTGTTTTCAGATTTGGGCTTTGTCGACACAGGTGGCCTGGTTGCTATGTCCCTAAAACTCTAAAAGTTACATTCTTTTGAAAATATAAGCATATAACTAGGAAATTATTTTGATAGTGTCTCTTAACTTGATCAAATACTCCGTAACTAAAGTTCACATCGAACGTTGCTAATTAATGTTTTGACTTTTTGTAGTAGTTAACATCACGAGTGGTGTAAAGAGTTAACGAGTGAGTTAGTAAGTTCATATAAGAAAGTTAGAGTGTAAATATGATCTATTTATATTTATATAAAAACGAGATTTTTAAGCCTAAATCACCTAAGTTTATGCGAGGTTAACATCATATTTTATCTTAAATCCACGCACACTATGGCAACCGCAAACCCATGTTCATTGACGGAGCTTGAACCATTTCTTTAGAAGGGCCACAACATCATTAACTTGTTTTAAAGGGCCAAACGTCAAATAATTATTTTTTGCACTAGCTTTAAAAACTAATTACATTAACTACAAAATCTTTTGGAGGGGCTAGGGCCCACCCCTGCCCTTAGGATCCTCCGTCCCTGCCCATGTTTACAAATTCGTATAATAATAAGCAAAATTGTTTTGATCTATACCGTAAATTTGTTGTATCACATATGGCGTAGTACTTACGCTGCGTTCTCAAGTTTGTTTTTGGAAGGAAAAGAAAGAAAATGAAAGGAAATAGAAATATTGTTGTGTTCTCGAGTTTTTATCAAACAGAAAAGAAAGGAAATAAAAAGGATTTGATAGGAAAATTAAGAGGTTTTTTCCTACAAAATTTTCCGCCCAAATATGAGCGGATTTGGAAGGAAACAAATTTACACATAAAATATTTGTTATAAATTAAGTTATATAACCTTCATTATTTTATATATCTTTTGTTATAGATGTATTTCTATGTTTAAAAAGGCATAACTATAATTTTTTCTTTTTTTTCTTTCTTTCCTTCCAACTCGGTAACACGACTTTTATTTATTTTCCTTCCATTTCGTTCATTTTCTTTTAACTCGAGAACATGAAATATAAATGCAACTTTCTTTTCTTTACTTTTCTTTTCCTATCATTTCTATTCCCACAAAAGAAAACTTGAGAACAGAGCGTATGTATAATCATCTTGAAGTAGTGCTTTGAAAGGGAGGGCAATAGATTGTTGAAAACGCAAAAGTGTCATGTGCCTAAAGGTCCAAAATGCCAGAAAAATGGATTCTAGATAGTAACTATATATGCCTTTGCTTTTGCTCATACACAAAAACAGAAAAGCAGTTGGAAGATCAAATAAACGATGCTTCTACTCAATCATGGTCCTTCACCATTCTCTACTCCGGTCCCGCTTTATTTACTGTCTCTTTTCTTGAAAAAAAATGACTTTTCTTTTGAGGAATGAGGACAAATGTTCAAATAATGGACTTATATGAAGCTAAAAAAGTTATACAGTTACAAAAATTAGAGTAGTTTTTTTTGTGTCTTAGACTGAACTCGATGAATCTTATGATGTAGGATGGAAGGTGGGTCCGAGGAACATTTGAAAGTTAATAGAAATCTTAAGTATCTCAAATCACAATCATCATCATTAAAAGTAAAAAATAAAATCAACAACCGTTAAAGTAAAAATCAGTTGGTATTTTTAAAGTAATTAATTAAATTACTCTATAAAGCCAATTTGATTAAATTTAGCTTAACACATCAATATTATATATAAGCTATTGTTTTGCTTTTCTTTCGATGTGGGACAAGGTTAATAGGTTTGCATATGACAATTTATACAAGTTAAAAAGTATGATTGACATTCGAGTAGAAATCTCTTTAGTATGACTTCAATTCAGTATGTTACTAGCTCATTTTTCACCTTAACTCAAAGGAGTCGTTACATGTCGATAAAGGCGACCATTTGCAACCCTACATGCAATTCTCTTTCTCATATGACTGTTTATTATTCACGTATCTTCTATACACAATCACTCCAATGATATCCATGGTATGTTATCAACTTATTTTCTCAACAATAAGTTTCAGAATTGCCATTCAAATCAATCAACAATCAAATTGTATGTAACACTGCTTTCAAAGGCAACTGAAACAAACTAATTTTTGGAGTACTGGTCTTAATCATTTTACTATTTTTCTTAGAACTGGAAATACTTTGAGAACAAGTATCACGAGGCTTGTGAGTTGTGACTTTGTTTAGCTAAAGTTTTACAAAAACAACTCATCATCCAATCCTGAAAAACTTAATCCTACACCATTTGCCTTAAACAAGTTGTTTTCTGGTTGTCATAAACTAATTATAACACTTTCCTTTACGATAAAGTTAGTTCGAATTTTTTGTTTTTTTAATTTTGGTTACTAAAAGAGTAAAATATAACTTTGGTTGTCACTTGTTACAATCAACATCTTTGGTATCTAGAAATTACTCGTCTCATAGAAAGGGTTTGATCAAGGCAATGTTTGTATTGCAACTAGATACCTATGAAAGAAATAACGTTATTATCAATGCGATAAACATGGTATGATCCAACATCTATATTACTATATAGTTTTAGTATATGCAATGTACAAAAAATTTGAGTTAGAACATAAAATTCCATCGCGAATCATATACATTAGATATATAATTATCAAAAAAGACTACCAGTAACCAGTTTTTGTAAATCAAAACCAGTTGGTTATTAGAGGTGACAATGAAAAACTGATACAGATAGAGGTAACAACATTTGAAAATAAAAAACTGTTACGAATGGAGGTGACAACATTTGAAAATAAAAAACTTTTCCGAATGGTTGTGAATAGACAATAAACTATTCTTAACAATACGTACAATCAAGTATGAATTAGCGCATTGGCATTATATATTAGCATTTGGTTTACTTTTATTCCAATGTGGGTCTAGAACTCTAGATTAGTAGGTTTGGATATTACAATTTATGAAAGTTAAAATGCATAATTGATATGATCAATGTAATGTTTTTACTTTTTATTGCAACTAGTAACTACAAACCTATGGAAGTTACGTATTATTACATCATTACCAACGTATAAACATGATATGATCCAACATCTATATAGAACTTTAGTATATACATTGTAGGAAAAGTTTGCGAATCCGATACACTCATACAAGACAGATAATTATCAAAAGAGAAACACCAATATAACCATTACATCCAAGAATTATAAGCACCTAAGCTTTTGAAAGAGTAAGGTGTAGTGAGGGTACACTTTTGGAACAAAGTTTTGTTGAGTTGCTTCTATGCTAAACAAATAAAAAACGAAAACAAGAAAAATAAAAAATATATCCTTCTTTTCCTTTTTCTGCCCCATTTGTTGCAAATGTAACCCAAAGGCGAATAAAATTGGAAGCGATATGATTGATTTACAGTGATCAAATTCATTATCTAGATTTTTTTATACAAATGATTTGCTGTTATAGTCCTGCAATTTTTTGTTGCTTTTATATACTATATTCGAGATGTTTTTGTGTGTAAATATATAAGTATTTTTGGGCTCAATTTTTAAACAACTAAGTTTTTCTTTTAGATTATTTATGCTTTTGATTGTCCAAAAGTTTTAAATCGGCGGGGAGAAGATATACTTTTTGTAGGAAAACAGAATTTAAACCCAGAAACCAACTCTTGAATCTTAATTCAAGATCAACCTTTATTATTACTAGCAGGGTACCCGCGCAATGCGGCGGTGGGTACCCGGTAACTAAATGTTGTGGCAAGTGGCGGTTATGTGATGAGATGGTGGTGATAGCGGCGGTGGTGGCGCGTGGGTGGCGTGTGGTGGGAGCCGAGGGCTCAAAATCTCCGAAATGATGTAGGTTAACCGATCTATCGAATTGGCAAGAAAAAGATTTGTGGGAAAATTTCTTAAGACCTTGGTGGTCTTGACGACGGCGGTGGTTGCTTGGGAGAAGAGGGTGGCACGAGGGTAGAGAGAAGAGAGAGGAGTGTGTGTTTTATGTGTAGAGAGAGAGGAGTGTGTTTTATATCTTTCCATAATAAGTAACTTTAAAATCAATTTTAAGCCTTCTAATTTTAGAAGGCCTAAATGCATTATAAGGTAGTATAGATAAATCACAATCAACCAAGATCAACAAGAATCTGATCTTAATCAGTAAACCATAACAATCACAAACCCAGAATGAGATTAACCACAATACTTCCCACTGCTAATCAGGTGGAAGTCTATTGACTAATTATCAATAGTTCTATTACAACTATTATCTCACAATCACTCTTAAGCAACAATAAGAACACTCAAACAGATCTTGATTGATTATCAGTATAACGAGAGAAAACTGTATGCAGTTTTCTTGAGAGAGAGATGGATTATGTTGAATGAAAACCCTAGCTGGGAAGAGGAGCTTAAATACTCCTTGACCAAAACTTTCAGCAGCTTGACATTTGCAACCCTTGAACTTTAAACATCTTGCAACTATCAGCATAAACTTTATCCAACACTATAACTGAAAACACAAACATGTCAAAGTTAGTCCTTGTAGTATTTGTGTTCCACATTTGAGTTACTTTCAACATCCCCCCTTAACTCAAACCTGGAAGACATCAAACAGACCAAGTTTGGAAACAAGTTTTTCATGTTGAAGTTTATCTAGGCCCTTAGTAAAAATATCAGCAGTTTGTTCTGCTGTTTGAACCTTTTCAGTCTTAATAACCCCAGCTAAAATTTTATCTCTCACAAAATGTAAATCAATCTCCAAGTGTTTAGTTCTTTCATGGAAAACAGGATTTGCAGCAATCTTAATTGTCGCTGACTATCACAAAAGAGTTTAACAGGGCAAAAATGTTCCCGTTTAGATCTTTTAAAATTTTTAAGACCCAAACTATTTACAAGTAGCAGAGGCCATTGCTCTATACTCACCTCTGACTTGACTTAGAAAGGGTATTTTGTTTTTACTTTTCCATGAAACCGGTGAACCATTTAAAATATACAAAACCTCAGAATCGATCTCCTAGTAACAACACACTTGGCCCGTCTGCATCCACATAAGTCTCAAGATTTTAAAAGAACTTTTAACAATATGTATTCCTCTTCGGTGAACCCTTAAGATATCTCAAAACTTTAAGTGCAATTTTAAGATGAGACTTAAGTGGCTTATGCATGAACCGACTCAAACAATGTACAACATATGAAATATCGGGCCTAGTGTGTCAAGTAAATCGGTTTCCCAATTAATTTTGATATTGATAATGTTGTCCAAAAGCAGGATCAAGTATAGTAGGTTCATTGGTAATAGAAAGACTTTGTTCTAGAGGAAAAGCGAGATGGTTTGCATGCTAACAATCCAAATTCATAAGTAAATCCAAACAATATTTCCTCCGAGTTAAACATAAACCCTTATCGGTTCAATAACCTCAATACCAAAAGTACTTAAGTTTTCCCAAATCTTTAATTTGAAATTTAGACTTGAGAAAACTTTAAAACTTTCAATTTCACCAAATTATTACCAAGAATAATTATATCATCTACATACACAAGTAAAGCAACAATATTACCTGATTCATTCTTGATAAACAAGGAATAATCACTTTTACTCTGTATGAATCCATTTTCAAGCAAGGCACTGGTTAACTTAGCATTCCATTGTCTGGGTGCTTGTTTTAAACCATATAAAGACTTTTTGAGTCTACAAACTCTCTTATCATTAGCATTAAAAAACCCATCAGGTAAAGACATATAAACAGTCTCATCTAAATCTCCATATAAAAAAGCATTGTTAACATCAAGCTGAAAAATAGGCCATTCTTGCTGAACTGCAAGGTTTATAAGACACCTAACAGTGACAATCTTAACAACAGGAGAAAAAGTTTCATCAAAATCTACTCTTTCTTTCTGATTATAACCTTTAGCAACAAGCCTAGCTTTATATCTGTCAACTTCACCATTAGATTTGTATTTTATTTTAAACACCCATTTACTACCTATAGCTTTTCTACCAACAGCAACTCAACAATTTCAAAAGTATCATTACTATATAAAGCTTTCATCTCACTAGTCATAGCATCCATCCGGTCTTGATACATACATGCCTCCCAATATGTTTTAGGCTCAAAACTTTTGTTAAGTTCAACAACAAAGCAGAGTATCATTTTAAGTTTAGCATAAGTAACAAATTTTTCAAGTCCAAATTTAACTTTAGAATCAACCACATAGTCATTGTATTTATTAGGAAAAGCAGATGTTATCGGACCTTCTTAAAGAAGGTTGATTATTAACAAAAGGCGATCTCTGCTTTGGTTACGATAAGGAATTGTTTTCACCCTCGAACTACTCACACCTAGAGGAGTTGCAGCCATCTCACTTGTACTGGTAACCTCATTGGAACCATCAGAGTGCCCCAAATCACCCTGTTCATGGTCAATAGTTGGGCTGCCTAGATACAAGGAGGGGCTGCCATCACTCTCATGATGATCATCATGAGTATTATCATCATTGGATGTGTCAGAGTTGTCACAAGTTACTTGATAACGCTACACGCGTCGTTCGGGGTCAAGGAAACTTCCTTTTCTTGAGCAAGTTTTATAACACCCTAGGCGATGAACCTAATCGTTGTAGTGTAGTAATTAGGGTAAGCCACGGGTATTGATATCGTTCTCTGGGGAATAGGAATGCTAGTAAGAAGTTACTACGCTAAGGTTAAGGTTGAGGAAGATTATTTTTGTATTTTTATATTTTATGAAATGGAAATGTACGAATCTCGGTATTGGATTGGGGGTTGGTATTTCTACCGATTACTCTACTATTATCTAATTATCTAAACTAAGGTTGGGGGAGTCTATGTCTAATTAATGTGTGCTCGTATGATAGTTTAAAGATGTGTTTACTTAGGTTGTACTACTCCTTAATTATCTCCTATTGATGGTTGAGTTGTCACGTCCTTATTCTTAGTTGCGTTGTGTGTCTAAAGTTGTAGGGTATGCGTTTCTTCCTAACTCTTTGAACTTACCAAAGGGTCTCGTCTACAAAACCCACTAGGGATAATAAACTCTTACTCTAAGGCACTCTTTGGATGGTTTAGCTTACAACTACTCGGTAATTATATTCTAAGGTTCACAAAGATGAATCAAGCATTAAGTACACAACGAATGACCTATCGCATTACTAGATCATTAATCAACTAAGATAAGAAACAACCAATCAATATTCAATAATTAAGTTTCATACTTCCTAAGCAAACACACAAATAAATTAATGGGACATGGAGAACATGCAAGCATACACACAAATAATCAAAGACATAATTGAATTAATGAAGTAAATACTTATCTTGATGTAAGATAGGGTTTAAAACCTAAAATCTTGTACAAGACACCTTAGGTTCGGTTTAGGTTTTCACTCCAAAAGACTCTCTAAAACCGAAAATTCGGATTCTATATATAAGATTACATATGCGACGGCGTCACCTTATGTTTCGTGGCGCCGCCGTGTCGCCGTCATTAGGGTTTCGTCTTGGCCACGTTAACCTTGCGGCGGCGTCACCTTATGTCCGTGACGCCGTCCTCTTGACCGGCGTCGTGCGGATTGCATCTAGGCCGCCCGAGTAGCGACGGCCTACTCTTTACAAGCGGGCGTCGTCGCTTGAAAATCTGAGTTTGGGTTACGGCAGTCACAAAATCCTCGGACGGCGTCGCATTAGCTTTTGGCGCGTCGCCTTCTATTTTCAAGTTGTGAGTGTCTCGATTTTACTTTGGCCATTTTCTTCATATATTCACGCCTTTTCGTCCAAATAAGTGCCATTCCAACATTTTGCCTTCAAGAGACCTAAAAGTGAAAAGGAACGATATTAAGCAATAACGGATACAAAAGTGATCAAATAAGGACTTAAACGACCCTCAAATGGTACCTTTTAAAACCTTATCAAATATCCCTACACTTGTTATTTGCTTGTCCTCAAGCAAATGTGCTTTTAGCCAATTAATTTATAAGTTAGGGGTCATGAAGCATTAATTCAAAGCGGTCCATAACACATATAAGCCCATAAAAGTCATAACAAGCACGGAAATTACATACTAGCACCTCACATGGGGTGTTTGGATACTCACATCTCTCTCGAGTGTATACATGAAATATAACAAATAGGAAATGGAAGATAAACACTCATTAACCGGTCCTAGTACATAGATAACCATAGGCTTGAGAATAGATCAAACCTCCATCGCTTTGGCGTAAGCACCTAGGAAAGACTATCAAAAGAGGTCTTTTAAAGGGTTGTAATGTTAGGCTTACGGTAGGGAAACAAAGGGTTTGGTGGGATAGGCTATTTAGTGGTGGCAAGTCAAAAATCTCTATGTTAAATGCATACGAAGAATGGCGTTGCTAAGCCAAGACTCGACACTCTAAACTCTAGATAAGTGAAATAAATAAACATAAATTCAAAGATAGATGTACGATGGTAGCCCGTATTTTTTTATTTTTATTTTTTTACACTCTATATTTTTTTTCTTTTTCTATACTTTTTTTTTTTTTTTTTTTTTTTTTTTTCATACACTTTACTCTACCATCCTCTACGATAACATCAAAATACTAGGGATTTATAGGCATATCCTACACTTGAGTTTTATTACTCTAACACTAATTTGACCCGATTTGAAAAGATCAAAACACTTGGGGTACATTATTACGCAAACAAAGGAAATTTGAATTAACGTTCCTTCCCGTCATTTCATAAACTTTAACTTTTCCCATGAATCCCAATCGTCCCAAAGCGTATACAAAGGATATGACTCGACTTAGCAACTTATGCAAGCAACTAGATAATTGAACTAAGGGTTTGGGGTGATAACAAACATTTGCACTAAAAGTGAGTGCATAAGGGGTAGGCTAAAGCGATTTGGGTGTATATTTGGGGTGGGGTGTAAACAATGCTCGTCATTGATATTCGGAAAAACCGAAACATCACGAGAACCGCGAAAAGGATAGGCTACGAGGGGTTAACTAGGGTATCGTGTACTAAAGATGAGTACAACGCAAAGGTGTGGGGAATTACTCAACCGATATGGAAGAAGTAATTATATTACGGGTATCGAACAAGGGTTATCCTAATGCCACTTATCATTTAGTTATTCCTAACTACACAAGTGTAGCCTCACTTGCGATCTCGGAATGCATCACAAAACAAGTTCTAGAATCTAATATACTACCGGTTCACACTCTAAGCATTGAAGATGAATGCTTTTAATTCCTACTAATCTAAGGCGATCCTCGCATTTGGTGGAATTTGGGTGGTAAAGGGTTTTGTGCTAGTCATGCAACTTCCTATCCATGAGGACGCTTTTGTTAAGACTAATGGCCCACTCCTATATGTCATGAAAAATTTGAAATTTGGTGCCAAAATTACCCTAACCAACATTTCTTCATGGTTTATTACACAATCACAATTGGACAAAGCAAATAGTCAAGGATAAGCATAGTTTCAAAGTTCCCGTTTTATTTTCCCTCCCTACACTTAAACCGAACATTGTCCCCAATGTTCCCGAAAGTATCAAAGTTATGATAATGGAAGGTAATTAAAAGCGAAAGAAACTAGTACTCCCCGATTAGCTCGGTAGGATCCGTGTAAATTGGTGGTTAAATCATTTTCAAGAAGAATTATTCGTGAAAAGCTCCTTCCAATCTTATGTAACTTCTTCTTGACAAACTAAACTGCACACTTGAAGAAAACAAAGCGAAACATTCGCGTAAAATCGGCGGTAATAATATATATAAGACTCGATTTAAACTAGGATATAATGCTTGTGGAATGGATGTTTCTGAATTTCTAAGAAAATTAAGACACGGAAAATTCCAAAATTTATAAGTAGCTCGAAAACGAGAAAAAGTAATCGATGTTTTACTCCTTCCGGCGCCGTCGGTTGCAATCTGACGCCCGTCGGTTATCCCGACAAAAAGCGGTCTGCGATTTTACGGTAAAATTTCGGAAAATTTACATCTTTAGAATCTGGAAAAATTTACGCAAAACATCCATTATGACTCGATACAAGCATTTGACTCGAACAAACAAACATAAATATCTTTTAGTTAATTGTTATTCTCATGTTTACGTTTCTTTTGAAAACGTGTGTAATCCTCCTACACTTATCCTTTATGTAAAATACCTTTATATGCAATTAAGTCGAGTTAAAACAAAATAAAGCATTTTACAAATTTAAACATGAGGATAAACAATTAATAAAAGATATATGACACTAAAAAGCAAACAATTAAGCATGGGTTGCCTCCCACGAAGCGCTTTTCTTTATTTAAGAGTCTTGTAGCTAGACTCATAGTCGTGCTTCTACGTTTCCTCACCTATCCTCTCGTGCTCATACTTAAGCCATTCCAACGCTCTTTGATCTGTGCTAAACTAGTCAAGTCTAATCACACAAGCTAGCCACTTGTGAATGGCTAACCGTAATGGACTTAAACCGCTTAAACACAAATACAATGAAGTCCTGGAGAATAGAATGAATTCCGGGTCGTTTAGTCCACGGAGACTCGATGGTGTGTCAAACCGATTCAGATGATGGAGTGATCACTAAGGATAGTGATCAGTAAAGGTTTTGATTAGAAATATTACACTCTTGATTGCTTGGAAAGGAATTGGAAGCAGAATAGAAAAGCACAACAATCGATGAAAGAAGCGTAAGCGTAAATTTAAAAACTACGATACGCACAAAATAAAAAGTGAAATCTAAGAAATAAAAGACCTAAAAATATAAAATGACATTTTGGAATCCTAAAATAAAAGAAAATTATTAGAAAAAGAAAATTATTTTTAACACTATTTAATTAATTATTATTAATTAAAAACTATTTTAACTATTTAATAAATACTCTAAAATAGAAGAAAATACAAAATAAGGCTAGAAAAATAAAACTATGATTCAGAAAAATCTAAAATATTATAAAACTAATTTTAAAATTAAAAATATATTTTTCACACTTTTTATCTAATTATTACTAATTAATTATTATTTAAAATACACTTAAATACTAGAAAATATAAAATAAACTTGGAAAATAAAATTTTAACTTGGAAAATCTAAAATATGATAAAACTAATTTTAAAACAGAAAAGATATTTTTATACTTTTAATTATTTATTACTAATTAATTACTATTTTTAACTATTTAAAATTATAATAAATACTAAAAGATAGAGAAAATATGAAACTTTTCTAAAAATACTATATGATGACAGAAAACTAAGAAAAATAGAAAAACAAGATTTGCTTATTAAAAGCTAAAAGAAAAATCAAAAAGCTAGAAATATTAAATAAACACTATCACCGATTTTTAATTGATCTTTTCTGAATTTTCTTTTGAAAACTACTTTAATACTGATATTATGAAACTTTAACAAACACAAAAATTTTACAAACTTGAAATAAGCTGTTTGAGGAGCTTATGAGCCCAACAGATGGCTTAAGAGCTTATTTTGTGGAAATAAGCTCAAACAAGCTTGCTTGCTGAAACAAAAGCTTAAAGTAGATGCAAACTAGCTAGATGAACTGAAATAAAGCTAAAAGAGACAGATAAGCACACTGATAAGCTAGAAACAAGCAAATAAGCAATTGGCTATTTGTGGTGAAAAACAAAAATGGGACAAAGTTAGGGCTTATTGCAGCCCTAGCAAACAAACTAAAAAATGAAAACTAAGTCTTGGGACCTCAAGATGACCAGGTTGGCTTTCCAAAGAACCAAGGATCACAAGTTTTGGACAACTATAGAGCTTTTGGTGAGCTTATGAAGATGACACCAAATCACTGCTCAGCTTGAGCTGACTCAGTATCAACTGAGTATTGGGACAAAACAGAAACTAGGTGCAGCCCTAGCTATTAAGCTTCAAAATAAAAAACCAAGCTTGATACCTCTAGATGGCTAGGTCAGCTATCCAAGGAACCAAAAATTAAAAGATTTGACCCACTAATAAGCTCTATGTGAGCTTATCAAGTTTGACCAACCAACTGTGCACAGGGCACTCTTTTCAGACAGGTACCCAAAAGAAGCTAGAAAATAAGCACTTTATAAGCTGATTCAAAGAGAACTAGTATTTTTATATTTTTGTTTAACAACTAGACTTTAATACCCTAAGAGCTTTTAAGCTAAAACTTATTATTGAACACATAGTAAAAATATCTATTTCATTAAAAAACGACCCAAATGAAAATTTGACTTTTGTTCAAAACCAAGAGAGTTGACTAAAATGAACTTTGATTTGATTCTATGCACTGATTATGATGTTATAAAGTGAACTAAGACTGATTTGAGTACTTTTAACAACTTGCTAACACAAAATCATAATCCTGAATCATGAAATTCACACAGTGGACACACAATTTGATCCAAAGCTAGTTTTGACTTTTCACCCAATTACCACTGGTTTTATTTACTTGATTGAGATATTAGGTGTGTATATGACACAAAGCAAGCACCAACAAACAATACAAACAGGACTTTTAACAGTTTAGACAGGTAAATCCAAACACCCTTTAAGCAACTGTTTTGGAATTTTTCAAGGCAAATCACAAATTCAAACCATGAAAGTTATTGCAAACCTTATAGCATTACTTATTAGGACTAATGAAACCTAAAACAACAACCCAAACAACATCAAAATCGAAATGACAATGATGCACTATTAAGCATCAAAAGAGATTTTGCTAAATACCAATTTCAAAGAACAACCTCTCGATTTCTTGATTAATTATACTTAACTAAGACTAATTAACACAAAAAGCAGAAATTTAAACTAATGAACAATTACAACGTTGATATGCAAGAATGATTAAAAGGCTTACAAAACTTCCAAGCTCAAACCGAGATCAAGAACCAATGAACACCCTATTAGCTTACCACTAAGCTTCTAACCCAAGGCCATCCATAATTCACCTCGCTCATTTGTGTACACCATTTTCAATGGAATTTTGATTTTCACCTATTTAATTTGTATTTTTGGTGATTTTTGATTTTGCTTCTAAACTGCTTTTTAGAGTTTCTAAAAGCTTGAATAAGCTTTCTAGGGAGCTTATGTGGCTTACTCGGTCCATACAAATAACTAAAACAACATTTGAAGCATATGAGATTTTATCTTGAAATTTCACAAACTTGATAATGAAGTTTAAAAGCGAAATTGATGGTTACAAAAGTTTAATAATACACTTGAATACTTGAAATAAAGAGCTTAAAAGCTAAATCATACATGAAAATGGAAAGTTAGCTAAAACGACATAGAAATTTAAAAGATTACACTCGATGATAGATACATTCATCCTCCTCCTCTTTATAATGATTTTTAAGACTCTCTTGACCTCGAATCTATCCCACCATATCGAGCCCTTGGATCACTCTAATTCATCGAACCATACACTTGGATTTTTGGCGCCAATTTTCTTATTAGCGTGTTTGAGCTTTAAATGGAGTGGGTTTCAATCAATAAAGGATTTTTGGTGTTTAGAGGAGGTGGAGGGGACAAAGTATGGAGAGGGGGGTTGAAAAGGATGGAAAACCATGACTGGTTTTGGTTTTACAGTGTTTGTGTGGGAGATGAACAGTAACTGGCGGTTTTCTCTTCTGTTTGACTTTCGTTGACCGAAGGATTAATAATACGGGGGAGGTCACAATTGGTCTTGGCAGGGGTCTTTTTTGGTTTTGACCTAGCTCAAGGGTCAAGGGTGGGGGTCAAGTGGAAATTGGGCTTGGATAATGTATTTGGGCCGGATTGGATTTTGGATCCGTTTGGTTTAGCTAGATTACAAGGACCAAAAATGTAATTTCACCAAACTTCAAGGACTGATCATGATACTTTTCCAAACTTCTCACAAGGACCAAACATGACAAACATTGATAGTACAAGGATCCTTTTTGCATAAATTCCATTTTAAAGGTCCAAGGACTAATTTTGCAATTTTCAAAGTTTAGGGACCTTTCTTGCCAATTGACCAAAGAATCATTCAAGGATCATTTTTACAACTTAGAATACTTGAGGGACCTTGAATGATAAAATTCCACATTTTATATTCCAGGGACTAGATTTGATAACTTTTAAAACTTGGGGACTAAATCGCCAATTTTGCAAACTTGAATCATTTTTCATCGATTTTGATATTTTGCATTTAAAACACATAAAACACTGATTTGTGATATTTTGATCATTTTGATGTGTTTACGAGTGTTTTCGGATGATTTTGCAGTTTAGATTGTACAAAATGATGAGTATTTAGACACTCATCAATCCCCCATCGAGATATTGCTAGTCCCTAGCAATGATTTGAGAAAACTTAATGGATTTGAAAACTCTTTACCAAAAGCCATCACTACGGAGTAGCCAATTGTTTTGATTCAAGTAAGAACCTTGGTACAACGATAACCAAATGATTTATTGGCAAATCATAAACCATATAACGGATTTGATGTGTCTTTACGTAGCCGTTTGCTCAAGACTAGCCAACTCTTAGATAAATTATCGAATTATCTTTGGTGAGTGAATACCAATTATGGATTTTCCATGCCTTTACCACAAGCCATAAACTTGCGGGCTAGCCAACTCTTCACTTTTAGGATATGGTGAGTTGAGAACCATACAATTTTGGGCAAATTGCAAGCCATATAAACGGATTTGAGAAATCTTTACCAAGAGCCGTTTGCTCTGGATTAGCTAATCCTTTTGTCTTCTGAGACATGGCGGATCGATAATCGAAATGAGTAAGTGAAAACACTTACTCCAAAAAAAATTTTGGCCAAAACGGGAATTGGGTGGATAATACATGACAAAATTCGAGAATTCCCACTTAGAAATGAATATTGCCCTCAATATTCAAAGTACCCGGTTATGCCGAAACAAAGAACGAAAAGAGAAATACTACGGGCATTATTTTAAAAGATCTTTTTTTTTTTTTTTTTTTTAAACATGATGAGAATATACAACAGTGTGGGAGACTCCCCACACTAGGGTGGTAGAAAGAGGTAAGAAGCGAAATATGAGTGAAAACCCATATGGTGCGTGCTAATGTTTTTGATTACCGAGTCACTAGCTTGACTCGATCCCCGCATTCATTGGTTCATGGGGAAAGTTTGAAGATCCGAGACAACCACAGGGGGAATGTCCTCTCCAAAATAATGCTTCACTCGATGACCATTCACTTTAAAATTAGGACCATCGGGTTGGGATAACTCAACGGTACCATAAGGATAAACTTTAGCGATAGTAAATGGACCAGACCAGCGGGACTTGAGCTTTCCCGAGAAAATCTTCAATCTTGAATTGAAAAGAAGGACTCGATCACCAACGTTGAAAACGCGGTTCTTGATTTTAGAGTCATGAATCTTCTTTGTCTTTTGCTTGTAGATCAAAGAGTTCTCGTAAGCTTGATCACAAGTTCATTTAATTCACTCATTTGAACTTTTCTATGATCACCCGGTATCAGATATCGAATTTGCATGCTTCAAGGCCCGGTATGCCTTGTGCTCTAGCTCAATCGGCAGATGACATGCCTTCCGTACACTAGCTTGTATGGAGTACACCGATGGGTGTTTTGTAAAGTCAGACGGAAGGCCCATAGTGCGTCATCAAGTTTATCCGACCGGGATGCACGATTTTCGCCTCTCGTCCTTTCAAGGATTCTTTTAATACCCGGTTTGAAACTTCCACCGCCCACTTGTTTGGGGTGGTATGCGAGAGAGAGGCGATGGGTAACACCATACTTTGCATGACTCTTTCAAATTGGTCATTGCAAATGTGTACCACGATCACCGATTATCGCTCTCGGAGTTCCAAACACGGCAAAAGAGATTTCAAAAACTTCACAACAACTCGGGCATCATTGGTGGGTAAAGCTTTTGCTTCAACCCATTTTGACAGATAGTCAACGACCACAGTATGTACTTGTTACCACGAGACGAAGGAAATGGCCCCATAAAGTCAATACCCATATGTCAAATATCTCACAAACTTGAATGGCATTTGTGGCATTTCATTTCTTTGAGATATATTTCCGTGACGTTGACAAGCGTCGCAAAGCTTTGACAAATTCGTGGGCATCCTTATAGATTGTGGGCCAATAAAACCCGGAATCAAACACCTTTTGGCGGTGTAGTTTGGACTATGATGGCCCCGGTGGGTCCAAAGATGGCAAGTGTGAGAATGTCAATAGCTTCGTCCATAAACACACCGTCGGATGACGTGATCCGCATGATTTTGAACAAGAAAGGGTCGTCCCGAAATAATGTTTAACATCTTTGAAGAATTTGTTCTTCGTTGGGTCGACATCCCTTTCACAATGAAGTTACCCGCATGGTAATTTGCAAAGTCGACAAACCATGGGGTGGTAGAATTTCCACGAAAAGAAACCGCATTGAGTGTCTCGAGAGGAAATGTTTCATTTATTTCCTTTTCTCGAAAACATCTTGGTGAGGGTTTTCTAATATGGACAGATGATCTGCACTAGATTCTCGACTCCTTTTTATCACGTATAATGATATCAAATTCTTGGAGGAGGAGAATCCAACGGAGCAATCTCGGCTTTGCATCTTGTTTTGCAAAGAGATATTTGAGAGCCGAGTGATCCGTATACACTACGCATTTGGTCAAGATTAAGTATGGCGAAACTTCTCAAATGCATACACCACGGCTAATAGCTCTTTTTACGTGGTGGTGTAATGAGTTTGAGCTTCATGATAGTCTTACTTGCGTAGTGAATAGGTGAAAATGCTTGTTTCACGTTGCCCTAGGATTGCACCGATAGCAAAGTCACTTGCATCGCACATGAGCTCAAAGGGTAAATCCCGGTCAGAGCAACGAGAATGGGTGCTTGATGAAGCTTTTTCTTCAATGTTTCAAAAGTCGTGATGCACTCGGTGAGAAGATAAAAGGAGCATCCTTTTCAAGAAGATGGGTCATAGGTCGGGCGATTTTAGAAATCTTGTATGAATCTACGATAGAAACCGGCATGACCTAAAAACTCCTAATACCTTTGACGGTAGTAGGATGAGGTAATTTAGCAATAACATCTACTTTTGCTCTCTACCTCAATCCCGTTCTTTGAAATTTTATGGCCAAGGACTATGCCTTCTCGACCATAAGTGGCTTTTCTCCCAATTTAGACAAAGATTGGTGTCTTCACACCTTTGAGCATTTTATCTAAATGGGAGACACGTTTGAAACGAATCCCCAATGACCGAGAAGTCATCCATAAACACCTCCATTGTTTCCCGATCATGTCGTGGAATATGGCCATCATACATCGTTGGAACGTGCGGGAGCATTACATAAGCCAAAAGGCATCGTTCGTAGGCAAAAGTTCCGTATGGGCGGTGAATGTGGTCTTCTCTTGATCCCGTGGATCAATGGAATCAGAAACCCGAGAAACCATCAAGGAAACAATAGTATTCATTCCCCGCTAATCTCTCAAGCATCCGGTCCATAAAGGGTGAGGAAAATGGTCTTTACTGGTGGCGTCATTCAACTTACGATAGTCGATGCAAACACGCCATCCGTAACCAATCGAGTTGGAATTAAATCATTATCTTCGTTTGTGACAACAGTTATGCCACCCTTTTAGAACACAATGAATTGGGCTAACCTAAGGACTATGCGAGATCGGGTAAATCAATCTCGCATCAAGAAGTTTGATAACCTCCTGCTTGATAACATCATGGATTTTGGATTCACTCGTCTCGATGTTGAACCGCTGGTTTAAAGTCATCCTCCATTAAGATTTTGTGAGTACAAAACTCGTGGTTGATACTCTTAATGTCGAGAGTTTCCAAGCAATTGCTTGCTTGTGTGACTTGAAGATTTTATGAGAGCGACTTTTTCATCTTTACTCAAATCTCGAGCAATAATGACGGGTAATTTATCATCACCTTCTAGAAATGCATACTCGAGATGAGGAGGTAAGTCCTTAAGTTCAACCTCGTGAAATTCTTCGTTTTCTCAACCGACTTAACTTCCTTGTTATGAAGTTTGATGGGAGGAGAGGAGGAGAAGTGTCCAGTTGACAACTTCTTTAGAAGAATATCTCCTCAGATTAATCTCATTTTGATTAATCTCATTAGGAATTGAATCACTAGAGTGAGGGTTGATGATGGATCATCATTGAGCAACCTCTCAATAAGAAGTATGTCCCCTCAATATCAATTGGGCGTGATCAATTTCCCATGGAATGTAATCACTAGCCAAGTATGCTTCAATCTCATCTAAGATGAAGTCGCCTCAAACGGAGTGAGGAAGGAGTAGAATGGCTATGATAGGTTGAGAAGATGTGGTGGGATCCCACTCGCGAATTATGAGCATAACCAAGAACTTCTTGAGAGTACTCGCCGAAGCAACATCGATGATATCTATTCGGTTAACCGATTCGTAATCATAGTTTGCGGAGTACCTCAAGTTTGATCAAGGTTAAAGGTAACAACTTCATTACCAACACGCAGCATGTGATTTCTGCTCAAATACATCAATGAGAGCACGGCCCGTTCTTAGGAATCCTCGACCAACAATGAGAGGAACCCGATGATCGGCATCAAAATCAACAACCACGAAGTCGGTGGAAAATGGAACTTTCCTACTTTCACAAATACGTCCTCAAGCAATGCCAAGAGGACGGGATATGGAACGATCGACAAGCTCGAAAGTCATGCATGTAGGAGTAAGTTCCAAGAGAAAGTTTCTTCCATCTTGAATAAGGCATAAGATTTATGCTTGCACCAAGATCTCGCTAGGGCAAAGCATTCAACCATTCCCGGAATACACAAGGTAAGAGAAATTTCCCGGGATCTCCAAGTTTTTCTCGAAGCTTCTTTGAATAATCTGAGCGATTCTCGTTAAGAGGAGTCTTTGCCATTTCAAACAAATTTTCCTTATTGCTTAACATGTGTTTGAGAGTTGATGCAAACTTGGGCATCAACATGATAGCATCCATAAAGCTTATGTCAAAGTGTAATTCTTGGAAAATTTGGAAAAATTTGTCCATTTGATGACCGGCTTTTTCATGAGCTTTGCTCATTCAAACGTGATGGGTAAGGAATAGAAGATTTGGATTCGATTCTCAACAGAGCTGTGGAGGTTCAAAACAACTCCTTGATTTGACTTGGGTTTGGACCACTTGAGGTTGGACTACCGAAGGTAGGGCGTGTCTTGATGCCGTGGGCTAGAATAATGCACCTTGTCCGTTGTTTCCTTGGTAACTTGACTCATTGCCACGGTGGAGGGGCATTGGAGTCGAGGTCCATGTGTGTCGGAGGTTCACTTTCCACTACCTTTGGGAGAGAAGAAGAAGAGGTAGTAGTAGAACAAGCGGGTCCATCATATGAAACACCACTGGTTGTGATCACCTTTGCATCGCCCCCGGGTTAGCGATCGTGTTGCTCGGAAGTTTTCACGAGCCCAGGGTTGATCATTTAAAGATTTCTTAAGATCGCAATCGACCGACCAACAACTGTTCATTTCATCTTGGGACTTCATGAATTGCTTCAAGAACTCATCGATGATGGTCCTGGAGGAATAATGGCGGGAGGAGTGGAGGGATAATTTGAGGTCGTATGTTTTGATTATAGCCAAAATTCCTTGATTAGGATTCATATTCCCATGAAATTGATTCCCTCGATTGAAATTGTTTTGATTAGGGTTTCCTTGATGTTGGAAACCTTGATTGGGTCGAGGATAGAAATTACCTTGGTTTTGATAACCTTGGTTCATTCTTGGTTGGTTCTCGATTCGGTTGTGCATGTTATGATTTTGGTTAAAACCGGTGGTGCTCGATTAGTGTTAGCACGGTAGTGTGGTTCATTTTGAGGACGTTATTGATTACCTCCTTCTTTGTGAACTACCGGCTAGAGCATTGGCTTCAAAAGGACTACCATCGGTGGCGGACAATTGTAGTAAGCATGAGGACCACCACAAGTGACACAACTCTCAACTTTCTTCACTTCAAGATGTGTTGGTGTCTCGAGTGAAGGTCACTTTCTTCCGTTAGCAAGAACCAAAGCTCGAACAATGTCGTGAGTTTGTCAATCTTAGCATCGGTGCTAGATGTACTCACGGGATGAAGAAGAAGGTCCAACATGAGACCGATATGTCTTTGCTCCGAAAGACGGACCGAAATTTGTTCTCAATGATTTGCAAGGCCTCTTTTGTGGTCTTGCTCAGAAATTACCTCCCGGAGGCATTCAAAGAGTCTTGATTAGTCGATTGAGACCATTATAGAAAGTATCCATTTGCATTAATTCGGTAAAACCGTGATGCGGACACTTGGCAACTCTTTGTAACGATCCCATGCCTCCCGAATGATTCATCAAATCTCGAGAAAATTTCATTATCTCATTCTTAAGACTTGTGGTTCGGGATGGAGGATAGAACTCGTTAACGAACTTGGTGACTAGATCTTCCCATGTCTCTATAGAACGAGGGGTTGTTTCTCAAGCCAATTCCGGCTTGTCCTCAGAGAAAATGGGAGCGTAAGAAGCTTGATAGCTTCATGGGACATTCTTGTACTTGATGGTAGATGCAATCTTGTTAAACCATCGAATGTGTGCATGAGGATCATCCCGCTCAAAACCATAGAATTGGCTTTGGGTTACAGTTAAGCAACCGGTTTGAGCTCGAAGGTATCGACCACGATGGTTTGGGACAACAATGGCATCTCCGTAACCTCGATGGGTGCTTGGAGAAGCTCATTCATAGGTTTGTCTTCGCCATTTCGACGGGAGGTGGTGGTGGTAGACGTTCCTCGACCACGGTGAAGGAGCCGAACGTCCTCCACGTCTCACGAGGAATCTTTCCAAGTTTTGAAAGTGGACTTGTAGAATCTGGAAGAACGAGTGCGCATGCACTAAGTATAAAATCAATTTTAAAACAAATGAGGCAAAACACAAGTGAACTTAACCAATAATCACAAATGAAATGGCTTCTTTGAAAAGGTACACCAAATCACAAGTGACACAAAGGCAAGTTTTAAATCGATGTTCGGGAACTTATTATGGTCGCACCCCCGCTAGGTAGTGCATTGCCTTGATTTGCGGTGGTTGATTTTTATGTATATATTAAGTACCACTGAAAAGACGTAGGTTATGATTTGTGCTGATGGGTTAAAAAACTTTTGGACAATATTTTTGATATCGTCTCGTTTAACCAAATCGTATTGTTTTAAGAATCACCTTAAAGACAATACAAGATAGAAAACGCTACGATTGTTTTGTTGTTTTATATATATTTTTTTTGGTGTTTTTAACACTTTAGGAAAAGTGTTAATGAACTTTTTGATTTTCTTATAACTTTACAAAAACTTTTTACAAATGATGGGTTATGTGCAAGAATGGGTCCGAAATGGCTAAACACACGCTAAAGCCTCCCGGCAATGCGCCAAAATTTGATATGTGCTAAACTAGTCAAGTCTAATCACACAAGCTAGCCACTTGTGAATGGCTAACCGTAATGACTTAAAACCGCTAAACACAAATACAATGAAGTCCCGGAGAATAGAATGAATTCCTGTGTTTAGTCCCACGGAGACTCAATGGTGTCAAACCGATTCAGATGATGGAGTGATCACTAAGGATAGTGATCGTAAAGGTTTTGATTAGAAATATTACACTCACCGATTGCTTGGAAAGGAATTGGAAGCAGAATAGAAAAGCACAACAATCAGATGAAAGAAACGTAAACGTAAATTTAAAAAACTACATATACGTACAAAATAAAAAGTGAAATCTAAGAAATAAAAGACCTAAAAATATAAAAATGACATTTTTGGAATCCTAAAAATAAAAGAAAATTATTAGAAAAAGAAAATTATTTTTAACACTATTTAATTAATTATTATTAATTAAAAACTATTTTAACTATTTAATAAATACTCTAAAATAGAAGAAAATACAAAATAAGGCTAGAAAAATAAAACTATGATTCAGAAAAATCTAAAATATTATAAAACTAATTTTAAAATTAAAAATATATTTTTCACACTTTTTATCTATTTATTACTAATTAATTATTATTTAAAATACACTTAAATACTAGAAAATATAAAATAAACTTGGAAAAATAAAATTTTAACTTGAAAAATCTAAAATATGATAAAACTAATTTTAAAACAGAAAAGATATTTTTATACTTTTTAATTATTTATTACTAATTAATTACTATTTTTAACTATTTAAAATTATAATAAATACTAAAAGATAGAGAAAAATATGAAACTTTTCTAAAAATAATATATGATGACAGAAAACTAAGAAAAATAGAAAAACAAGATTTGCTTATTAAAAGCTAAAAGAAAAATCAAAAGCTAGGAAATATTAAATAAACACTATCACCGATTTTTAATTGATCTTTTCTCGAATTTTCTTTTGAAAACTACTTTAATACTGATATTATGAAACTTTAACAAACACAAAAATTTTACAAACTTGAAATAAGCTGTTTGAGGAGCTTATGAGCCCAACAGATGGCTTAAGAGCTTATTTTGTGGAAATAAGCTCAAACAAGCTTGCTTGCTGAAACAAAAGCTTAAAGTAGATGCAAACTAGCTAGATGAACTGAAATAAAGCTAAAAGAGACAGATAAGCACACTGATAAGCTAGAAACAAGCAAATAAGCAATTGGCTATTTGTGGTGAAAATGCAAAAATGGGACAAAGTTAGGGCTTATTGCACCCTAGCAAACAAACTAAAAATGAAAACTAAGTCTTGGGACCTCAAGATGACCAGGTTGGCTTTCCAAAGAACCAAGGATCACAAGTTTTGGACAACTATAGAGCTTTTGGTGAGCTTATGAAGATGACACCAAATCCTTTCTCTGAGGCGACTCGAGATCAACTGAGTATTGGGACAAAACAGAAACTAGGTGCAGCCCTAGCTATTAAGCTTCAAAATAAAAAACCAAGCTTGATACCTCTAGATGGCTAGGTCAGCTATCCAAGGAACCAAAAATTAAAAGATTTGACCCACTAATAAGCTCTATGTGAGCTTATCAAGTTTGACCAACCAACTGTGCACAGGGCACTCTTTTCAGACAGGTACCCAAAAGAAGCTAGAAAATAAGCACTTTATAAGCTGATTCAAAGAGAACTAGTATTTTTATATTTTTGTTTAGCAACTAGACTTTAATACCCTAAGAGCTTTTAAGCTAAAACTTATTATTGAACACACAGTAAAAATATCTATTTCATTCAAAAACGACCCAAATGAAAATTTGACTTTTGTTCAAAACCAAGAGAGTTGACTAAAATGAACTTTGATTTGATTCTATGCACCGATTATGATGTTATAAAGTGAACTAAGACTGATTTGAGTACTTTTAACAACTTGCTAACACAAAATCATAATCCTGAATCATGAAATTCACACAGTGGACACACAATTTGATCCAAAGCTAGTTTTGACTTTTCACCCAATTACCACTGGTTTTATTTACTTGATTGAGATATTAGGTGTGTATATGACACAAAGCAAGCACCAACAAACAATACAAACATGACTTTTAACAGTTTAGACAGGTAAATCCAAACACCCTTTAAGCAACTGTTTTGGAATTTTTCAAGGCAAATCACAAATTCAAACCATGAAAGTTATTGCAAACCTTATAGCATTACTTATTAGGACTAATGAAACCTAAAACAACAACCCAAACAACATCAAAATCAGAAATGACAATGATGCACTATTAACTGTCAAAAAGAGATTTTTGCTAAATACCAATTTCAAAGAACAACCTACTGATTTTACTGATTAATTTTACTTAACTAAGACTAATTAACACAAAGAAACAGAAATTTAAACTAATGAAAAATTACAACAGTGATATGCAAGAATGATTAAAAAGGCTTACAAAAGCTTCCAAGCTCAAAACTGAGATCAAGAACCAATGAACACCCCTATTAGCTTACCACTAAGCTTCTAACCCAAGGCCATCCATAATTCACCCTGCTCCAGCTGTGTACACCATTTTCAATGGAATTTTGATTTTTCACCTATTTAATTTGTATTTTTGGTGATTTTTGATTTTTGCTTCTAAACTGTTTTTTAGAGTTTCTAAAAGCTTGAATAAGCTTTCTAGGGAGCTTATGTGGCTTACTCAGTCCATACAAATAACTAAAAACAACATTTGAAGCATATGAGATTTTATCTTGAAATTTCACAAACTTGATAATGAAGTTTAAAACTGAAATTGATGGTTACAAAAGTTTAATAATACACTGAATACTTGAAATAAAGAGCTTAAAAGCTAAATCATACACTGAAAATGGAAAGTTAGCTAAAACGACATAGAAATTTAAAAGATTACACTCGATGATAGATACATTCATCCTCCTCCTCTTTATAATGATTTTTAAGACTCTCTCTTGACCTCAGAATCTATCCCACCATATCTGAGCCCTTGGATCACTCTAATTCATCAGAACCATACACTTGGATTTTTGGCGCCAATTTTCTTATTAGCAGGTTTGAGCTTTAAATGGAGTGGGTTTCAATCAATAAAGGATTTTTGGTGTTTAGAGGAGGTGGAGGGGACAAAGTATGGAGAGGGGGGTTGAAAAGGATGGAAAACCATGACTGGTTTTGGTTTTACAGTGTTTGTGTTTGGTCAATGGGTCAAATACTTAAACTTCTACCCATTATATTACCCATTATAATACATACTAATTATGTATATATCTACCCAATATGTAAACACTAGTTGTTGTACATATGTATTACTAAATCATGAAAACACTATAACTTGTTTAGTGTTTTATGTGAAAACGTAAGTGTGTTAGTAAACTATTTGCTCAAACCATTTACGTATTTTATTTGTTTCGTTAAAATGATTTTACATTTGTTATCAACAAAACATTAGAAGATCGTAAAATATAAATAATCGTTTTTACGGCTTATTTGTATTAACAATCTCCCCCATTTTGTTGATGACAAAACATAAGATTATTTTAAGGAGAAACTAAAATTCGTAAAAGTTTCAATTGGAGTTTTTACTCTCTTCTCCTCCTTTTTGTCGAAACAAAAAGAGCGTAAAAAAGAAACTAACACCTTGTTTTAAGAAAAACATGTGAAAGAGAAATTATGAAAAATAGAGAGTAAGTGAGGAGGAGAATTCTCGACTTAGCACCCCCTTGACGAGTCCATCCCTTTGTGAGGGCGTCAAGTAAGAAGAAATACTAAACTAGTGCATTGCAGCTATGTTTGCAAATGGTTTCGTCTTTGTGACGAATATGCTCCCCCTTGATGATTGCAACTTTGCAAGGGGACGTCATGTAATATAATCCTAATGTGAATTATATTGCAATGATTTTGCAATGTATCGGTTTGACACGAAACTCCCCCTAGCTTAGGGTGTCAAAGTCTTCATGTGTATATTGAAAATCTACAAAACAAATGTTAGAAAACAAGTATATAATGCCTAATTTCCTGCAAATAAGACTCAAGTTAGTAGTAGACAAGCCTTTTGTTGCACGGATCCCACGGTTCCATCTTTGGAGGGATCCGTCTAGGCAAAACAGAGGGATCCGTCTGTCTGAAAGTTTAAGACAACAATGGTGATGTGAACAAATGATGTCAACATCAAAATGAGATATGTAATAAGGCACCAAGCATATACTCAAGACAATATGGCATAAAACATGTAATTTCATTCAATAAAAATACGAGAAATTATCTACAAATCTCTAAAACTAAGAGAATGATTTAAACATGTAATACATTTTCTACTAATTCTAAAAAGTGATGAAAAACTTAAGAAGCATCAATGTGCTTGAATCTAAGGATGAGTAGACTTGTTTATTTGGTCCAATCGTTCAAGAAGATGATTAAACATGAAATGCAACTCATTTCGTACTTCTTGAACAAGTCCTTGGGTGATTTGACAATTAGAGCAATTATTGTCATGACTAGGAACCGGAGGAGATTAGTTGTTTTGAGGAGGCTCCACAAAAGATGGTGGAGGTACATTGAGCAATGTAGGATGAGATTCTACTAAGAACAAAGGTGATGAAGCATGAGTTGGTGGTGGTAATGGAGAGTCCTCTATATGGTTAGATCTTTGGTGATTCCTTGTCTCCAAAGGTGGACTATTTGGTGATGTAGGTGGTTCCCTATTTAACAAGAAGGTTGGTGAATGGGAAGTCCTTGGTGGTGAGTGGTTTAATGAGTAGAGATTTGGATGGGAAAGAGGTTCGGTAAAGGAGTGTAGTCTAGATTCTAGAAATGAAGCAGTTAGAAGTTCAAATAAACGATGCTTCTACTCAATCATGGTCCTTCGCCATTCTCTACTCCAGTCCCGCTCTATTTTCTAGAAATGAAGGCTTAGGTGTTTTACTAGAACTAGGTTCGTTTGGCTCAGAGCTTGATGAAGCCTTTTCTAACTCGAAAGGTCTAATACTAATTCTTGCGGTTCTTTTGGCTATTGTTGATTGAGATTTTTGAGGTGGGATTCTAACATTTGGACTTCTTACGGGTGATGACTCGGTGGATGATATCTCATGGACCATATGAGTATTCCTTTTGGATGAACCTTTGGTTGAAGAGTTCTTGCTAGATGCTTTAGTCATAGTGAAGTTGAGGGTGTAGTAGGAGTCTTCAACTACTGATTTTTAGGATTGTGGTAAGAATGGTGACTTAAGCTCTCAAAAGTTTTGGTTTATAAAGGATGGATTTGAGTTAATGAATTAAATTCATGACCACTAAGAAAATTTGGCATGCACCAAGGTCAACTATGGTGTTGTTCAGCTCTAGGGAATCATTAAATGGTAAGCAAAAGTGTTTAGATTACCAAAGATGGTTTAAATTTAGAAAGAAAAGCTGATTAGAAGCTTTCTATAGACACAGATCCCACGGTTCCCTCTCACTAGGGATCCGTCTAGTTATAAACCATGGATCCGTCTGTCAGATAGAAAAGTGGTGAAGTGATTATGCTCTTGTAAGGTCTAGTACCTATAAATCTTGAGGATTTGACTTTCCTTAGATGTCTTAAGTGATAGATGACTTAAATGCCCAACCATAAGGAGTGAAAATACTCAAAGATGGTATTGGGTAGGGAAATGGACTTTTTGAGAGTGTAACTAAGTATTTGAGGAAGATACTTATTGATTTGAGAATGACAAATGATGACAATTGATTCTAGAGATCAGATGATGACTTAAGAGAAATTTGAAAAATTCCTAAAAAAATAAAAAAAAATGAAAAACTAGTTTTAAGCCCATTTTAAGGTAAGGATGACTAAAAGCTAAAATTGAGAGAAACATCAAGCTAAGTGTTTTGAGATGTGAGGAGCAATGTGTGAGCATTGGAGCAGAAATATGGTGAGTTTTGGTGAATTGATAAAACAAAAGCACTTTGAATTTGATCCTAAGTTAGCTATGGGTGAGTGTGAGACCTACTGAGCTTGAGGGAGACTTTAGTAGTCTTAAAAAAATCATGTTTAGCTAGTATGATGTGCTCTAGAGGACTGGTTTGATGTAAAAGGGTTTGTATCTGATATCTTTTCCGGATCCCATGGTTCCTCATCCGAGGATCCGCTAGTTATAGCCTGGGATCCGGCCATGCCGACCGAAGAGCTTCTCAAAGAATTGTGCGCTTTTTCACTCTTAGCAAATGCTTATCCTAATCATTTCTACAATCAAAAACACATGCAAACAACAAGTATAACACATAGCAAGTGGGGTGACTAAATGTAATAAAAATGAGTGACAACGACTACTTGAATGAGATCAAGTCGTTGTAAAATCTCATTTTACTAGCTCCTAAGTTAAAGTGTCTAATGCCAAATCATGGAAACTCCTACAAGCTACATCCTAATCTACATAAATATTGTTAAGATGTTTACAGCACCATTGTTTGAAATTGTTTCACAAATTAAGGTCTTATGACCTTACCTTCCATCCACACCTCCTTCCATTTCACTGTCTTCATCTCCATCTTCATCCCTTCACTCTTCATCCCACCATCTCTTCTTCTTCTTCATCAAGAAGTTAGCAAAACACTTGAATATGCCCTTAGTTTGTTGCCACTCTTGTGAAGGGCTTGGAATATCCGGCAATTGATTCATGTATGCTAAAGGGTCGAGATTGGTATTGCCAAGGGGGTTGCTACTTACTTCTCATTCTCTTTGTTTTTCTCTTTCATCCTATGAATCCGTTGGTGGGTGAGGTCTCTTGCCATCCACCATGATCCTTGTAGTCTTTCCATCGGATAGAGGCACCATGACCTTGTTGCAAAAACTGTGGTAAAGGGAATAAGGAGAAGCATCTAGAGCAAAGATGAAGTTTTCTAGAAGGGTCAGGAGCATTGCATAAGAGAGTACCATCTTGTCCATGCTTTTCACACTCGCCATTTTTTTTACCATGTAATAGGCGAGGTTGAAGTGAGTGCCGGTCACAAGGCAATAAATCATGAAGCTCAAGCAAGTATTGGGATGATCTTTGTTTCCCCCTAAGTAAAGCACGTTCTCCCTTACAACGAGTTCCCATTTCTTGTACAATGGGAACATTTCTGAAAGCTCCATTTGAAATGGATCCCTATAGATCACCTTGGAGTTTCTCGTGACCCTTGATGGAGATGCTCTTTCCATGAAGACGGTATCCCTTACCGTGGTTGCTTCCGGGATGGTCGTGAAGTATACTTCATGATGATCTACCATGTCATGTAGCTTCGTGCTCATTAATGATGAAGGCTATTGAAATGGTCCCGTCTTCATTCCGAACAATTCTCATTGTCTTGTAAAACTCAAGCACGAACACCGGAAAAATTTGCTCATTAATGTCCAAGAGGCAATCAAAGTTAATTCCTCCAAAGACTTGTCGAATGTTGGTGTTGTTGAGGAATGATGGTTCAACCACTTAGCCTTCATGGAAGAGCCTCTTTCTAACTTCTGTAAGGCTTTCCTATCCTCCGGGCTTAGGCCTTCCTTACGATGATACATTGGGATGTATTGGGCGGTGTCATGGTAATCTTGTTGGCGGTTGCTAGGCATGATTGTTCATAAGAGATTGTTTGCTTGAAGAAGATGATCAATTTGCTCATTTGCTAAATATTCTTTTTAAGGAAAGAAGTATTTAGAGAAAAATTCTTCATTATCTCCTTAGGATGCCCAAATCCTAGTATGGAGAATTCTCAACAAGGTAAATATTAGAAAGATCTATCATTGTCCAACATTATAAAATATGATGATTTTAAAACGTGACCTTTTGTTTTTAAGGACTTCCTTGTAGTTTTCAATCATACATAAATCATGTCAAGTTTTAAAAGTACAATATACTCTTAAAAAACTTGGTAACAAAGCTCTGATGCCAATTGTGGAAAACTAGAAGGGGGGTTGAATAGTTTTACCGATTAAAACTTCGTTTTAAAATATTTAGATCGACTTATGTCAATCTATTTAGATGTGTATGTTGGACGTTGATAGATAGATATGTAAGTATGTAATGTAAAGGTAAAGATTAAGAAACACAAAACCACTACACAAGTATTTATAGTGGTTCGGCTACAAGGACACCTTCCTTGCCCTACTCTACTCCCCGAGTCACCTACTCGAGAGTTCGTAATCACTACACGACACAACTCCTTATGGCGGAGAAGCCTTCACAATGTCGCCTACTCTTTTTCCGGTACAAGGCTAGACACCGGGTTCTTCCACAAGGTAGAACCACACCTATCACAACGTCGCCTACACTTTATCCGGTACAAGGCTAGATACCGAGTTCCATTACAAAGGAGGAACTACTACCCAACACTACACAACACCTATCCCAAAGGAGACCCACTCCTTATTACAACATCATCAAGGATATCAATATCCTTGGATACAACCTATCTCTATTTGTACATCGATACACCATATCGACTGTACACCCTTGACATCTTTCACTAATGCCTTATACTTGACTCTTTTGGCATCCTTCACTAATGCCTATGACACGGACGTTCAGCACCTTTCACTAATGCCTTCGTCTTGACTCCTTTGGCATCCTTCACTAATGTCTTTGACACGGACGTTAAGCACCTTTCATTAATGCCTTCGTCTTGACCCGTTTGGCATATTTCGATAATGCCTTTGACACAACACTTCTAATGAGGAATAAGGAACTATCAACAAGAGAACCTCAGTATTTTTGATGATGACGAAGCATGGCAACTCATGGACTTGAGCTTGCTCGACTTCAAGAGGTGGTGATCTAGCCTTTAATAGGAACCTAGAGAATCACACAAAAACAAACACAAACTACATCGAAAGATCCTTTGGATCTGAGGTTAGAAGGTTTACAATACTATGAGAAAGTATGTGTGGGAGTGGCAAACTAAAATGAAGAAATGACTCACTATTTATAGAAGAAAATAAGCTACTGTTCCACGGATCCCACGGATCCCTTACTTGAGGGATCCGTCTAATGTAAACTGAGGGAACCGTGGGACGCTCTTCTTTGCCCATGGGTTTTAGGTCATGGGTCATGGGTTATGGGTCATGGGTCCTAGACTTTGGATTATGGGTATCCAAGTGGATACAATGTATCTAGTAGGTGTAATGCATCTAGTCCATGGGTCATGGGTTAAATCCATGGGTCATGGATAATACCCATTTATGACTTATGCATGATGTCATGCAATGGGTTATGGGTTATGCGTTATACTCCATGGGTATGGGTCATGGACTTTGGGTTATACTCAACTACATTCAATATATTTGGTCAATTTGGTCAATGGGTCAAATACTTAAACTTTTACCCATTAGAATACATACTAATTATGTATATATCTACCACTATGTAAACACTAGTTGTTGTACATATGTATTACTAAATCATGAAAACACTATAACTTGTTTAGTGTTTTATGTGAAAACGTAAGTGTGTTAGTAAACTATTTGCTCAAACCATTTACGTATTTTATTTGTTTCGTTAAAATGATTTTACATTTGTTATCAACAAAACATTAGAAAATCGTAAAATATAAATAAACATTTTTACGGCTTATTTGTATTAACAGTTCCTATTTTGACTAATAATAAGGCTGACTGTGTAAGATGGAAGTCTAGAAAAGGAGCTAAGATGAACTTCTCTACTAAGGAGGTTTGGAAAGATTTTCATGTGGATTTGCCAAAAGCTAAATGGTGGAATGTTGTGTGGTTTTCCTATTCAAACCTAAGATGTGCCTTCATCTTGTGGTTAGCAATTAAAAGGATACTACTTACTCAAGACATAATTATGAAGTGGAATCCTGAACAACTTCTATGTCCTCTATGTAACAAAGTGAATGACTCCCATGACCATTTATTCTTCCAGTGTAACTTCTATTCTAAAGTGTGGAATGTTCTAAAGAAGCTGATGAAGATTGTGTTTACTTCTAATAGTTGGGTTCAGATCATTCAAACTATGGAGAACATGCAGTGTAACAATTCTATATGGAGTGTCTTGGATAGACTCATCATTGCTGCCACTGTCTACTACATTTGGAAAGAAAGGAATGAAAGGTTGTTCTCTCAAAATCCAAAGCCTGTGGAGACTGTATTGCAGAACATAAAAGATCAGATTAGGATGCAGCTTATGAGCCTCAAGGTGAGGAAATCCCCTAATACTAGCAAGGTTGCTGATTTATGGGAGATAGAATTTCAATATGGGAAGTAATCTGGTCTTGATTCAGTTAAGTTCTCATTCTTGTGGAATTGCAGCTATCATTAAAGGGGTGTTTAGATCAGCAGTTGAATTGATAATGCTGAGTTTATTAGTTATTAACCATTATATAGAGCTTCATGACTATATAAGCTTCTATATATCTTTAGTTCATCACATAAGATGGCCCTGTATCTTGGTGCATTATTTTCTTGGGACTCCTTGAGCCTTCATTAGTCGATTGTATGCCTTGGTGGAGGTAATCATCATCTAATTAGGTGTCTCATTCATTCCCGGATCTTAGTGTGTCCATAAGGTGAGTTCCACTTAGTGTGGAGGGTAGTATGAACTATGTGGGGTAGTACATGGTTGCTTGGAATAGTGAGGAATGAAAGATGATCATACTTGGTCCTTGCAATGTACTACCACGGAGGTTTGGTGATTCTCCTCAATGTGAGTGTTTCCAAGTCCTTGAAGCCTTTTGTAAAGAGGAAATGTAGAGGACTTGGAAGAGCCCTATTGGAATGGTTTGGGTGGCTATAACCCACTCAATGATGCCTCCATTGGATCCTCTTGCTGTTGTGGATGATGGTTGAATGGTCAAGGATTGGACAATGGTTATGGATTGTAATTGAGAGGTTATGGTCTTGGTGCATTTAAGGGTGAATTTGGCTTCTATGGTTGCAGTTTGATGAAGCAAAGATTTGTTCTGTGTTGGTAGCTAATATGCATTTGTTACTGATTCTGATAAGAGTAGTGTTGATAGTATTGGCCGAGATAGTTTTTTTGTAATGGTGGCTGATATCGATTAGTCCAGTTGTTATCTTTTGTGTTTTTCTCTGTGTGGGTCTGTCCATATCAGATAGTATAGTTTGGTATTCTTTTGTAAGTTGAAGTTTTTGTTAATATATATCATTCACCTTTTTGCACCAAAAATAAATAAATAAATAAATAAAATAAAATAACGAATGTAAATGATTCCCCAATTGAAAGAATACCTGCACCAATCGTTGTGTCAAATGAGTCACTTGCTTAGTTGGTTGCACTATTCATAAAAGGAAATTTTCCCGAGAACTTCTGCACCAAGCATTTCCAAATGAGAACAGTTATTCACATGATCTAGGTAAGTTATTTATATTGTTCACCTATGAGATTCCCTTATTGAATGAATATCTACGCCTATCGTTTTTCTATATGAGTCAGTTGGTTGCTCAATTCATAAAAGAAAATCTTTCCGATAACTTCTACACCAAGCGTTAATAGCCGAATGAAACTATATTACCATTCTCTTTATAGATTGTGTCAAAGATCACATTACAATGTTGTACCAAATGGTTTTTGGTCAATTGTTCTATGGATATGAGAATGTTCTTACCTGTCAATAGCTTGTCAATTGAAACCAAGCGTCTGAGTCAACATTTGGGCCTTTGGCTAACCAAGGCCTTTAAAAGGCTTACTTTCGGATTTGGGCTTTTTC
This sequence comes from Chrysanthemum lavandulifolium, assembly GCA_022545495.1. Lineage (NCBI taxonomy): Eukaryota > Viridiplantae > Streptophyta > Magnoliopsida > Asterales > Asteraceae > Chrysanthemum > Chrysanthemum lavandulifolium. Next base: position 84,126,704 of record CM040243.1, on the reverse strand, counting down.
GACACAGGTTGCCCGATTGCGTGTAGTCTAATTTATTTCCCAAAAACTCTAAAAGTTACATTTTTTTTGAAAATATAAGCATGTAACTAAGAAAATATGTTGATGGTGTCTCTTAACTTGATCAAATACTCTGTAACTAAAGTTCACATCGAACGTTGCTAATTATGTAGAGACTTTTTGTAGTAGTTAACATCACACGAGTTTGGTGGTGTAAAGAGTTAATGAGTGAGTTAGTAAGTTCATATAAGAAAGTTACGCACTGTGGCTTAAAAGTTAAAACTGTTGTCACAAGTCCCCAACTATCTTCACCGTACTATTTGCTCCATATCGTCGACCCACACGATTGCAACCACAGACCCATGTCTAAAAACGCGTAAGATAATAAGCAAAACTGTTTTGATATGTACCGTAAATGTGTTTTATCACATATAGCTAGTATTTACGGCAATTTCTACTGTATAAGAGCACAAGGTATGCAACATACCAATAACACGTTATTGGTATGCCACTTCACCGCCATATTATACACCTCCCAATAACACACCAATAACTCAAATACCCCTCCCTCATAACACACCACTAACATATTATTAGGTCCCACTTTTTTATTTTATTTAAAAACTAACACATTTTATTAAACATAAAATAAAATGACAATACATAAAATAAAATTACAATATATAAACAAACACATTTTTTAAAAGTAAAATTGAGACACAAAACTAAAAAGAATAAAAAGAAGAAAAGAAATAAAAAATTGGGACACCTAACCCAAGATTTTATTAATACTCCGTATTAAAATTGAGACACCTAACTTGCTATTTCCAAGAATTTCATCTTCTTTCTTCTCCATCCATCCATTGTCACCCACCCAACCCTTGCTGTTTCCATGATTTTCTTTCTTTCTTCTCCATCGTCACCTGCAAAAAAAAACAACAAAAAAGAAAAGAAAACAAAACCAACAAACTGAGACACAATATCAAAAAGAAAAAAAGGATACAAGAGTTATAAACGAACGGCGTGAGCCACTCTACTGGCTCAAATCCACTTGGCTCACGATTGGCGTTTTGCCCGGTATGCACTTTGGCGCGCCAAAGGTTCAAGATGGGTGCATTTGGCGTGTTATTGCACACGATACCGTGTGCTCTAATCATCTTGAAGTAATGTTATAAAAGGGAGGCAAAAGATTGTTGAAAACACCAAAGTGTCATGTGCCTAAAGGTCCAAAATGCCAAAAAAATAAAAAAGGATTCTAGATGAGTAACTATATGTGCCATTGCTTTTGCTCATACACAAAAAGAGAAAAGCAGTTAGAAGATCAAATAAAGGATGCTTCTACTCAATCATGGTCCTTCACCACCCTCTACTCCGGTCCCGCTTTATTTTCTGTGTTTCTTCCTTAAAAAAAATGATGTTCAATTAATGGACTTATATGAAACTTAAAAAGTTATACTATTACAAAACTGGACTAGTTTTTTAGTGTCTTAGACTGAACTCGATGAATCTTATGATGGTAGGACAGAAACCGTAAGTATCTCAAATCAACAATCGTTATAAGTAAAAATTAAAAGAATTCTGGCAGTTGTTAGAAGTAAAAACAATTGAGATTACAAAGAGTAGTTAATTAAAGTACTCTTTTAAATTTCAAATTTGTTTAAGATCTGTTAACAAATCAATTTTATATACAAGCATTTGTTTTGCTTTTCATCCGATGTGGGAAAAGGTCACTAGGTTTGCATTCAACAATTTATAAAAGTTAAAAAGCATAACTGAAATTCGAGTAGAAATCTCTTCAGTATGACTTCAATTCAGTATGTTAGTAGCTCATTTTTTACCTTAACTCAAAGGAGTCGTTACCAGTCGATAAAGGCGACCATCTGCAACCTTACATGCAATTCTCTTTCTCGTATGACTCTTATTATTCACGTAACTTATATACACAATCACTCAGATGATATCCATGGTATGTTATCAACTTATTTCTCATTAATAAGTATGGAATTGCCATTCAAATCAATCAACAATCAAATTGTATGTAACCATGCTTTCAAAGTTTCTAAAAGAAAAGGCAACTGAAGGAGTAGTGGTCTTAATCATTTTAGTATTTTTCTTAGAACTGGAAATACTTCGAGAACAATTATCATGAGGCTTGTGACTTTGTTTAGCTAAAGTTTTACAAAAACAGCTCATCATTCAATCCTGAAAAACTTAATCGTACATCATTTGCTTTAAACAAGTTGTTTTCTGGTTATCATAAACTAATTATAACACTTTTCCTTCATAATAAAGTTAGTTCAAAATTTTGTTTTTTTTTCTGCTGTCATTTTTGGTTACTAAAAGAGTTAAAGATAACTTTGGGTTGTCACTTTTTACAATCAATATCTTTAGTATCTAGAAATTACTCGTCTCGTACAAAGGGGTTGATCAAGGCAATGTTTTTATTGCAACCAGATACCTATGAAAGAAATAACATTATTATTAACGCGATAAACATTATATGATCCAACATTTATAGTGTTTTAGTATAAACAATCTACGAAAATTTGAGTTAGAACACCAACTTCTATCGCGAATCATATACATTAGACATATAATCATCAAAAAGAATACCAGCATAACCAGTTTTTGTAAATTGAAAGAAATTGATAACAGTTTTTGTAAATTGAAAGAAATTGATTTATAGAGGTGACAATCTTTTCAAATCATTAGGTCCATTTGTAGACATTATTAGTAGGTCTAACAATCATTTTTCTAATATAATAATAACCAATTGATCTAAATGAGAATAAATAAGTAAATAACTAAACTATTCATCATTTAACCGATTAATTTTACATTTTGTTAGCATACCAATTTTATATACAAGCATTTATTTTAGTTATCTTCCGATGTGGGATTCCGTTAGTAGGTTTGGATATTACAATTTACAAAAGTTAAAATGCATAATTGGTATGATCAAGGCAATGTTTTCACTTTTTATTGCAACTAGTAACTGTTAGACTACATTGAAACCCGTAAGTATAATATTATTATGGACCATTATTTATAATGGTGAAAACCCTAATACTAACCCATGGCCGGGTTTGGGCACAATTATCATCTAATACTCTATTAGATGATAATTAGCCCAAGCCTTGTCATGGGTTTAGTGTAAAGGTTTTCCCAAGCCCGATTTGTGGGTTTAGGGTATTAGGGTTTTCATCATTATAAATAATGGTCCATAATAATATTATACATACGGGTTTCAATGTAGTCTAACATGGTTTGAGAGCCTAATTATCATCTAATAGTAACTACATACCTATGGAAGTTATAACTTTATTACCAACGTATAAACATTATATGATCCAAGATCTATAGAACTTTGGTTCATACAATGTATGAAAAGTTCGCGAATTCGATACAAGCTAAACATATAATTATCAAAAGAGAAACACCAATATAACCATTAGATCCAAGAATAATAACCACTTAAGCTTTTGAAAGAGGAAGGCGTAGTGAGGGTACACTTTTAGAACAAAGTTTTGTTGAGTTGCTTCTATGCTAAACAATTAAAAAACAAAAACAAGAAGAAAATAAAAAGATGTCCTTCTTTTCCTTTTTTTCCTGCCCCATTTATTGCAAAGGTAACCCAAAGGCGAATAAAATTGGAAGCCTAAATATTATTGATTGCCACTTTATGCTTTTGACAGCTTGCCATATACATTTTCTTAGTAATGATTGAGCCCAAATATATTTGTTTTATTAGATTGATTTACTTTCACAACATACCTAAAATCATCAATGGCTTTCAGATGTATGGTATAATTAGAGGGCAAACTTTCTATTTTTAGCGAGCGGGTGATTTGTACTGATCAATATTATTTACACTTCAACTTCTATATATTTTCCGGACTACTTTATGATATCTTTCTAATCCACAAAAGGTGTAGATTGACGGGAACACCCTGACCCCGGGGTGCCTTTTGGCACCATCCTTTCTAATAAGTTGCAGAAAAGCAATGCAGAGTAACATATACTGTAAGAGATAACACCATTGTGAAAATTAGCTAATTAGATTATTGTAGTTGTAAAGGAGTTATCGTACGTAGTGATAGAATATTTTTATAAAATATGAGATAAATCTACTTTAAAATGTTATTTTCTGATATCTATGCAATCATGAGTCATGACATAACAAAAGGTTAGTATATTGATAAATGCATATGATGTGAACCGAAGACATTATCCCCATTCGGCGTCATTATTTAAATATTATCGTACGTGTTGTAAAGCTTAATTACTCGTCTATGAATATAAGTTGATGACAATCGGATTCAGCTTTAGATACATTTGAAAAGTAACATAGCTAAAAACAAGAATGAAAAACATCTAGTAAAACCAAACAAACCTATTTTGTTTCATAACAATTGGAGCATGTGCAATGGCTAGTGGTCGCAAGTGGTCACCACTGAACCTCTTGGTGAAGCCGAGCAAAAAATGCTTGATCGTGGGGGTGTTCTTTTTCGTTGTTATGATAAAAAGTGGATGATGGTTGTTGCATGTAAAAAATGATGAGTAGACGATTAGAGTGTACGATAATATGACATTTGATGTAACAGTAGTGATGAATCATAAGTGATAACTCGACATATCACATATGATCTTAAAGACCACCCTTAAGCTCAGACCCAAGTGTAATGGTGACCACCAAGACACCAAAATCTCCACTGACACATTAACTTCTTATTTTCAGAAGAACTTCATGACAAACTTAGTGTAACAAAGAGGCCGATGACAGAAAATACCCCCAAAAATCATTTAATAAAACACCCACTGCACACAAAACACAACTCGGTAGCATATGCAACCGACTTCTGTTTTTTTCTTGGGATGGGACGCGTCGGAGGGGAGGCTGTTAATGGGGTGGGACTTGGGGACTCGGTCGGATCATACTCATTACACACAGCCTCAGATACAAGAATTTTAGCTCTGTTAAACAAATTAGTCTAATAACTAGGAACTGCTAAGTCTGGATTTAAATTATAAGATCGACCAAATGCTATAAGTTGGCATAAAGGTAAGCAACCGTATAAATACATTGATATTGACATAAACATCACTCTATAGGTGGCCAAATATGCTTAAAAACATATATCTTGTGAATCACCAATCAAACAAGCCTTAATAAGCAAAAAATCTCAAACACAACTAATAGACTTTATATAAACTCAATAATCCGAGAATCAGTCAATGTACTAGTTCCAATTTAGTCGAAACAAACGATACTCCTGCTTATGATCATTCACTTAGATGTAACGTAAACCAAAAATTACTCTCATTATTGATTGAGATAGTAAAACTACAATTAATCCAAAAGATAAAAAAAAAAAAAAAGAAGTTACATAATAACAATATGAACCGAGCTAATTCATTCTTTGTTTGTTCATCTCGGATCACAACATTTTTCTTCTTCTTCAACTCTAAATAATTAAGCTGCCAAAAAAAAGTCAGAATTTACTAATAAGAATCAAACATAAAAATGTTGATAACCGACAACGCTGACTTATCAGAATAGCTCATATATGATCACTAAAAGTGACATAACAATATGAACATATTTAAATTTCATATGATCATATCCTGAACTCTGAGGTGGTGGTGGATTATAATAGTAAAAAGGAAAATACGGTAATATCGGATTAGGTGGCGGCGGAGTTGGGTATCCATAGCCGCCACCTCCACCGCCGCCGCCAGAAAATGGCGGCGGCGGTGAGTAATATGGTAAATTTGGCACAGAGGGTGTTGATGGTGTAGTGGATTGTGGTGGTGGTGACGGTGTTGGTGGTGGTTGTGATGGTGGTGAAGGTGGTGGTGGACAGTTGTTGTCAGTAGAAGGTGGTGGTGGTGACGGTGGCGGTTGACATGGATTTTCGCACTCGTCGCACATAGTACATGTGACATGATCATCGCATGTTGTTAAGGTGAGTGTTATGATTAAGGTTGTGAAAAATAGAGAGATTTTAGTCATTGTGGGATTAATGTGGGATTTGAAAAGTGAAGAAGCAACAATGTGTTTGTGTAAGGTGGTGTATATATGGGACTAAAGTTATGAAATTATTGGTGTTATGCGTTTGATGATATTATATAGTTTTAAGAGTAAACTGCAAAAATCATCCCTGTGGTTTGTGTATTTTCGCAAAAATCATCCCTATCTCAAACCTTCAGCATTAAACATCCCCAAGTTCACAAACCTTTGCAAATATCATCCCTATGAGGTCAAACGTTTAGCATATTACATCCCTACCCGAGATGAAATGACCATTTTACCCTTATTTTAACTTAAATACACTTTCACCCACACATTAACCCAAACACCCTCATCTTCTTCTTCACCTGTTCTAAAACACACTTCCATCTCCACCACCACACGCCGTCAAAAATACCAATCTGAATCCGTGTACACCACAAGCATAAAGAAAAATAGTACTAGATCAAAGTAACAATTCCAGAATCACAACTATAATAACAACATCACACCCCATGAATCTGAGCTCAAACTACCATAAAAATATGGGTCGACCCGACCCTAAACACAATCGGTACAACACACACCATTGTTATCAGATTCTTACCACACGAAAACCCTTTTTAAAATCGTTTTAACTCCAGCGTTGGTTTAACTCCAAGCACCCTGGGCCGTGTGGTTTACGGTGATTGAAGGCGACGGAGATGGTGGTGGCGGCTTCACAGTGGTTTAACTCCAAGCACGACCCAAACAAGCTCTAATAGCGACTTTTGCTCCAAACCTGCAAACAAACGCACCCTTGGGCTTCGTGTGATGGCGGTGGTTGTACCGTGTTGGTAGTGGTGGCGCGTGGACTTCACCAGTAACCTCATCATGATAGAATAAGGGTGGGATAGTGTTGACAGTGGAGGAGCGCCACGGTGATGGTGGTGGCCAACGTGATGATGGCGGTGGCGGGCGATAGAGTGAGGGAGGAGGGTGGCTACGGTGTTTGGTGAGGAGAGGTGAGAGGTGAGTTAGGGTTTGCATAAAAGAGGAGAGGTGAGTTTATGTAACAAAATAAGTATTTGCGACTTCAATAAAAATAAGAGAGCATAAAAGAGTAAATGACCTTTTACCCTGTGAGGATGATTATTATTAAAGGTTTGTGGACTTGAGGATGTTTAATCTTGAAGGTTTGAGATAGGGATGATTCTTGCGAAAATACACAAACCACAGGGATGATTTTTGCAGTTTACTCTAGTTTTAATTTGCATTTATAATTGGAATGAATTGTATTTGGATTTTATATTGATTTTCACAATCTCGTATTCATTTTAATGCATGATAGAAAATTAGAAATAGTATTGCAAGACTCAAATATAAGTTCTTTAGGTTAAGATAAAATGTGTTATAAAATGGTATTGATTAGTTGAATATTTAGTTGTCAAATCACTACTTTATATACTTTTGTGTTACTCTTATTAGTACATTATTATTTCAATATTTACAAGTTGCATAGATTCGACATTGTAGGGAGGGGTGTAAAAAAAGTGACTTGACTCAAACCCGAACCTGATTAAGTTTATTCGGGTCAAAAAATTTATTCGGTTATTTGAGTCAACCAGACTAACTCGAATACTATATAGGGTCGAGATTCAAGTATGTTATTTTAGCGTTGACCGAATTTTGATCCAATTCGAATTAACCCGAATCCGATTAACTCGACCCGATTAAAGGTGATGTTGTAAGTGATTATCGCCGCTTGACTATTAAAAAGATGTTATAAATGGCATTTAATCACTTTTAAGTCACAAATTCAAACATCGACCAAACTACATTAACAAAGACGGCCAATTGAATTGTTACTCGACTCATTGGATGGTTTGTTTTGACCTATTCAGTTATAATTATAAGAACCGAGTTTTTGAATACTCGTTTTCTTTATTAAAAAAGACTACAATGTACCGTATCTTATACATCTCTTTGCTAAGCAATGACACAACTAACTAGATGGTAGTATATCATTACCTTTAGACTTTTAAGGAAGAAAAAGAGCAAGCTAAGCAAGAAAAAGCAAGTGTGAGCATGTACTATTACTTAAGGTATACTCAAGTTACGATATTTTTTGATGAAATGTTATTTGGTGGGGTAAGGTGTAGTATAAAGTTTGACTTTCGAAATTATTCGATATTCCATGTGGAATGGTGGTTAGTGTTCGTGGAAAATAATTATGATATACGATGACGAATGGTGGCGTATGCTACAACCCACCGAATCCTGCCTTCCACTTTTCACTACACTTTTTTTATCACTACAATTTGGAAATTTGTGCTAAGTTATTCGTTTATATTTAAGAGTTGTTTACGATATTTTTGTTTAAACAACTTAATATTGGTAGAATTTATCTTTATGTTAGGTGTATGGACGGACTTAGTAGAGATTGAGGAGGGTCATGGTCAGTGACGGAGTTAGAAAAAATTTTGTGAAAAGGCTGAAACAAATTTTTTTCGAAGAAACATTAGATGGAAGGGTCGAGATGATTAAAAAAATAAAGGAAAAAAAAATTGTTTAACACATGAAATCTCGAAAAAATACACTAACAGGCTTAGACAAAGGGGGGCCGGGACCTTCTCCGGTCCTCACATAGCTCCACCCCTGGTCTTGGCCCTTTCAAAATTTTGATGTTTAACTTATATTTGCTTAAAGAAAATGCAACTTGTCCCTCCTAAATAAACTGATATAGCATTCGATCATCCTAATAAGTTTACTCAAGTTTCGTCTATGGTTAGGTGTAAGTATTGCATCAAGGCACATTCATGAATAAAACCATATTACTTTGTTTACAAATTAAATTTCACATTAATTACATATTTGCTATAGTTAGTTAGAAAAGAGAGCATTTTGTGGTATAGAGTTTTTCTTTTTCCGACTTTAGCTTTTTGAGAATAAATGGACATTCAGTTTAACCTATGCTTCTTCATCACTCCATCACTTAATCGTGTACTTCATACACACATTTGTTGTTTTGTCTCGTATCAGTCACATTGATAACGCAATTTCACCAAACACATGCACATGTTTGTCGTTTTGGCATGTAACTTAATTATCAGCTCGTTAAATTGTTTGCTTAATAATTTCTTTAGCCATCTTCTTTTCGCGGTCTCTATCTTTCTCTTTTTGTCGATGCAAATACCCTTTTTGTGTCGACTCCCTATATCTATATTTGTATGTATATAAGGACGGAGCCAGAACACAAAGTTATGAGGTGAATTTAATATAAACTAAACAATAGTTAGAAACACAATCTTTAATGATCATGTGCATTTAAAAAAAATCGAGGTTTTTAAACAAAATTAACACCACGTCACAAAAATCCATAGGTGTCCCGGGACCCCCGGGATCCACTCTGGTTCCGTCACTTAATGTATACTTAGAAGGTATTCAAGAATGCATGATTTGGTGCATGACTACTTTTATGATGAACAATTGTTTTTCATTATACACTATATATATCCTTTACATTTTCATTTTAGATACACACTACTTTCAATTATCAACACACAAACGGCAACATTTCTTATCGGTTAAGTGAATCTTGATAACGGATTAATCTCGTTCTCGTCAATAAAATATGACCCCCAAAATTATTCGTTTTGTCATTACAAAGCCCAAACGTAGCCATTAAACTCAAAACAGTTTCGGCTAAAATCAAGCATTAACCAATCAACGAAATCCGGTTAACACTTTGTATTTATTTAATAACAAAATTAATATAAATATTTATTTTTAGTGAAAATCAGCTCTTTGTAAAAATCCAATAGAAACCCAACGCAAATCATTCTTTTAACCCAAAGAAATATGCTGCTCCATTTATCACTCACATCACAACTCTAATTATAATACCCTAAACTCCCTCACTCTAAAATACGCAACACACACTTACCCTCTCACCTAAAACAAGATCTAAACATTTCATCCCATTTACCGTCTCGCAATCCGAACAAAAAAAACATACATATCACAACCCTTCTTCTTGTTATTATTTCGCTACGCACGAACCAAAGAAAACACAAATCCCTTTATTTCTTTCTCAGATTCAAACCCACGAACTACAAAGACCACGACGAAACCACAAAGACAATGACTTAATGAAGTCGGTTTCAAGTATACTTTATATTCAAGAGAACAAAGACGGTGGTGGCCGTGGTGATACGCTCACCTCAAAACAACCCGTGCCGAATCTTTATATTCAAAATGTACCACGACGGGGGTTCTCACAGCGTGCATTGCATAGAAATGACCACGAGGGTCGTTATCGTTTGAGGTGGTGATGTGATGAGATGGTGTGACAATGGCGGTGGTGGCGCGTGAGAGTGGCGCCAGGTGGGAGCCGGGGCTCAAAATCTCCGTAAATGATGTAGGTTAACCGATCTATCGAATCGGAAGAAAAAGATTTCAGGAAAATTTGTCAAGACTGGTGGTGGCGGACGGCGGTGGTGGTTCTTGAGGAAGAGGGTGGCGGCGAGGTAGAGAAGAGAGAGAGTGTGTTTTTGTAGAAATATCTTTCCATAATAAGAACTTTTAAAATCAATTTTAAGTCTTCAATTTGTGGCGCCTAAACGCATTATAAAGTAGTATAGATACGCATAGACAAAGTTATGAAAGTCCATCCAGACAAAAATCGTGATTAAGTTATTATGTTTGCAATCCTCCCATGTATGTATTAATCAAATATCTCACCAATTAAGTTCATGTCAATATGTCATCATATTGTATGAACACAAGTTAGAAACTTCATGTTCAACAAGGTACTTTTTGGACCTACGTTTCATGACTTCTGATCACATTACATGGTTGTTCCATTTTGTTGCTCAAGTAAGTTTTGATTTGATGTTGTTGATGAAACCCAAGCGTAAAGGACAAAAGTCTATCATCATGTTTCACCTTCTTTAGTCTCAATCGCACTCGAGTCGAACTTTCACTTTGGCCCAAGGTTAAATCATACTACACTTCTATAAGATGTTTTTCGACTTATGTTGGAAATTTAGGCTTAGAAGATTTACAAATAAGTTAAAACTTGTCGTGTAATAATTTTGTTGTAAATGTTTAACACCATCAAAACTATAATTATTTTGCGCGTATATCTGTATGACTTTTGACATGTATTAATTACCTGTTTGTAGTATGTCTTAAGATTGAAGTTGTAGACTGATTGTTGAAATATGTGTATTATAAGCAAACTCATTCTCATAATAAATTACAGGGCTTATTGTAAACTTTTAATACTTTATATACTTAGTGCTTGTTTTGTATGTTTCATTTGTGCAGAGTTTGAAGTGTAACTTTTGGGGCTATATAGTGTCGCGTTGATTAGATCTAGTGTTAATGAATCATTATGTCTTACACACACAAGTTATTTTTCTCTCAATCTTTCGAGTATTGTTAGTTGATCATCTTGATCATCGTTGTCTTGTAAGTTTGATAGTTTGAAGGTTGTAATGAGATTCTTTGTTGTAAGTTGTTTGTATTCTCTTTGATTGCATCCGTTTAGGGACAATCATTTGATTTGTATGTTGATTGCATCCGCTGAAGAATAATCGTACTAATTTTTTATTAAGTAATAAAGCACGTGGAGTGGTTGGTTGAGTGCAACTTTGATTTGTTTGATTGTTGCCATTAGTTTTTACCTGACAACCATTGAGTTATGCACATTGTTTGTTTCAATTATTTTCTTTTTTCCTTTAGCGTTCCATTCTAATACGATGTCAATCAAAAGCCCATAATCAATGGCCTGAAGGCTGAAGTAGTAGAACTCGACCTAAACATTTGGGCCTTGCCTACATTAAGCCCCCAATATCAAATGTTCAACCCAGCCACTCAGGCCCATTTAGAATGTCCTTACAGCCCAAAACTGTGCTGGTGTGATAAAGTTAACTTGCTAATCTGAAAATTCCTAAAGATAAAGACTTGACACATGGAAAAATCAATGCTCACTACGAGGAAAGGCAAAGTGAGCATCCAACGTGTCATGAATTGATTTGAGTTGACATGTCGACCATTTTTTCAATCTCCTTATTTATAAAATAATTCAACAAAATATTTGGAGAGAATGATCACTAGATAATTGCGGGGCAAGAGGATACCATTTTGATTGAAGAGACATAAACATATCAATTTGACAAATACCGTAACATGTTTGGGCGTGCGACCACTTCACTCGCCGAAATACAAAAAATATATGTGTCGAGTCGTCAAGTGGTCGCATGGTAGCACAAAAATGTGATCCACAAACCAATTTGATTAATACGGACGTGTGAATAAATAAAAGAGAAATATAATATTAGTTTTTCCTGTACTTTACTTCATAAAAAACGCCCCGTTAAAATCCATGAGCTTCCAAAGTACTGTACCAAAAATAGGAAGTCTTACCACCTAAACATGTCAATGTTTTTCTTTAGGTCTACTTAAAAATTAATTCATCGAGCTACTTCATATGGCTCTATGCATTATTAATAGCATTAATTAGTCATAAGATGATGGTTCTGGAGTCAAAAAGATTGTGCAAAACTTATAGAGTTGATGACAAAGTTTCTAACTCATTAAATTTTTGACTAATTATGGTCTTATCCAAATAGTACTCGTCGTCGGACAATAAAAAATTTGCATGAATTGTTTGAAAACAATTATGGAAGGTCCTCGATCGACTCCTCATCCTTGCACACAGACAGTGGTTTTCTCGAATATACGTTGTTACTAATGTTTACCTCCCTCCCTCTAGTTTCTTTTAGGGTTAGAAAACGAGTTGAGCCGAGCATAAACCTACCAGAGCTCAAGCATGGCTTGGTTCGTGCATTATTTTTTAATTTGACCTCGGTTTGTGGTATGTTATACATGCTCGGACTCGACTCGATCTCGGCTCATTAATACGATTAGGCATTACAAACTTAATGTTTGACCCGAGCTCAGCTCGTAATATATCTATTTTAAGCTCGTTAATAAGCTTGTTATTGAGCTCGTCAATAAGCTCGCCTATAATACAAATAGATTACGTTTTATATATGTTTAATACTTAAAATATCGTAATGTCGTTTAGGCTCGCGGGCCCAATCGAGATTTGTATAAAAAGCTCGAGAGCCCGAGCTCGATTAATAAATGAGCTGCAACTTAGGCTCGAGCTCGTTTAAACTTGGCTTGTTTGAACTTTTTACCGATCTGATCTCGAGTTTTTCACCAACGGCTCGACTTATTTCGGTTTCGTTACACATTAATATATCCCACACGTCGGATCTTGAGTACGTAAACCTCTATTTGCTAATGATAGAATGCCCACTTGCCACTTTCCCATGCTATGAGTAAAAATAGAATGAAACATGTGATATGGTTTCTCTTTTCTAACAAGAACCAAAAATATATTTAGAAGTTCTACCAAAATGCAATTTACTATTTTATCACATTTAGACAACACCAAGTTGCAGGAATCAAACTTATGAAAGGAATGCAACAACAAAAACAATACACAATCACGTCTAAGCAAACTATGAAGAAGTGAAATGTAGCATATAACACATAAGACGAACGACAAATACCGTTATAGAAGATTAAAGGGCAAATGGTCTGAAAATGCATCATACTTGTCACATTTTATTTTTGTAAGCATCTTACTTTTAATTTTCCTAAATAATACATGTACTTTGTTAATCACTCTGTTGTAGCCCTATAACGGGGATCATTTGACGTGGCATAAATTAATCAGTTTTAACCCCGTTTTATTTTTAAATCTCATGTGGATTTGATTAAAGCATTAATTTAATAACTTTTTCCCCCATTATACTCCTCACACTTATCCCATTTTCCCCAATTTCCCCAACGGTCACATGAAAAAAAAACCTAATTCGTGAATTCTTCCTCTTCAGCTCAATCCCGATTAATTGGTGGTAAGATTGAACACTTTTGTAAGTGTAGTCATCAATTACGAGTGCAAACATCAACAACAAAGGAGGAATCCGGGTAAGAGATTCGTAACATGCTATGTTTGTCATGTGTACGAGTTTCTAGATGATGATCTTCCATGTGAATACTACAAAGAGTTAGTGTATGGGTTCTTTCAAAGGCAGAAACGAGTGAAGAACAATATGGATAGTGCACCCATCATTGAGGCTCTTGCTTTGGACAAGTCAATCTTTGGAGAAGAATTGAATGCTACAAAGTCCAAATTGAAATTGTATGATAGATTATTTTTCATCATGTTAGGATCTTTCTCTTTGATTTGTGTTGGATTTGGTATGATAATAGCTAAGTAATGTAATGGTGTAGTTTAAGTTAATGAAATTCTATCAAGTTTAATCTTTTGTTAACTTTGTTGTTGTTAACCGATTTAATATAGAAATTTTCATGGTATAAATTTGTGCTATGTTTGATATGGTTGCAGACCCATGTTCATGGTATAAAGTGAAATGGTTTTGCAAATGGTATGATTGCAAATGGTTGTGCAGACCTATGGTATAATTTGGATGTGCAAACCCACACATACTAAACTGATATGGTTGCCTACCATGGATTGCAAAATAGTGCAGACCCACGATACAAACTGATATGGTTGTGTAGACCATGGATTGCAAAATAGTGCAGGCCATGGTATAAATTGGTTGTGCATATCATGGTATAAATTGGTTTGCATACCATGTGTGAAAAACTAGAATGGGGGGTTGAATAGTTTTACCAATTTAAAACTTCCTTTTAAATATTTAGATCGACTTATGTCAATCTATTTGGTTGTTTATGTTGGACGTTGATAGATAGATATATAAGCGTGTAATGAAAGATAAAGAGTAAGAAGCACATCACCACGACACAAGTTATTTATAGTCGGCTACAAGGACACCTTCCTTGCCTACTCCACTCCCGAGTCACCTACTCGAGAGTTCAGAACACTACACCAACTCCTTATGGCGAAGAAGCCTTCACAACGCCGCTTAACCTTTTCCGTTACAAAGCTAAATACCGAAGTTCCTTCACACCAAGGTGAACCACACCTAACACAACGTCAAGATACCCTTTATACGGTGCTAGGCTAACCACCGAGTTCTTTCACACCAAGGAGAACTAATCCTATCACAACGTCAGCCTACCCTTTATTAGGTACTAGGCTAGCACCTAGTTCCATTACTATGGAGGAACTACTACCCTTCACGACACAACACCTAATCTCAAGGAGATCTACTCCTTGTTACAACACCATCAAGGATATCACCATCCTTGTAAATAAACAAATACTTATATGTATAACGATGCACCTCATAGATTATACGACCTAGGCATTCTTCCCAAATGCTACTTGATTTGATTCTTCGACATCCTTCACTAATGCCTTTGACACAACGCTTGGCACCCTTCAATAATGCCTTCGTTTTGACACCTTTAGCATTCTTCAATAATGCTTAGACACGGATGATGAACATCTTTCACTAATGCTTTCATCTTGACACTTTCGGCATTCTTCACTAATGCCTTCAACCCAACATCTATGGAGAAAGGAAGAACTATCAACAAGAGAACCTTAGTTGTCTTGATGATGACGAAGCATGGCAACTCATGGACTTGAGCTTGCACGTATTCAAGAAGTGGTGATCTCTCTTTAAAGAGGAACCTAGAAGATCACACAAAACAAAAGACAAACTACATAGATCACTTGGATCCGAGGTTAGAGGTTAGAATACTTGGGAAAGTATGTGTAAAGGTGATGCATAGAAAGGAAGAAATGGCTCTCTATTTATAGAAAATTCTATCTTGTTCCCGGATCCACGGATCCCTTCCACTGGGATCCGCTAGCACAAAGCCGTGGATCCGTGGAACGCTCCTCTTGCCCATGGGTATTTTTGGTTATTGGTCATGGGTTATGGGTTGATCCATGGTTTTCTTTCTAGATACAATGAATTTGGTTAAGTGGTATATATAAAACCGTGGGTTATGGGTTAATACCATTTGCTAGTTTTTACCCATTTTAGTATTTACATGTTTTACCCATTTTAGTATATACATGTTTTACCCATTTTAGTATACTTAGTTTAAGTATGTGCTAACCCAATATGTAAACATTAGTTGTTGTACATATATATATCTAAATCATAAAATCACTTAAGCTTGTTTTAGTGTTTTATGTGAAAACGTAAGTGTGTTAGGAAACTATTAACTCAAACTATTTACGTACTCTATTTGTTTCGTTAAAATGATTTTACGTTTGTTATCGACAAAACATTAGAAGATCGTAAAATATAAATAAACGTTTTTACGGCTTATTTGTATTAACACCATGGATTTCAAAATAATGCAGACATATACCATGAATTTAATTGTTCAGACCATGGTATAAATTTAGCCCACTCTGTTTGTTATTGGATTGCCAGTCTGTGCAAACAAATACCATGAATTTGTGCAGTTTGTTATTAGATTTCAAATGATAATAATAGAAATTCAAGAAACTTGATCATGCACATTTCATTCATAATAAAAGTTTAAAATTGACCATCAAATGCCCTATATGATGTACAAAATGGGCTATTTTTAGATGGTCGTTACATAAACTGATTACATACATATATATCCTAGATGTTACTTAACAGTTTTGACCAATATTACATATCCAAGAGATAGTTAACTGTTAACCACCTTATGCCCTCACATGATGTAAAAAATGGGCAAAAAAAAGTTATAAGCATACTAAATTGTTATGCAGCTGCATATAAAAGATGTGCACTTAAACAATTGCACTAAAATATCCAGTGTAGTGTCTGGAGTACTGCCCTGCCCATCCAACTTTTTGGCCAACTTCCTTAGTATTATCCTTTCACTTGGTCTCCTGACTCTTGCATGTTGGGCTTGTTGCTGAAGTGGTTTGTTGTCTTGTTGCTGAACTGGAGGATTCTCTTGCTGCTGCACTTAATTCTCTTGTAGTTGCACTGGATTCTCTTCTTGCTGCAATTCATCATTAGTTTCATTTTGAGTTTGCCCTTCCATTTGAGTTATGTCAATCTCAACTTGAACTTGCTCTTCCATCTGCACTGGTTGCTCTTGGCCATGTGTCTCTTGTTGCTCACTTGAACCAGTATCATCACCAAACCATCTCGCAAATGCTGAAGTGCAACCCCTCTTTTTACTATGTATTTTTTCTTTTTGAATTCCAATAGTAGATCCAGCTTTCCTTTTTGACCCAACTTCACTACCCTGTTTTGACTCACCATGTTTTGTCCCACCCTGTTTTGCCTACACCCTGGTTTTGACCCATACTCTCACTTCCACCATGTTTTGACCCACCCACACCCTGGTTTTGACCCACATTCTCACTTCCATCATGTCTTGACCCACCATCATCTTGTGACCCAACATCACCCCTACTCTTAACTGTCTCACTAGCATCATTTTGATCCTCACCAAGATTTGACCCACCAACATTTTTATCATCAACACCCTTGTTCTTTGTAGGCGTAATGTTTTCTACATTTGGCTCATTCATGTCCGGAAATGAGTTATCTTTTTTCTCTCTATTAGCTTTGATCTTATTTCTAAGCTCAATTAATTCCTTTTCACCAAGACTAAGATAGTCAACTGACTTATCACTTTCATAGTCACTATCATAATCACTATCATCTTAAGTTACCTTCTCTTTTCCCTTATTAACACCACTAGTCCTAACTTAATCATCATGTGTTTCATTAACCTTTCCTTTCCCTCTGTCTGTTTTATAAGGCTGCTAAGAAGATTCACCCTTATACTCAGCCTCCATCTCAGCCCAAGCCTCCATATCATCTATGGAAAAGTTATTGCAAAACCTTTTTTGGACTGCCTTTTTTCTTACAAACGCAAGCATCCATAAAAGTGGTATTAGCTTTAGCTACATATTCTGATAGGTCCATATCTAAGTGATCAAGCTTACCAAACACAACATCAAACATGTACTATAACTCCTTATCATTACTTACTCTAACTAAAATCCTTATCTAACTCTTTCACATTTGGGACTCTGTAATACAAGCCTTGAAAGTAGTTTCCACATTTTTTTCTAAAAATTCCGCAAACGGTTCGTAGGCCATCCTTTTAACTGTCATCTCAAGAACCACACCATGCTCATACCTAAGAGGTAAATGGATGAAACAACCATCATTGTGTACATCTAAATAGTGCAGACCGGTACCAGGTATCATTCTGTTACAAACACAATAAGCTCAAATTAGGGTTTATGATTATATTCAACAAAGAAGAATTAAAACATACATAACAAAGATACTCGTAAAGAACGACCAAAAAACACATTATTATGTACCTGAATTATCAACACTAATATAAAAACTTGTAATGAAACTGATGAACTGTGTGATTAGGGTTTGTGTTAAGAAAGAGGTAGATGATAATGTTAAAAACAAGTGCTAATAAGATGTTATGGAGAAATGGAATGAAATTAATCGCGGCAAAATTTAGGTGCGAATGGGTCTTTCTTTATTTTCAAAACGGGCCAAAAAATATTGGATAACTGGTCACTTAAAAATAAAACGAGGTTAAAAGTGATTAATTTGTGCCACATCAAATGATCCCCGTTATAGGTCTATAATAAAGTGATTAACAAAGTACATGTATTATTGAAGAAAATTAAAAGTAAGATGCTTACAAAAATAAAAGATGACAAATATTGTGCATTTTCGGACCATTTGCCCAAGATTAAAAAGTAAAGGCATGTATCCAAAATTTGCTAATTATAGAATACCCCCTTGCCACTTTCTCATGTTATGAGTAGAAATAGAAAGAAACATGTGATAATGTTTCTCATTTCTAACAAGAACAAAAAATTTAGAAGTTATACAACAATGTATTTTATCTCATTTGGACAATAGCAAGTTGCATGAATCAAACTTATGAAAGAAATACAAAAGAAAATGAGAGTTTCTAGAATAGGCAATTTAAAAACTCAATTACAAATTTGGATCCTAGAATTATGTGTTACTAAAAACGGCATAGCGAGCAAAACAAGTTTGTTCGAACTATCTTTTACTTGTTATGAATAAGATTATTACACGTATCATTTTTTTGTTTTACAGGTTGAATGTGAATGTGACACGTGGAGTTGGCAAGCAAAATAATTTGCTCTCCATGTCATTTGTTCGCCGAAGAGTATTTGGTTGATCTAATTTGGTGTTGACACGTGGATAAGCAAGCAAAATACTTTGCTTACCATCTCAATTTGCTTTCCATATTATTTGTGGAATGGATAAGCAAGCAACATCTCAATTTGCTCTTCTATATTTTGTGGAATGGATAAGAAAATAACATCTTAATTTGCTCTCCATATTATTTGTAGAATGAATAACAACCAAAACACAAAAGTCCACATTGTTTTCATACAGAAGATGATTGCAAATTTCACATATTAGGCACTTAACATTTTTTATTTTTATTTTTTTTGGATTGACAACTAACTTTCTTATAGTATACAATCACAAACTATCCCACATGTCATAAGCAGGACTTGAACCCATAACTATTTGGTTGAGGAGCTTCTCATACAACAAGGGGTACCATTAGGACACAAGCCCTTTGATAAGTGTCATTTATACAGTAGTTAAACTAAACAAAGGTTACAAAAATGTGTTGTATGAATTTATTGAGGGTAATAAGAAGAGTTGTAACATTCTTTAAAGTCTTCTGGAATTATTTCCGAGCAAATTGACATAGCAAGCAAAACTCATTTACTCGCCATATTGTATGAATTTCCTAACAAAATGAGAAAGCAAACAAATTCATTTGCTTCCATGGTTCCCTTTATTTTTATTTTTATGGGTTAAGGATAAATATACGTAACAAACTTTCTCAGATTTACCGAAATACGTAACATACTAATTTTATTATCAATATCGCTAAATAACTTTGAAAAATTATTCAATATACGTAATATGACCATTTTTTTCCAGCATGGCTTTTTTAATGTATTACGTGTATATTTCAACTCAGCACATGGTTCCACTTGTGTATTCCACTAGTATGACCCATTTGAAAACCCATTTACCCACCCCATTTTTACCCTTATTTAAGATATTTCCCTTTTTTCAACACTTATTAAACTAAAAAAAATGCAATTCAATAACCCTAATTTTACAAAATGTCAGCCTCATTTTCTATCATTCGAAGTCGTGTCCGTACTTTACCTACTCATTGTAATTGTGGCATTCGTCTGGAAAACGTGTTTCTTGGACTGAGTGAAACCCTTTTTGTCATTTTTTGTTTGCCCAAAACCCTCGGTATGTTTTAGTAGTATGTTTACATATTATAAATCAAACTATTTTTTTAAATAGATTTCTTTTTACAGTTTTGTCCAGATAAATGTGATGCTTTCTATTGGATTGATGGTATGAAATGTACCTAAGTATGAATGGTGACCAGAGAGATGTGTTTGCAGAAGAGATTAAAAGAAATGAGTTGGGGATGTTAGCTCAAAAAAGACTTGCTTATGTGGAAGCTGATTTTGAGAGTTACAAGGCAAGGATGTTGCTTGCACTAAAAAGGGAACAATCCAAGTATGCATTGTGGAGCAGGATTTCTGGTTTCATGATGTTTATCTTGGCTGGAATATTGGTGTTGTTGTTGATTGTCATTTAGGTCAGGGTATTGGTAGTATGATGTTGTTATGGTAGTATTAGTGGTAGTATGAAGTTGTTTGTTATGGTAGTATGAAAATGATTGTATGAAACAGTTGAGTCAAGTAATGTTATTGTTTGTGATGGTAGTATCAAACTGATATGTATTCACAACAAATTTTGTATCAATGAAAGTTGTGTTTATATAGTCTTTGTTGTTTGGTTTTTGGTTAGAATTCAAATGTATTGCACATGCTAAAGTCACTCTTTTCAAGAGACTGCACGTGCAAGTAAACATAAGGAATATATCAAAGACTTAGAATGTAACATACTAAAATATTTAACTGAATAGATAAGGAAATTAGTGTTAACATGCATGTGCAAAGTTTACAAAAGATGCGCCATCTTGGTCACATATATCTAGCAGCCTACATAGACATGAACCTAAACCTGTTAAGTGTTTACATGCACCAAGAGTGTTTACAAAAGGTGTGCCATGTTGGTCACATAAACATACCAGACATTAATTACAACACAAACTACCCAAAATACAAAAGGTTAACTGTTTTAAGGCACCTAGAGTGTTCAAATGCTGAATGGCTTGGACGGAGACCTACCAGTCCCATCTGGTGGAAAGTTAAGCTTCTTTTTCTTGGCAGTTCTCTCATACTTGTTTCTTAACTTGATTGGATGCTTTCGTCTTGGATTTTGCCTTGGTACTTGACTCATTGGAGGTGCTTGACTTTCTTCGGGCCAAGAGGAACCATTGGTTGTGTTATAACTCCACAATAGGATGTTTAGGCGAGAAACATCCATGGACACAACCTCGTATATACTTAGCGATTCAACATTGTGTTGAATATGAGCTTCTTCAAGTGCACGAAGTTCACCCACAAGAGTGTGTCATTAAGTCCATCCTCCGAGAAGTGGTCCCATTGCGATCATCCCAAGTTTAGTATGTCTTAGCTATAGGCTCCAACTCTATCCTTCTCCTTTCTTCCTCTTCCATCACCTCCTGCATAACTTCTCTTTTTGCTTCCTCATATCTCAATTGCCAACATTCTTGTGTAATATAACAAAAGATCAAATAAAAATACTTAAATTATAGTAACTTATGCTTAAGTCTTAAAGTATACATACATGTGTGTTCATTTGCATTCTTTGATTTAGCAGTTGCACCCTTTGAACCAGTTGAATTTTTGATTTACCAATTGATGCACCTTTGATTTACTTGACTCACCATTCTTCTTGGATGCAACATTTGATTTACCACTAGCCTTTGCACCTCTAGCTTCACCCTGCTTACTTGAGTCACCATTCTTTTTTAATTCAGCCTTTGATTTACCACTAGCATTTGTACCTCCAGCAACTTGACTCACCAAAAGTTGGTTTAGGTGCCCTTGGAGGTCTCATTGTAGCTGGTTTTGGTTGTTTAGGATCTTTGAAACTAGCCTTGTTATGTCCAGTTTTTTGACAATTCTGGCATCTCATAACTCTTCCAGCCCTGCTAGCTGAGTGTTCATTAACATTTTCAGTGGGATGTGGGATTCTGTTCTTGCTAGGCCTTCCAGGCATCCTTTTCAATATATGTGGGAGTGAGGGTGTGCTTTGAGTTGACTTCCAGTACTTAGAACCTAAAAATGGATTTATAGAGAATTTATATGTATAAAACCATTTGAATTGAGTATACCAGCTACTCACACCATCATCTGGATTCATCTTAAAATGCATATAGGCTGCCACTACATGTACACATGGTACTCTACTAATATTCCACAACCTACAATCACATGACCTACCAATCAAATTAACCCCAAAGGCTTCATCCCTTTTCCTAACCTCAAATACCTGATATCGACTAGGTAAAACACTTCATTTCCTTTGTTCCCCTCTCAACCCCTCAATGTATTTTCTAATGGATGGAGTTATGTTGTCATCTAATTCAGCAGCAAGTTTACTCATATTCAAATACCTTTGCATAATGTAAACTATAATATCCTCTAACATAGAGATTATAGGCTTACCTCTAGCTTGAAGAGTATGTCCGTCAAAGCTCTCTAATATCCCATTCTCAAATGAAGCACAACTTCTATCTGTTTCAAAAAAGGTTTTACACCACCTTGGAGGTTTCCTCTCTGTAAACTCCCAGAAAATTTCATTGTACTTAAGACTTTAATCAGAAATAAAGCACGATTTACGTCATCATGAAATTTTCTACTTATCACATTTGCATATCATTTGACATGTGCATGATCAACGCAGCTTGAGGCGTTCAAAAATGTACCGTTGTGATCCGAATGAAATTCCCCACGATCCCGATATTCTTAACATACTTATATAAAATTTTTATAAAAATATAAAATAAATAAAAATAAAAATAAACTAACATTGGATCGAGCCTAGAAACCTTGTTGGGCCTCAACTCAAGCCCAACTCATCACCTCATCTCTTTTGGGCCTCGTTGCCATGTCGAGCCCAACCCATAGGAATTATTTTGGGCCTTGTTGCCATACCGAGCCCAACTCACCCCTTTTTATTTTCTTTGGGCCTCGTTTTCTGCCCAACACACGCCGAGCCCAACATCAAATATATTTGGTGTATGTAAACTTTTGTTACACTAGGACTTTGCCATTTATTCCCCCCCCCCCTTATACATTGACCAAATGAAAACAACATCTGAATCTAACCCCTTTACACCATAGGCTTCCATTTCAATTCACCCAAAGCCCACTACACACCAAACATTCATGTAACCAAGATAAGGGACTAGTACTTCATGTGAATGTGTATCGTTCGAACCAAACTAGAAGAACATAAACTATTTCTTTGGTGACTTAAGCAAGAATGTGTATAAGATCAAGGAGACATAAGACCACCTTTAAGCTACCCTAACCTATTATTAAATTGCCCTAAACCACCAAGACCCATTGACCACCTTTGAGACTTTGTAATCCATTGTGTAATATGTTCCACATGCTAAATTTCGAGTCGTTTTCTATGATTTTGACTATGATCTCCATTCGAGTAACACCCGATTAGTCTTCATTGTCATTATGATCTCGGGGTGTTACAGATTAACATCGAGCCAAGGTTATAGAGAACCAAAGAGTTTTCAAAAACATTTGGACTATAACCGCACTTTTAAAACGAGACTGCTTTTACACCAACGCCTATGCCCTTCAGAATCGCTCTATGCATTAGGATTAATGCATCACTAGATCATAAGTAAATTGCATTCATTTTAGTTAGGCATGGAGATTTGCTTGGCGAGATGCGCAACTAAATAATATCTTGTTAATCATATTATTTGGCATTTTACTTACATTACTATTTTATGGGTTGTTCAAGATTCATGTCCGCTTCCCACCCGGTTGTTCTGTCCTCGGACACCGAGATGGAAGATACTATGTCCTCTACGATTGTCAATATGCCAGTTCATCCCAGTCCAGCCATACCAGCCACTGCTTCGGACGAGACCGCACCTTTTGAGGAAGGCGAGGTTGCCCGAACTCCTACCATTCCAAATATATGATCGCCGCTCCCAAGAGCGTCATCGCTTTGCTTCCATGACACTAGATCAGTATTATGAGTCGCAACAATGGCTACCTGCTTCAGATGTCGCAGTGGATGATGGAACATCCAAGTCATCCAAGAGCACTGCTTCTGTCTCATCGGAAACTTTTGTATCATCTTCCTTACCGATCCGTCGTCGCAGACGTAGAGTCCGAGTCCTAAAGCCATATGAGCCCGAGCCATTCAGAGTTCCTTACAGACTGCATCCTAAGGGTACCATCTTCAATCATAAGGCTAGGAAGCGTGTGCGAGGTATTACCATGACCCCGTGTGACACCATCACCGATCAAGACCTTTCGGTCATCACCGGCCACCCACTACTTCACCCATCGCTACTTCACTACTACGCCACTTCATCAGATTCTACCATCAGACCACTATTGTTCCTGCTTCATCACCTCCTTTAGCATCACCACCATTGGATACTTTCAGTGAGCCATCTTTGCCACTTAGTGTTAGATGCTATTCTCCATCACCAACTGATCCTTACATACCTACTCGCGTGGACGTCCAACCTAGACCTAGGAAGAAGGCCGACGCTACACGATGGTCATTCTTGTTACCTCTACTTCATCGTTGGAGAGACGAGGAGGGAGCACCGAGTACCTTCGAGCTTGGGGATAGCTCAACGACTGCACCAGCTCCAGTTCTGCCAGTTACCGGAGAGCATGTACACCATACTATTCCTCTTTTAGCAGCTAGACTCGTTAAACATGAGGACCAGTTGAATGATCTCCTGGTACATTATGATGAGATTCCGTTAGTCAGGATAGAGATCTTGGAGGAAGAGGTCGAAAACCTCGTGATTGGTCGTTATTCAATTGAGATAGTGTTCGACATGATGAGCGCCCATATTGTGGAGGCGAGAGATGCCGTGACCAGATTGACCCAGAGGCTTGAAACTATCGTTCGAGATGCCAGTACTTTAAGAGACACTGCTTTAGGCCGAGAGACAGCCTTACACCACGAGCTTGCATCCGCTCATGCTCATACCACCATACTAGAGCAGAGGATTGATGACCTCGAGGAGAGAGATCGAGCAAGCGAGCAGCAGATCCGAGATTTAACAGCTATGGTTGAGGAGATTCGTCGCCGTTATGAGGACGCATCAGGCGATGCATAGGTTCTAGTCATCTTTATTGTAGTTTGTATCATAAAGCCGCCATGTGAGGCATTAAGGCTTGTATCCTTTTGGTTTGTAACTATGGAACAAGAATATTGATGTTGTAACCTATGGTTGTAAACAATTACTATGTATCGATGTATTCTATGCTATCTATGGTTGTATTTCTATATTATTGTGTTGTGATATTATTATTCATCGGTCGTATACCGAACCGATCATTATGTCCTTATATATGTCATGATTTTGTTGAGATAAATCATGATTCACTTATTGTTGTTATAACGATATCATTTCATTGATTTAAAGTGATGATCTTGACTATTATGATATTTATAATATGTAATCACTTTTATTATCGCCGATGATTCTTAATCTTGGTGTTTATTTCTTGGTAATTTTAGAAAATGGTCAAGAAAGCTACCTCATCCGCCTCACCCAATTGCTATCCGAAGATGGTTGTCGACAATGTTAGTGCTACCATCACTAAGCATGCCACCGACGCTAGAGCCGGTTGAACGCATTCTTGAAGTCGAACGAATTGCCCAAGAGGCACATGAAGTGAAAGTCGCCGCAAGAGGTCGAGATTGCAAGAGAAGTCGGGATTGCGAGAGAAGTCGAGATTTCAGAAGCGGAGATTGCTCAAGAAGTGAAGGTCGTGTGTTGCCCAAGCAAGACGTGAAGTCGAGATCGTCTTCTTTCAAGCAAGACGACGCAGAAGAACACGTGTTATTGAAATGGAAAACTCAAATGAAACCAACACTCCAACCAATCAAAGTGAGTCTTCCGTAGCTCGTAAGTTTAGCTACAAGGAATTCATGAACCGCAAGCCAACATTCTTCAAAGGGCATGTAGGTGCTATTGGTCTACTTCACCGGTTTGAGAGAACCGAGACTGTGTTTCTACTAAGTGACTGCACAAATGATTGCAAGGTCAAGTTTGCAATTGGAACTTTGCTAGAAGATGCGTTATCTTGGTGGAAAGCTTATGCCCAACCAATCGGAATGGAAGAAGCTTGTAGGATTTCATCATCTGATCTGAAACAACTGTTGATGAAACAGTACTGCCCAAGAACCGAGATAAAGAAGTTAGAGGAGGAGTTTTACCATTTGGCTGCTAAAGGTAATGATCTCAAGGCATACTTCAAGAGATTCCACGAGCTGAGAACTCTGTGTCCTCATCTGTTCCCTACCAATGAAAATATTTTGGAAGCTTTGATCGGAGGTTTACCTCAAAGTATTAAAGGAGATGTCATCGCTTCTAACCCAAAGACTGTTGACGAAGTTGTCACTGTATCCCACCGCCTTATGGAGCCGATATTGAAGCTTGCAAATGCACAAGGCTCAAGTGATAACCAAAGGAAGATTGATGACCAGAAGAACTCGAATACCATCCACTACCAATCCAACAACAACAACAACAGGAACAACAACAACCAGTACCACCAAAAAAGAAACCAGCGTCACAATTGGCAAAATCGAAGACAAGAAGCCGCAAGGGCTTATGCTGCACCAACTGCCGGAAAAGGATATGCCGGACCACATCCCCAATGCAATAGATGTTTGTTGCACCATTCTGGACCCTGCACTGTGAAGTGTGACAAGTGCAACAAGATAGGTCATCAGGGTAAGCATTGCCGAAACCCTGGAGGTAGAAATAACATGCCTATGGCAAACATGAGTTGTTATGGATGTGGAGAGAAGGGTCATTTCAAGAGTCAATGCCCGAAGAGGAATGTCGCTCAACCCAACAATGCGCGTGCAAGGGCGTATGTGCTAGGAGATGGAGACGTGCCGTTGAACCCTAATGTTGTGAGAGGTACGTATTTTCTTAACAATCATTCTAAAAAGATCTTGTTTGACTCTGGAGCTGATAAGAGTTTTGTATATACTACCTTTGCACCATTACTTGAAATTTCCCCAATTGCCTTAGATACAACTTATGAGATAGAACTAGCCGATGGAAAGATAATAGGAACCAACACTGTAATCCGTAATTGCCCTATTCTTTTACAAGACCACTCGTTCCTTATAGATCTTTTGCCAATCAAACTTGGTAGTTTTGATGTCGTAATTGGCATGGATTGGTTGTCTAAACACCGTGCTAGGATTGTGTGTGACGAGAAAGCCGTTCATATCCCAATCAACGATGAAACCTTAGTTATCCAAGGAGACCAAAGTAGAAAGTACTTGAGTATCATATCCTGTGCGAAGTCGATAAAGTACATGGAGAAAGGATGTTATGCCTTCTTAGCTCAGGTAACTAAAAAGAAGTCGAAAGAGAAACGAGTTGGAGGATGTACCAGTAGTTAGAGAATTCTCAAGTGTTTCGTAAGATTTTCTAGGACTCCCACCGCTCGACAAGTCTAATTTCAAATCGATCTTATTCACGGAGCTACTCCGTAGCACGAGCACCATACCGCTTAGCACCCCTCGAAATGCAAGAGTCGCCTAAACAACTAGAAGAGCTACCCGACAAAGGATTCATTAGACCGAGTTCCTCACCCCGGGAGCATCGGTTTATTCGTCAAGAAGAATGATGGATCATTTCGGATGTGTATCGATTACGAGAATTGAACAAGCTCACAATCAAGAACCGCTATCCCTTACCAAGAATCGATGATCTGTTTGATCGGTTATAAGGCTCGAGTGTATACTCGAAGATTGATTTAAGATCTGGATACCATCAGTTAAGGGTGAAAGAGGAAGATATTCCCAAGACTGCATTTTGAACTCGATATGGTCATTATGAATTCAAAGTAATGCTATTCGGTTTAACCAATGCACCCGATGTATTTATGGACCTCATGAATAGAGTCTGTAAGCCATACCTGGATAAATTTGTCATTGTGTTCATTGACGATATTCTTATCTATTCTCGTGATAAAGAAGAACATGCGGAACATCTAAGAACTGTCCTGAAGTTACTCAAGGATGAAGAACTGTAAGCTAAGTTTTCCAAATGCGATTTTTGGATTGAAACAATCTAATTTCTTGGTCACGTGATCGACAGTAAAGGTATTCACGTGGATCCCGCAAAGATCGAATCCATAAAGAACTGGTCCGTACCAACCAACCCCACTGAAATCCGTCAATTTTAAGGTCTTGCGGTTATTACCGGAGATTCATCGAGGGTTTTCAAGATAGCTAAACCATTGTGAGTTAACCCAAAAACGAAGAAATTTGAATGGGAGACGATCAAGAATCGACTTTTCAACTCTTTAAGAAACAAGCTTTAAGCACCCATCTTGGCACTACACGAAGGAGTAGAAGATTTTGTGGTATATTGCGATGCTTCACATATGGGTTTAGGCGCTGTTCTTATGTAAAGGAACAAAGTGATTGCTTACGCATCCCGTCAACTCAAAACTCATGAGAAGAATTATACTACTCACGATCTAGAACTCGGAGCTGTGGTATTTGCACTCGAGTTATGAAGACATTACTTATACGGAACCAAGTGTATAGTGTACATTGATCACAAAAGTCTTCAAAATACATCTTGGATCAAAAGGAACTGAACATGCGTCAACGTCGCTGGCTAGAATTGCTTAGTGATTATGACTGTGAGATTCGTTACCATCCCGGAAAGGCGAATGTTGTTGCTGACGCCTTGAGCAGAAAAGATCGCCCAAAGCCACTTAGAGTGAGATCATTGGGAATGGTCATCAATTCACCCCTGCCATCGAAAATTCTTGAAGCTCAGATCAAAGCTCTTAAAGAAGAAAACAGGCCGAATGAGAAGATTTATGGCATACCGGAAAACGAAAATGGATTCATTAAAAGATCAGACGGAATGTTATGTTTCAAGGATCGAAGATGGATTCCACTTTACAGAGGTATCCGAGAACTCATCATGCATGGATCACATAAAACAAAGTATTTCATACATCCCGGCCCCAACAAGATGTATCAAGATCTAAAACTGTTATACTGGTGGCCAAACATGAAGGTTGATATCGCCGAATATGCTAGCAAATGCTTGACATGTCTGAGAGTCAAAGCAGAGCATCAGAAACTTTCAGGATTGTTAACCCAACCGGAACTTCCCGTATGGAAATGGGAAAGAATCACAATGGATTTCATCACAAAGTTTCCGAGAACTTCTAACGGTTTTGATACCATTTGGGTCATTGTTGACCGTCTCACGAAATCCGCTCATTTTATGCCTATCAAAGAGAACGACGAGATGATTACACTCGCTCGGTGATGAGTGTCTAAATACTCATCATTTTTGTACCATCTAAACTGCAAAATCATCTGAAAACACTCAAAAATGCATCAAAATGATGAAAATATCACAAACAAGTGTTTTATGTGTTTTAAATGCAAAAGATCAAAATCGATGAAAATGTATCAAGTTTGCAAAATTGGCGCTTTAGTCCCCAAGTTTCAAAAGTTGTCAAAACAGGTCCTCGGTATATCAAAATCAAGAAAAATATCATTCAAGGTCCCTGAAATATTATAAGTTGTTAAAAATGGTCCTTGATTGATTCTTTGGTCAAATGGCAGAAAAGGTCCCTAAACTTTGAAAAATGTCAAAATTAGTCCTTGGACTTATAAAAATGGAGTTTTATGCAAAAGTGGTCCTTGCACTATCAAAGTTTGTCAAGTTTGGTCCTTGTGATAACATTGGGAAAAGTTCAGTTTCAGTCCTTGAAGTTTGGATAAATTACAAAAATGGTCCTTGTATACTTACTAAACCAAACGGACCCTTTCTTTTGTATTTTGAGCCCAGCCAACCAAATAGAACCCCGCTAATATCCTCGACCCGGTCAAAACCCATTTTGGACTCCACATCTATTAAAACCACGGTCAACAAAGTCAAACCCACCCTCACATTTATCCTCTCACAAGAGCGCGCCAAAACCGGTGACTCCTCAAAACCAGTGGTTTCCTTGATTTGTTCTATCTACCCTCACCACTTGTATACCTTGTCCCCCTTCACCTCCACTAACACCCAAGATCATTAATTGACTATAACCTGCTAAGAGACTTTTTGCGCCAAAAATACACTTGTATGGTTCTGATGATTTTGGCCAATCCAATGGCTCAGATGAGGTGGGATACATTCAGAGGTCAACAAGGAGTTTAAAAAGTCTATAAAGAGGAGCAGAGATGCAATGAAGCAAGATATCTAGAGTAATTTAGCTTATTTAATGTCGTATTAGCTTAAATTCAAAATTCAGTGTATGTTTTAACTTTAAAAGCTTTGTATTTCAAGTTTTCCTTGTACTCCCTCCGTCTCATATTTATTGTCCATATTTCCTTTTATGGATGTCTCAAATTAATTGTCCACTTACCCAATTTAGTAAGAAAAAGAGAATATAATGAGGGAATATTCCATTTAAGTGGTTGAGAGTTGTAATGGTCCCACTTTTATTAATATTTGTGCTTCTTGTCTCCTGACAATAAATTTGAGACGGAGGGAGTATAATAGATCTTTTGTAAACATCAATTTCAACTCTAAGTCTTGTTTTCAGTTTATGCAAAAATTTCCATGTTCAAAATTCTCATGAATGATCAAATGTTGTTTGTAGCTTTTGTCAAGGACTGAATAAGCTCATGTAAGCTCCTAGAAAGCTTCTTCAAGCTTTTAGAAACAATAAAATCCAGTTTAGTATCAAAAAGCAAAAATCACCAAAAATACAAAATAAATAGTAGAAAATTCAAAAATCACAAGAAATGGTGATCAAAAAGCTGGAGCAGGGTTGATTGTGGATGGCCTTGGTTTAGAGCTTCTTGGGAAGCAATAGGAAGTGTTTAACAGACCTTGGTTCTCAATTGTCACTTGATTTCTATTTGTAAGCCATTTTATCTTAATTTGCATTTCTTAGTATTAATGGTTAATTCTTATTAATTTTAGTTTAATCTTGTCTAAACATAGATAGTACAAGTTAATTTATAGCTTTCTTGGTTTGATAACTGCTTTAGTGTTAAAAGTTTCATAATGATTATATTAAGGACTGTTTGGTTTTGTTGTGTTCAACGTGTTAAAGGTTATTATTGTTGTTGTTTGTTGTTATTATGTGTCACACGGTCTTAGTAGCTCATAGAAACAAGAAAACTAGTGCTTATTCAAGAAAAGTCAAAATTCCTTTTAATCTCACACCATTTCATCAACATTAGGATTTAAGTGGTAAAACTCATCATAGCCGTGTAGAACTTGGTAATAGAGCTTATAGTCATCTTATTTTAGCTTATTATAACTTATAGGTCCATAGAATCGCTTAAAGTTCATAAAAGTCAAAGCGCACCTTTTATTAAAAAGTCAAAATATGCCCTGTGCACCGCTTTTACAAGCTATTTCACAAGCTCTCACAGATCTCATTAGTGAGTATTAGCTTTTGTACCTTAGCTTTTGAGAAGCTCACATAGGCGTCTCAAGGTCTCGGCTCATTTTCCAATTTCCGGCTTATTTGGTAGGTATGCACTTGGCTTATTGTTTTGTCCATTTTTTCAAAGATTCACCGAGTCTTGACTCGATGGTTTTCGATTTCTTCATAAGCTTCTCACAAGCTTATTAGTGTAAGCCAAACTGTAATTTAGCTTTTGAAAAGCTTAAGCGGTCAACTAGCTATTCCAAGTCTTTGTTTTCGGTTTCTAGCTTATTACGATTGCTTAAAATTAAGCTTAAAAGTGCCTAGTGATTAAAAAGTGTCATATAGTAGGTAAGAAAATTGTTTTACATTCGTAGGACTTTTATTTCATAAATTTTACGTTTTCCACTTGCTTTCGCGTAATTTTATACTTAACGTCGTTTTCATTTTAAATCACGTTTTAGATAATTTAAGTTTACGTTTTAATTAAAATAGTTTATTTAAGTTATTTTGTTTTATAAAATCACAAAAACATCATTGTAAAAATAGTGATAGCATTTATTTAATATATTTTAGCTTTTTAATTTTATTTAATTTGCATTTAAGTCGCTGTAATTTATAAACTTTTTTTTCTTTAGGCACAAATATTCCAAAATCCTTACTGATCACTATCCTTAGTGATCATTCTATCATCTGATCAAGTGTTTATACACCATTGAGTCTCCGTGGGACTTAACGACCCGGGAATCAACTATATTCCTCTGATCTTCATTGTATTTGGTTCCAGGCTGTTTTAAGTTTGTTACGGTTGGCCATTCACAAGTGGTCAGCTTGTGTGATTAAACTTGACCGTCTGGGCACCAATCAAATTTTGGCGCCGCTGCCGGGGAGGCTTTAGCGTGTGTTAAACTTTTTTTTCAGACCCATTCTTGCACATACCCCATCTTTTGTAAAAGTTTTTGTAAAGTTATAAGAAAATCAAAAGTTCATTAGCACTTTTCCTAAAGTGTTAAAACACCAAAAATATAAAACAACAAAACAATCGAACGTTTTCTATCTTGTATTTTCTTTGAGGTGATTCTTAAAGAGATACGATTTGGTTAAGCGAGACGATCCAAAATATTGTCCAAAAGTTTTTAAAACCCATCAAGACAAATCTATACCTACGTCTTTTCGGTGGTACTTAATATATACATAAAATCAACCACCGCAAATCAAGGCGGTACACCTACTAACTGGGGTGTGACCATAATAAGTTCCAGAACAAAAGATTTAAAACTTGCCTTTGTGTCCTTGTGATTTGGTGTACTTTTTTTAAAAAGCCATTTCATTTGTGATTATTGGTTAAGTTCACTTGTCGCTTTGTCTCGCATTTGTTTTGGCGATTTTTATACATAGTGCATGCGCACTGTTCTTCCAGCTTCTACAAGTCCACTTTCCGAGCTTGGAAACATTCCTCGTAGACATAGAGGACGTTACGCTCCTTCACCGTGGATGAGGAACGTCTACCACCACCACCACCGTCGTAATGGCGGAAGATAAGCCCATGAATGAGCTTCTCCAAGCACCCATCGAGGTTACGGAGATGCTATTGTTGTCCCGACCATCGTGGTCGACACCTTCGAGCTCAAAACCGGGTTGCTTAATCTAGTAACCCAAAGCTAATTCTATGGTTTTAAGCGGGATGATCCTCATGCACACATTCGATGGTTTAACAAGATTGCATCTACCATCAAGTACAAGAATGTCCCACATGAAGCCATCAAGCTTCTTACATTCCCATTTTCTGTAGAGGTACAAGCCCGGAATTGGCTTCGAGAAACAACCCCTGTTCCATTGAGACATGGGAAGATCTAGTCACCAAGTTCGTTAACTAATTCTATCCTCCATCCCGAACCACAAGTCTTAAGAGCGAGATAATGAAATTTTCTCGTAGATTTGATGAATCATTCGGGGAGGCATGGGATCGTTACAAAGAGTTGCTTCGCAAGTTTCCGCATCATGGTTTTACCGAGTTAATGCAAATGGATACTTTCTATAATGGTCTCAACGGACTAATCAAGACTCTTTGAATGCCTCCGCTGGAGGTAATTTCTGAGCAAGACTACCAAAGAAGCCTTGCAAATTATTGAAAACAAGTCCCGGTCCGCCTTTCCGAGCAAAGACATATCGGTCTAATCTTTGGACCTTCTTCTTCATCTCCTGGGAGTACATCTAGCACCGATGCTAAGATTGACAAACTCACGGATATTGTTCAGGCTTTGGTTCTTGCTAACCAGAAGAAAGTCACCTTCACTCAGACACCATCACATGGTGAAGTGAAGAAAGTTGAAGTTTGTGTTACTTGTGGTGGCCCTCATGCATACTACAATTGTACTACCACCGATGGTAGTCCATTTGAAGCCAATGCTCTAGCCGGTAGTTCACATCAGGGAGGTAATCAATACCGTCCTCAAAATGAACCACACTACGTGCTAACACTAATCGAGCACCACCGGTTTTAACGAATCATAACATGCAAAACCGAATCGAACCAACCTAGAATGAACCAAGGTTACCAAAACCAAGGTAATTTCTATCCCGCACCAAATCAAGGTTTCCAACATCAAGGAACCTTAATCAAAACAATTTCAATCGAGGGAATCAATTTCATGGGAATATGAATCCTAATCAAGGAAATTTTCAAAATCAAGGCCCTAATCCTAACATTAGAGGCGAATTTTCCTAATCCTCCTCCCGCCATTGTTCCAACTGGACCATCATCGATGAGTTGTTGAAGCAATTCATGAAATCCCAAGATGAAATGAGCAGGTTGTTGGTCGGTCGATTGTTCGATCTTAAGAAGTCTTTAAATGATCAACCCTCGGGCTCGGAAAACTTCCGAGCAACACGATCGCTAACCCGAGGGGCGATGCAAAGGCGATCACAACCAAGTGGTGTTTCATATGATGGACTGCTATTCCTACTACTCTTCTTCTTCTCTCCCAAAGGTAGTGGAAAGTGAACCTAGGACACACAATGGACCTTTGACTCCAATGCCTCCTCCACAAGTAGCAATGAGTCAAGTTACCAAGGATACAACGGACAAGGTGCATTATTCAAGCCCACGATACCGACACGTCCTACCTTGGTAGTCCAACCTCAAGTTGTCCGAAACCCAAATCTAATCCAGAGTTGTTTTGAACCTCCAGTAGCTCCGTTGAAAACCAAACCAAATCTTCTATTCCTTACCCATCACGTTTGAATGAGCAAAGCTCGCGAGAAAGCCGGTCATCAAATGGACAAATTTTTCCAAATTTTCCAAGAGTTACATTTTGACATAAGCTTTGCGGATGCTATAATCGATGCCCAAGTTTGCATCAACTCTCAAAAACATGTTAAGCAATAAGGAAAAGTTGTTTGAAATGGCTAAAACTCCTCTTAACGAGAACTGCTCTGCGAGTTATCCTAAATAAGCTTCCGAAAAGCTTGGAGATCTGGAAAATTTCTCTTTGTGTATTTCCGGGAATGGTTGAATGCTTTGCCCTAGCCGATCTTGGTGCAAGCATCAATCTTATGCCCTATTCATTATGGAAGAAACTTTCTCTTAGGAACTTACTCCTACATGCATGACTCTCGAGCTTGCGGATCGTTCCATATCCGTCCTCTTGGCATTGCCGAGGACGTATTTGTGAAAGTAGGAAAGTTCCATTTTCCGGTGACTTCGTGGTTGTTGATTTCGATGCCGATCATCGGGTTCCTCTCATTGTTGGTCGAGGATTTACGAGAACGGGCCGTGCTCTCATTGATGTATTTGAGCAAGAAATCACATTACGTGTTGGTAATGAAGTCATCACCTTTAACCTTGATCAAACTTGAGGTACTCGCAAATTATGATTACGGTCGGTTAACCGAATAGATATCATTGATGTTGCTTCGAAGAGTACTCTCAAGAAGTTCTTGGTTATTCTCATAATTACGTGAGTGGGATCCCACCACATCTTCTCAACCTATCATAGCCAATTCTACTCCTTCTCTCACTCCGTTTGAGGGAAGCAACTTCATCTTGGAAGAGATTGAAGCATACTTGGCTAGTGATTCTGTTCCATGGGAAATTGATCACGCTCCAATTGACATTGAGGGGGACATACTTCTCATTGAGAAGTTGCTTTATGATAACCCATCATCGACCCCTCACACTAGTGATTCAATTCCTGATGAGATTAATCAAGATGAGATTAATCTGGAGGGAGATATTCTTCTTGAGAAATTGTTAAATCAGGACACTTCTCCTCCTCTCCCTCCCGCCAAGCTTCATAACAAGGAAGTCAAGTCAGTTGAGAAAACTAAAGAATTTCCTGAGGTTGAGCTTAAGGACTTACCTCCTCATCTCGAGTATGCATTCCTTGAGGGTGATGATAAATTACCCGTCATTATTGCTAGAGATTTGAGTAAAGATGAAAAAGCTGCTCTCATAAAGGTCTTGAAGTCACACAAGCAAGCAATTGCTTGGAAACTCTCCGACATTAAGGGTATCAACCACGAGTTTTGTACTCATAAAATCTTAATGGGGATGACTTCAAACCCGATTCAACATCGAGAGAAGAGTAAATCCAAAAATCCATGATGTTATCAAACAAGAGGTTATCAAACTTCTTGATGCAAGATTAATTTACCCAATCTCGGATAGTCCTTGGGTTAGCTCAATTCATTGTGTTAGAAAAGGGTGGCATTCTTGTTGTCACAAATGAAGATAACGAGTTAATTCCAACTCGGTTGGTTCTGAGGATGGCGTGTTTGCATTGACTATCGTAAGTTGAATGCGCCACCGAAAATACCATTTTCCTCTACCCTTCATGGACCAAATGCTTGAGAGATTAGCGAGGAGCGAATACTATTGTTTCCTTGATGGTTTCTCGGGTTACTTTCAGATCCCCATTGATCCACGGGATCAAGAGAAGACCACATTCACCGCCCATACGGAACTTTTGCCTACTGACGTATGCCTTTTGGCTTATGTAACGCTCGCAGCGTTCAACGATGTATGATGGCCATTTTCCACGACATGATCGGAAACAATGGAGGTGTTTATGGATGACTTCTCGGTCATTGGGGATTCGTTTCAAACATGTCTCTCCCATTTAGAAAAATGCTTCAGCGGTGTGAAGACACCAATCTTTGTCTAAATTGGGAGAAGAGCCACTTTATGGTCAAAGAAGGCATAGTCCTTGGCCATAAAATTTCAAAAATGGGATTGAGGTAGATAGAGCAAAAGTCGATGTTATTGCTAAATTACCTCATCCTACTACCGTCAAAGGTATTAGGAGTTTTTAGGTCATGCGGTTTCTATCGTAGATTCATACAAGATTTTTCTAAAATCGCTTGACTTATGACTCATCTTCTTGAAAAGGATGCTCCTTTTATCTTCTCACTGAGTGCATTGAAGCTTTTGAAACATTGAAGAAAAAGCTTCATCAAGCACCCATTCTCGTTGCTCCGACCGGGACTTGCCTTTTGAGCTCATGTGCGATGCAAGTGATTTTGCTATCGGTGCGGTCTTAGGGCAACGCGAAACAAACATTTTCGACCTATCCACTACGCAAGTAAGACTATGATCAAGCTCAAACTCATTACACCACCACGAAAAAGAGCTATTAGCCGTGGTGTATGCGTTTGAGAAGTTTCGCCGTACTTAATCTTGACCAAATCGTGGTGTATACGGATCACTCGGCTCTCAAATATCTCTTTGCAAAACAAGATGCAAAGCCGAGATTGCTCGTTGGATTCTCCTCTGCAAGAATTTGATATCATCATACGTGATAAAAAGGAGCGAGAATCTAGTTGCGATCATCTGTCTGATTAGAAAACCCTCACCAAGATGTTTTCGAGAAAAAGGAAATAAATGAAACATTTCCTCTCGAAACACTCAATGCAGTTTCTTTTCGTGGAAATTCTACCACCCCATGGTTTCTCGACTTTGCAAATTACCATGCGGGTAACTTCATAGTGAAAGGGATGTCGACCCAACGGAAGAACAAATTCTTCAAAGATGTTAAACATTACTCGGGACGACCCTACTTGTTCAAAATTTGTGCGGATCAAGTCATCGAGCGATGTGTTTATGGACGAAGCTATTGACATTCTCACGACTTGCCATCTTGGACCCACGGGGCCATCATAGTCCAAACTACACCGCCAAAAGGTGTTTGATTCCGGTTTTATTGGCCCACAATCTATAAGGATGCCCATGATTTTATCAAAACCCGCGACGCTTGTCAGCGTCATGGAAATATCTCTCAAAGAAATGAAATGCATAAAATGCCATTCAAGTGTGTGAGATATTTGACATCCGGGTATTGACTTTATGGGGCCATTTCCATCTTCTCGAGGAAACAAATATATACTCGTGGTCATTGACTATTTGTCAAAATGGGTTGAAGCAAAGCTTTACCTACAAATGATGCCCGAGTTGTTGTGAAATTTTGAAATCTCTTTTGCCGGTTTGGAACTCAAGAGCTATAATCGGTGATCGTGGTACACATTTTGCAATGACCAATTTGAAAGAGTCATGCAAAGTATGGTGTAACACACCGCGTCTCTCTCTCGCATACCACCCACAAACAAGTGGGCGGTGGAAGTTTCAACCGTGGTATTAAAAGAATTCTTGAAAGGACAGTGGCGAAAATCGTGCATCTGGTCGGATAAACCTGGATGACGACTGGGCCTTTCGTGACAAATTTTACAAAACACCAATTGGGTGTACTCCATACAAGCTAGTGTACGGAAGGCATGTCATCTTCCGATTGAGCTGGAGCACAAGGCATCTTGGGCCTTAAAACATGCAAACTTCGATATTCGAGACAATTTGGTGATCACGAGAAAGTTCAAATGAATGAATTAAATGAACTCCGTGATCAAGCATACGAGAACTCTTTGATCTACAAGCAAAAGACAAAGAAGATTCATGACTCTAAAATCAAGAACCGCGTTTTCAACGTTGGTGATCGAGTCCTTCTTTTCAATTCAAGATTGAAGATTTTCTCGGAAAGCTCAAGTCCGTTAGTGCGGTCCATTTACTATCGCTAAGGTTTATCCTTATGGCACCATTGAGTTATCTCAACCCGATGGTCCTAATTTTAAAGTGAATGGTCATCGAGTGAAGCATTATTTTGGAGAGGACATTCCCCTGTGGTTGTCCCGGATCTACAAACTTTCCCATGAACCAATGAATGCGGGGATCGAGTCAAGCTAATGACTGGGAATCAAAACATTAGCACACCATATGGGTTTTCACCCATATTTACATCTTCTTTTCTATTCTACCACCCTAGTGTGGGGAGTTGCCCGCTATTGTATATAAATCTTTTCTAAAAAAAAAAATTCTTTCAAATAATGGCGTAGTATTTCCCTTTTACGTTCTTAGTTTCGGCATAACCGCGGTACTTTGAATATTGAGGGCAATATTCATTTCTAAGTGTGGGGAATTCTCACAATTTTATGTATTATCCACTGATTCCCGTTTTGGCCAAATTTTTTTGGAGTAAGTGTTTTCACTTACTCATCGGATGGTAATCATCCGCCATGTCTAATAAACAAAAGGATTGGCTAATCCAGAGCAAAGCGGCTCTTGGTAAAGATTTCTCAAACCGTTTATGGCTTGCAATTTGCCCAAAATTGTATGGTATTCAACTCACCATATCCTAATAAGTGAAGAGTTGGCTAGCCCGCAAGTTTATGGCTTGTGGTAAAGCGATGGAAAAGCCATAATTGGTAATCACTCACCAAAGATAATACTAATAATTTATCTAAGAGTTGGCTAGTCCGAGCAAGCGGCCACGGTAAAGACAAATCAAATCAGTTCTGACATTTTATGATTTGCTCAAAATCATTTGGTTATCATTGTACCAAGGTTCTTACTTGAACTCGAAACAATTGGCTACTCCAGTGATGGCTTTTGATAAAGAGTTTTCAAAATCCATTAAAGTTCAAATCATTGCTAGGGACTAGCAATATCTTAGTGTGGGGATTGATGAGTGTCTAAATACTCATCATTTTTGTACCATCTAAAGCGCAAAATCATCGAAAACACTCAAAATGCATCAAAATGATGAAAATATCACAAACAAGTGTTTTATGTGTTTTAAATGCAAAAGATCAAAATCGGATGAAAAATGTATCAAGTTTGCAAAATTGGCATTTTAGTCCCCAAGTTTCAAAAGTTGTCAAAAACAGGTCCACAGTATATCAAAATCAAGAAAATATCATTCAAGGTCCACGAAATATTCTAAGTTGTTAAAATGGTCCTTGATTGATTCTTTGGTCAAATGGCGAAAAGGTCCCTAAACTTTGAAAATGTCAAAATTAGTCCTTGGACTTATAAAAATGGAGTTTTATGCAAAAGTGGTCCTTGCACTATCAAAGTTTGTCAAGTTTGGTCCTTGTGATAACATTGGGAAAAGTTCAGTTTCAGTCCTTGAAGTTTGGATAAATTACAAAAATGGTCCTTGTATACTTACTAAACCAAACGGACCCTTTCTTTTGTATTTTGAGCCCAGCCAACCAAATAGAACCCCTGCCAATATCCCTTGACCCCAGTCCAAAACCCATTTTGGACTCCCTGTCTATTAAAACCACGGGTCAACAAAGTCAAACCCACCCTTACTGTTTATCCCTCTCACAAGAGCGCGCCAAAAACCAGTGACTCCTCAAAACCAGAGTGGTTTCCTTGATTTGTTCTATCTACCCTCACCACTTGTATACCTTGTCCCCCTTCACCTCCACTAACACCCAAGATCATTAATTGACTATAACCTGCTAAGAGACTTTTTGCGCCAAAAATACACTTGTATGGTTTGATGATTTTGGCCAATCCAATGGCTCAGATGAGGTGGGATACATTCAGAGGTCAACAAGGAGTTTAAAAAGTCTATAAAGAGGAGCAGAGATGCAATGAAGCAAGATATCTAGAGTAATTTAGCTTATTTAATGTCGTATTAGCTTAAATTCAAAATTCAGTGTATGTTTTAACTTTAAAAGCTTTGTATTTCAAGTTTTCCTTGTATAATAGATCTTTTGTAAACATCAATTTCAACTCTAAGTCTTGTTTTCAGTTTATGCAAAATTTCCATGTTCAAAATTCTCATGAATGATCAAATGTTGTTTGTAGCTTTTGTCAAGGATGAATAAGCTCATGTAAGCTCCTAGAAAGCTTCTTGAGCTTTTAGAAACAATAAAATCCAGTTTAGTATCAAAAGCAAAATCACCAAAATACAAAATAAATAGTAGAAAATTCAAAATCACAAGAAATGGTGATCAAAAAGTTGGAGCGAGGTTGATTGTGGATGGCCTTGGTTTAGAGCTTCTTGGGAAGCAATAGGAAGTGTTTAATGGACCTTGGTTCTCAATTGTCACTTGATTTCTATTTGTAAGCCATTTTATCTTAATTTGCATTTCTTAGTATTAATGGTTAATTCTTATTAATTTTAGTTTAATCTTGTCTAAACATAGATAGTACAAGTTAATTTATAGCTTTCTTGGTTTGATAACTGTTTTAGTGTTAAAAGTTTCATATGATTATATTAAGGACTGTTTGGTTTTGTTGTGTTCACTGTGTTAAAGGTTATTATTGTTGTTGTTTGTTGTTATTATGTGTCACACCTGGTCTTAGTAGCTCATAGAAACAAGAAAAACTAGTGCTTATTCAGTAAAAAGTCAAAATTCCTTTTAATCTCACACCATTTCATCACTGTTAGGATTTAAGTGGTAAAACTCATCATAGCTGTGTAGAACTTGGTAATAGAGCTTATAGTCATCTTATTTTAGCTTATTATAACTTATTCAGTCCATAGAATCAGTTAAAAGTTCATAAAAGTCAAACTGCACCTTTTATTAAAAAGTCAAAAATATGCCCTGTGCACCAGTTTTACAAGCTATTTCACAAGCTCTCACAGATCTCATTAGTGAGTATTAGCTTTTGTACCTTAGCTTTTTGAGAAGCTCACATAGTTGTCTCAAGGTCTCAGTGCTCATTTTCCAATTTCCAGCTTATTTGGTAGGGCTGCACTTGGCTTATTGTTTTGTCCATTTTTCTCAGCATTCACTGAGTCTTGACTCAGTGGTTTTTCAGTTTCTTCATAAGCTTCTCACAAGCTTATTAGTGTAAGCCAAACTGTGTAATTTAGCTTTTTGAAAAGCTTAACTGGTCAACTAGCTATTCCAAGTCTTTGTTTTCAGTTTCTAGCTTATTACAGTGCTTAAAATTAAGCTTAAAAGTGCCTAGTGATTAAAAAAGTTACCTGTGCAAACCAGTGTGTCTTGTGCTTATTTTGCTTATTTAGTGCTTATTTTCTAGTCATTTTGCTTTTTCATTTGTAACTTTAGCCTATTATCATTACTTAGCTTATTTTCAGTCCATCATTTTGCTTATTCAGTAGCTTATTAGCCATTTTGGCTTAGTCCTTTTGCTTATTTCTTTTCTTGTTAGCTGTTGAGATAAATAAGCTCATTTCGAGCTTATTGGTCATTTTATAAAAGTCATAGTTATAAAAAGTGCTTATTTTCTTGTGTTTAATAAGTTTGCAAAGAAAATCGAAAAAAAATAAAGAGCAAAAGGTGGGAGGCAGTGCTCGAACACGAGACC
Organism: Chrysanthemum lavandulifolium; assembly: GCA_022545495.1. Classification (NCBI taxonomy): domain Eukaryota; kingdom Viridiplantae; phylum Streptophyta; class Magnoliopsida; order Asterales; family Asteraceae; genus Chrysanthemum; species Chrysanthemum lavandulifolium. Next base: position 84,084,464 of record CM040243.1, on the reverse strand, counting down.
TCCACCTTATGAGAGTGATAAGTGTGTACACATATACCGGTTGCCCTTGGGTCTTTGTTGGTTACATTTTGCACAATCAAATACTTAAGTACTCTTTGTCCCGTTTAGCTTATTTGGTTAATTTAGCTTATTTCGAGCTTATTTAAACTAGCTTTTGCAACTTTTGTATTTTCATAGATTTGTATTAGTATTAAGTATTTTATAAAAAGTTTGATTTTTCTCGATAGTTTTAGTATTTTAATCATTTAATTATTGTAAAACTTATTTAATTCATAATAAAAATATAAAAGTCAAAAAATATAAATCTTTTTCTAAAATTTTCTTTTGTCATATAGTAGGTAAGAAAATTGTTTTTACATTCGTAGGACTTTATTTCATAAATTTTACGTTTTCACTTACAAGATTCGCGTAATTTTATACTTAACGACGTTTCATTTTAAATCACGTTTTAGATAATTTAAGTTTACGTTTTAATTAAAATAGTTTATTTAAGTTATTTTGTTTTATAAAATCACAAAAACATCATTGTAAAAATAGTGATAGCATTTATTTAATATATTTTAGCTTTTTAATTTTATTTAATTTGCATTTAAGTCGCTGTAATTTATAAACTTTTTTTTCTTTAGGCACAAATATTCTAAAATCCTTACTGATCACTATCTTTAGTGATCATTCTATCATCTGATCAAGTGTTTATACACCATTGAGTCTCCGTGGGACTTAACGACCCGGGAATCCACTATATTCCTCTGATCTTCATTGTATTTGGTTCCAGGCTGTTTTAAGTTTGTTACGGTTGGCCATTCACAAGTGGTCAGCTTGTGTGATTAAACTTGACCGTCTGGGCACCAATCACTCGGTTATACATCAAGGAGACTGTTTCTCACCACGGTGTACCGATCTCTATCATATCTGATCGAGATAGCCGATTCACCTCGAGATTTTGGCAAACACTCCAAAACGCCATGGGTTCCAAATTGGATATGAGTACCTGATAACATCAAATAGTCCTGAATATTAAGTGTCAATTTCTCCCGATAATACTCGTATTTTATATCATTTATATTGATTTACGCTTGTTTTCCTATATATTTCACTTTCAGGTAAATTACGAGCATTGGAGCTAAAGAGACGCGGATTTGGAGAGTTTATTGAAGCTATATGATAGTATGCTCATTTTGAAGATGTTACGGTGTAACTCCCTCTCACACTACGCGATATGAGCGTGGCTCAAAAACCAACTCAATGAAGATTACGCGTAACTCTCCAAAGATTAAGATGTAACTAACTAGGTCAAATGAGGTTCTGCGCTTGGCGCAAGCTACGTCGTAACTATTGTCTCAACTACGGCGTAACAGAGTTTATTGAAGATACGGCGTAACTCCTTCCAGATGTTACGCCGTAACAAGCACTTTCAGTGCAAATTACGAAGATAATGGTGTTACGGCGTAACTCTCAACTTAAGTTCTGTAGTAACCAGATATGGCCTATAACTACCACTCGAATTCTAGCATTTCTAATCATCCCATTTCACACAAAATATCGGTGAACATGAGTAGAAGGTTGAAGGCATATCTTAGGAGCATACGGAGCCATCTCCAGGAGAAATCACTCCCTATGATAAGCATTAGCATTTTATCCTTTCTTTACTTTTAATTCATGTATTTCGTAATGTTAAACATTGAATCGATTGTTTTAGTTAATATGAGCTAAGCACCTCCGGTGCTAGCCTAGTTATGATTCCTTAATTGCTTTGTTTATGTTTACATTGCTTCCGTATAATTATTTCTAGTGTATGCATGCATAGTTTGTTGGTAGCTACCCTTGTTTGGTAGTTTTGAATGGCGGTAGTGGCTAATTACTTAGGAGGTATGACCAACTGACCCTAAGTAGGTAGGCGAGTGGGAAGGGTAAGATATGACCAATTGTGACCCTTCTTCGCTTGTGCGATTTGACCAATGATCACCTACCGTTTGGATGAACTTAAGAAGTCGGGGATGAGTGTTTAAGATGCTAGCGCCGGACACTCATTATTACAAATCTTGCATGTAAGCGGTACTTAATGACTTGGCAGAGGACTAAGAAAAGCTGGACTTTCGACGGGTCACGACATCTCCGATGGAACCCTTTGGCGATAGGTTAGGACGAACCGACCAAATGTTGTCCTAGCAACTTTTACCCCACTTGAAGTAATTGGAAGTAATTAAGCGTAAACTTAGCTTGATAGGATGAATAACTAGGTTAGCACACTTCTCCCTATTGATCACAACCCTTGCCTTTACTTGCTTTTCTAGTTAATTAATCATTTCAACCTTAAAATCTATTAAAATGTGACACCTAAACTTAGTTTAAATCCATACACATAGCTCTTGGGACGACCTCGGTTTTACGAATACTACACTACACACGACGGGTACATTGCTCGTTAGTGCATAAGGGTAGACCATAGGTATAACGAGACAATATAAATATTAAAACACAGTCGGTAAAACACGCATCGATCGCATACATCCTCAAACAGACGGACAAAGTGAAAGAAAGATCCAACTACGGAAGACATCTTTGAGAGCATGTGTGATCGATTTCGGAAAAGGATGGGATAAGCACTTACCTCTGGCAGAATTATCCTACAATAACAATTACCACGCGAGCAAAAAAGTCGCTCCTTTTGAAGCGCTTTATGGAAGAAAATGTCGATCACCTGTTTGTTGGGCGTAAGTTGGAGAGGTACAACTCACAGGCCCTGAGATTATCCAGGAGACAACTGAAAAGATAATGCAAATCAGACAACGACTACAAGCAGCTCGAGATAGACAAAAGAGCTATGTAGATGTCAGGAGAAAACCGATGGAATTCTAAGTCGGAGATCGAGTAATGCTCAAAGTATCACCCTGGAAAGGAATGGTCAGATTTGGAAAAAGAGGAAAACTCAAACCCTGATACATAGGACCGTTCAAAATTCTGCAAAGAATTGGTCCAGTAGTGTATAAGCTCGAGTACATGACACTTTCCATGTTTCGAACCTTAAGAAATGTCTATCGGATGAAACCCTAGTCGTACCTCCAATGGACATACAACAATGACAAACTTAGCTTCAGAGAAGAACCCGTAGAGATCATGGGACGGGGGAAGTCAAGAGGCTTAAGCAAATCCGCATTCTTATCGTTAAAGTTCGATGGAATCATAAGAAACGATATGCCGAGTTCACACAGGGAGCGAGGATGTAATGTGTTCCAAGTATCCCCACTGTTCACCTGACCACCCATGACAACCTCTGCGAGTTAAACCTGGACGCGGTTCTCTTAAGGGTAGGTATTGTAGCTCGAAAATTTCATTGTACTTAAGACTTTAATCGAGAAATAAAGCACGATTTACATCATCATGAAATTTTTACTTTTCACATTTGCATATCATTTGACATGTGCATGATCAACACAGCTTGAGCGTTCAAAAATGTACCGTTGTGATCCGAATGAAATTCCCGACGATCCTGATATTCTTAAAATACTTATATAAAAAATTTATAAAAATATAAAATAAATAAAAATAAAAATAAACTATCATTGGATCGGGCTTAGAAACCTTGTTGGGCCTCAACTCAAGCCCAACTCATCACCTCATCTCTTTTGGGCCTCGTTTCCATGTCGAGCCTAACCCATAGGAATTCTTTTGGGCCTTGTTGCCATACCGAGCCCAACTCACCCCTTTTTATTTTCTTTGGGCCTCGTTTTCTGCCCAACTGTAGCAACTCGTAAATTTTTATAAGGTAAAATAACTATTTTACCCTTTGACTTCTTAAAAGTTGACATTGACTTTGACTTTTACTATTTGACTTTTATCGTAACGTAAAAAGAAAATCACATGTGGTAGTAACGATAATTTCCCAAGTTAAATAATTCAATCTGTTTGAATTATTACACTCGAACATTTTGTTCACTTTTGGCTATGAATAGTTATTTAAAGTTATGACTTTAATAATTACGAAAGTTTAATCGTGTAAACTTTTCTCTTGATCAACATAAGACTACGATAAGCCTATGTGTTCAAAAATACTCTATTTTCACCAATAGTCATATTTTATATGAACTATTGCCACTTTATTAATTTTACGTAGACATGTTACCTTTACGTAAGACGTGCATTTAAATCTCGTTATTAGGTTTTAACAACATAGACGCACCCTAATAGACTTATCACACCTTTAATATACCTAATGGAGTATATTGATAAATTTGGACATTTTCATAAGTATTATATTTTTATGTTGCCCGGTTATAAGTTGTAACACATTGGATTTCACAAACACCTCAAACCATAAACACAAGAGGCGTATAAATGATGTTTTAGAGAAAGAAAGTTAGAGGTTGGGAACTTTAGTGAGAGAAAGAAAAATCTTATTATGAGCTCAACTCTCTACCTTGGAAGGTAGAGAGTATTTATAGTTCTTACATAAGTCGCCACCTACGGCCGTGGATCGGGCATACGGTGGTAAAGACCGTCCGTCTCCATGATGTTACTTAACTAAATACTACTAAACATTAACTAATCTATGACTACGAGCTTTCTAATGATTACATATACTTGAGGTGACCGACTCTTTAATAACTGGATTAACTAAATCCTAACAATCCCCCCTAAGGGAGGTCACCTCAAGATCACCTCAAAATTACATTGAACACAACCAGATATTACATTAAAATTGTTCTTGCATTCTTGATGTAGTTCTTTGCTCATGAGCTCGTAGACATTGATTCTTCATGCTACTGCTTTTGGGGGAGATACATGCTACTACTTTTACTACATGCTACTACATGCTAAAATGCTTTATTATGGACAATTACTTGCAAAATGAATGCCTTGACTGTATTATTGCATGCCTAAGTTGTTTATGCCAAAAGTCCCCAACATCATGGACCACTAATCACTAGGAGTGAGCGCAAATATTGTGGATAGGCCTATCGGAATTGACGAACCCGTCTCTGTTATAAAAAATAACAAGGCGCACTATATTTGAGGTTATCTATGTAAAGGGCAAAATACCTACCGGGACAAGTTATTTCTTGTATATATCGTCCGGTGATATATATACAACATCGATCGTGAGTGCCATGAGCTTAGAGCAATAATAACTATCAAGAAGATAATTGTACACATTGCAATTATACTACAAACTATATTGTCCCACTTCATTTTCAAACCTATGCGGTTTCTATCGTTTGTATTGACCGGTTAGGCAATCAAAGCATAATATGGGCGTATAACAACGTAGCCCACTACTTACATAAACTTGATGTCTTGTGATCAAGCTGTTTTGCTTAAACACCTATGAACTCACTCAACCATTGTGTTGACACTTTTTAGCATGTTATCTCAGGTTCGAAAGGAATTAACTGGCATGGCATGTGAAGGCGCACGGAAAATATTTTGAAGACGATGCATATATTATCATTCGAAAAACATTACAACTTTTATGTTGTACTCTTTATGATTGTACAAACTTGTCGGACCTCTCTTTGTAAACTCTGATATTTTAATCGAATGATAATTTATTTCAAAACGTCTCATTTAGAGTCGTTTTCTGTAACTTGTGCTATGAACTATGAAGTAATACCCCAGTGACACAATCTTCCGCTGCGATAATTTTGGGGGTGTTACACCAACACACGCCGAGCCCAACATCAAATATATTTGGTGTATGTAAACTTTTGTTACACTAGGACTTTGCCATTTATTCCCTCCTTGTATAGTGACCAAACGAAAACAACATCCGAATCCAACCCCTTTACACAATAGGCTTCCATTTCAATTCACCCAAAGCCCACTACACATCAAATATTCATGTAACCACAATAAGGAACTAGTACTTCATGTGATGTTGTATCGTTCGAACCAAACTAGAAGAACACAAACTATTTATTTGGTGACTTAAGCAAGCATGTGTATAAGATCTGTAGGGCATATTATGTTGTTTGATCATTCGGGTGGTCTAGGATGGTGATAAATCAAGAAAGCCATGTTAGAGAGATGAAAAGAGTAGAGAGGGAGTTCTTGAGAGAGAAAGTAAAACAAAAATGTGAAAGGTTAGATTAGAAGCTCCACCCCTTCCAAGGATGGAAGGGGTATTTATAGTTACAACTAATATGTCCTCCTGTCAGACTGTGGATTAAGCATACAGTGGGTAGAGACCCGTCCTTCCTCCGGTGTTGCACTAAACTAACTAACAAAGCTAATAAACTACTAAATAATGATATGTCTACGAGCTAAATTATGCTAGATTATATTTGGGGTGACCGACTCTTCACTATGGATTTTATAAATCCTAACAATCTCCCCCTAAGGGAGGTCACCCCATGTTTTACATTTTGAATCCTAACATTCTATCTTTGTCTTTAGGCTCGAGCTCGTAGACTTCAATTCTTCAATGTCCGCATTCTTTGTTCTTTAGCAGTGATTCTTCAAAGTCCAACTGCTTTGTACTTTTAGTGTAGGTCTTTGAACTGATCCACGTCTTGATGATCTTCGAGCTTTCTTTGAGATCATCGGCCATAGTAAATCTCTGGATTACCCTTTATTGTGTTGCCTTCATGTGAAGTTGTGACTTTTGGACCGACATGCTCACACTTTATGGATCATGACATCTTTTCATCAGAGTAGCGGAAGCATCTTTTTTGTATGACTTTGATGGTCATGATTTTCTTCAATTAAGTGTGAATGCTGTGAGCATGCGGTTGTGAATTGACTTCTTAATATCGATCATTTGAAACCGTCAATGTTCCCGCAAACAACAGTTAGCACTAAAACACGAAAGTGTCTTTGTTCACTTTCGTTGAATATAGTTGCAAGAACCACTGTTCCCCGTTGATCGGTATAAACTTTGCTGTGATCGGTAGAATTCGAAGAATCTCCTTGCGGGGTTTCTCGGTGTTTCTAGCCGTTCTCAAACCGGGCGCCCCAAAGTAGACAACACGGAGTGAGTGAACCGCAAATTAAGATTTCTTGATTGATTAAAATGATTTGAAAATAATCACGTATTGCTTAGAAGAAAGAGTTTTGCAATCTGACGAAGGTTTTATAAATCAATTTTCAATCAGAAATACTTTTTGTAATTGAAAATGAATACACATTCGATGTGCTAGAGAAAAGATGTTTTGCACATCGAACGGTTTTTCTAAAAGTATTTGTCAATTCATTTCCTGGACCAAGGTTGATTCAAGAATGAATCGCCCCATTGTTTCTATCCAGTTGTCACAAGCTTGATCTTTGGAAAAGATCTCACATGTCACCCACCAAGAGCTTGTTTGATGTTGGCTCTAGAAGGATTTCCATCTTCATCGTGAAAATTTAACATATCACTCGGATGTTCTGGCAATACCACAAGGATAATGCTTAGGACTCTCAATATATACTTACTTCCCACATTGTGTGAATCAGCAAGTCTTCATTAATTTTGTGTCCTAATGAGATTTTGTGAATGATCTCTTGGCTCTAGACTCAATTAGTGCATTTTGGTTTCCTATGCCGGATACTAGGGAGAGGGTCTCCTTCTTCAATATCAACAATCTCTAAGAGAAAGTCGATAGATTATGTAGGTTCCCCGTGAGAATGAAACAAGTCCTATTAAGAGGAACTTGAGTAGCTTGGGAAGTTTAGTGCAGTGCATCACTGGGTCTATGACGTATTGTCTTCAATACCATTGTTACCTTAGTAGACACCGGTAGCATATGTATTGAACCCGGTTTACGCCTAAGGTTGAATTAATGGAGGCTATTTTTTCACCCTTTTCACATTCAATTCTTTTCATTCTTCAACCCCTTCAAGATTTACGAGACTTCATAACTAGAACCTTGTTGAATTTATTCGATACTAGCTCTGTCTCGGTCCGCACTCTTCCCGTATTCTCATTTTCTCCTTTTTCATCATACCTAAGGACTTCTACACTATCTAGTGGATTGTCCCTGAGTAGATTCCTCTGGCTCTGACTGGATCGTAGGAACGAATACCTAACCTAACCATCCTCATAACACCATGCATAAAGTAAATTGGTCGGTCTTTTGGTATTGTTTTTCCGTCTTGAAACCAATTGAAAAATCAATCAATGTACCTGTGATATATTATCAAAGCATTTTGTACCTTAATTGTTTTGATCATTTAGAAATGCTCCCCCTCAACATGTGCATCATATATTGAAATTGTTTAGCACATGGAGGCAAGAGTTGTTAGAAATATATTATTTGATCACAATTTCCTTAGAAAAAGCCTTTTGATTTTCTTGGTAAATTCTCCCCCTCAAAATGTGCGTTGGTTGTTTGACATTATTTAACACATAGAGGAAAGAGTTCTTTAAAGTACTTTCACGATCACACTGCCATAAGGAAAACCATTAGAAAGTCAATCAAGGTACTTATGTTGAAACATAGAAATCTTTGTACCTTGAAAGTTTATTTTCTTTAGAAGTGCTCCCCCTTAATATGTGCTTCGAGATTCGAAAGCGTTTAGCACATATGGGAGAGCAGTATGCACAATTGAATCAAACGATCACCTTTTATCAGATATCATAATTAAATCACAAATTCTCCCCCGATCAAAAATATCAAACCCTTTGAGATTTTGGATCCCCAAGTGATTTAATACGGTTTAGAAAACATGGGAGAAAATGTGGCTAGGTTTAAATACTCATCTTGTTTTTTGATAAATGCTCCTCCTCAATCATGTGCATCATATATTGAAGTCGTTTGGCACATGGAGGCAGGAGTGCCTTTAAAGGACTCAAACCAATTCTATTTAAACAGATAAGAGATTTAAATCACGATCTCTCCCCCGATCAAAAATATCAAACCATTTGAGATTTGTGATCCCAACTGATTTAAATTGTTTAGAAAATTTTAGGGGAAAGACGTGGCATGATTTAATTTTGAAAAATGGTGATATGGACCAATTTAAGACATTAAAGATTGTTAGTGTCGGTATGATAGTTTTAAGAGATCTTTAAGTAAAATAAAACAATTTCACAATCAAACAAGAACAGAAAAATTTCATTTTGAAAGATCCTTGAGTTTTAAAGAAAATCATACCATGACATAACATTAAATCTTTAGATCACCACTTTATATCGTATAAAAGCGGACTTTTATGAAAAATATCGTTTGAAAATACTTAAGTTTGAAATCACTCTCCCTCAATCAATGACCGTAGTCGTTGATTAAGTGACTTATGTTTAACATGAAGTCCGGTTGATTTCAAAATTTGAGTTCGGTTTATTTTCAAAACAATATTTTTCCATTTTCAAAACAATTTTATAAAATTTGTTGAAAAATGGTATTATTCACTACTTGTCTGCACAAAGATCGTTAGGTGGTTAAGTCATACATTGTTCTTTGTAAGGTGGAAGAAAACCATCTGTTGATGCAGTGAGACCTCTGAAGTTGCATCTATCGTGCCAACTATCCATAGAGAGATCCAATTAAGCTTTGTTTCTTCTTTTGTCGACCCAATAAATAGTTACCCTTTCCTTTCGGCATCCAATCATCTTCATTTGTGGGATCCGGAATTGGGAACAATCTTATTAACCATATTATCTGCATATGTTAGTGGACATACATACAAATATATAGTGGTCGACAACACCCAAACAGCAATCGACTAATACAAGTCAATCCAACATATCAATCAGATCATGTAAAGCATGGGAATAATGTGTTTATCAAACTATAGTCATCTAATCCTAACAATCATATCCTAGATTCCTAGTCCTTCAACATAGGCAAACATATTTTCCTTTTAAGCACATAGGATAATTAGATAAGCTCGATAGATGATATAAATTTGAAAACATTCTCCTCTTCAATCAATGACTCATTTCATAAAAGTTTTAACCATCTTTGAAGTCATTGATTAAGTTTTGAAAATTTATGAAAACTACAATTCGATTGATTTTAAGCAACTCATTTTCCACCATTTTAGAAAACAACAAATATTTTTGAAGAATTTGTAGAAGGAAAAATATTTGTGTAGGAACAATGATCCTTGACATACTTTCCTCGTTGATTTTGGATAAGTGCTCGATATTAATGAAAAATGGTTTAGCGCAGCACTTTCCTTCTTTGAAGAACGGGTTGCTATCTCGAAATAATAGCAAACCATGGTTTAAGCGCTGGTTACGATCGGGAAGTAGCGCAAGCCATAGTTTGTGACATGTTTTGAAAATAAATATTTACACCTCTGCTCGAACTTCATCTATGGTCCCGTGCCATTATTGAATAACATTTCTAAGACCGTAGGTGTTATCGATACCGAAGACATGTCTTGAGAAAATATATTTTTGGTATTTTGGAATTTTTCGATTTTATGGGTTTTGTTGGTTTTATATTTTTTATTTTGTTTTAGTTGGTTTCATATTTTGTATTTGGTTTTAATAATTATTTACTGGATAGAGTAGATGATATAGTCTAAGAAGATGATGATCGAAAACGAGATAAGGATATCGAAACGACCCGTTGTAGAAGATAGAAATCGTCATCTCTTAAACATTCACCACCAAAGCTTTCGAGGCTCACGAATTGAGAGAAATTGAACCATCTGAAAGTGAGACTTTGGCAGCTTCCCCCCAAACCGTAATTCTTCTTATTTAGCAGATTCTAAGCTTTCTTTCAAGCTTGCCTTAGCCAGATGCACAATGAAGCACACCATATCATCGATCTTGCTGCTCCATATAAGAATGATCATCATGATTCTCCGTTCGGGGTTATATCATCAAGTAGAATAGCAAAGAATCATCCCACATATAAATAAATCTTCTCAAATTTCATTCCTTTGAAGTTTGAAGCGATGCATCCCAAAGGTGTCAAAAGACCAATTCCCACGTAGTTGAATTGATGCGATCGGTCTCTTAGAATAAATGCTCGAGAACCCGAATACATATTCAGAAGAAAGAATAGCCGATAGCATCAAGTAGCCAATTAAGTCGATAGCCAAAGAATAACCCGATGTATACTTTTCTCTCCACGATGATAGTGTATGAAGCTCAAGAACCCGAAGTACCCAAATGCCCAAAGAAGAATAACCGATAACATTGAGTAGCGGTGAATCAACGATTATCTCTGCGGATGTCAACTCCGAATAAGTGATTATCAACTGAATCACAAATTAAGCTCTCAAGTGAAACGGTGGCGTCCCAATGTATACAATCTCTCTCCACGATGATTGCGATAACATCAAAATCATCATACACTTGTGTACCTCTTTTATCACCGAAACTAACTCTTCCATCTCTTCCCCACATGGTTGGAATAAGAACACTAAACGCCATGAGTCGAACCTTGAGTTTCTCTACGGTAATGACATTTGTCTTCCGGGATATCTTCAATCACTTAGAAGTATTAAGTTTATCAAGTTTACTCACGTTTAGATGTGTGTCTCCTTCCCCTTCTTTGGTTTTGATACTTCAGAATCAGCAATACATTATAAGCCCTAGATACTTGAAATCTTTTGAGAAGACCATATGAAATCTTTGTGAGAATCAACTTTTTGGAGAATAATTGAGCAAATCTAATTAGGGATTGAATCGACTTTTCACTCTCCCCAATTAGTGTTGTCCCTAAAGCGATAATCTTTTCGTGAACACCCGAGATAAGAAGAAGTCTTTAGATTGTTAAATGCAACTCGTCTTTAGTCTTCTAACATGTAGCGAATATGTAGAACAGATTGTAGACTTGACCTTCTTCTAGATTGTCCGTTTGGGAATAGAAAGTTAACATCTTCTTCTCACCAAATGCATTCCGTTAACTTATATATAGCAAATCCCTTAACTCAAATCCTCCCAATCAAACAAGAACGAAAGATGTTCATCAAGGAAATCGACCCATATTTGGAAGCACTTTGTCGTTAAACTCATCAGTCTGTGAGAAGATGTCAACCAACGACTCTTAGAAGAAACTCCATGTAAAGATGACCCGATAAGAAGAAGCTCGGTTCTTACATGAGTTAGGAGCTATATGACCATATATTCTCAAATATAACTCAACATGTAGAATTATCATACTTCTTCTCCCCCTCAAGAATTGCATACGGAGATGCCATTCTTGATTAAACAAGTGAATATCTTTAAAATGTAGTCTCTTCACACTTCTCCCCCTCAAAGGCTGCAAATGATTTCGCCATCACCATTTTAATTGAGCAAGTGGAATAGGAGAACTAGCAACGATAGTCCGGTTCACTTGATAGCTGAAAGCGCGTGGAAAAAGTATGAAGCATGTTGATGAGAATGGTCATTTTTCTCTTCTTCAAAAGATAAAGCGCACTGAAGCATACAATTTTCTTTTCTTTAGAGTACGAGGCTTGAACTGTTGTGTTCAAACGTCATAAGAAGATTTCTCTTCTTTCGAAGATAAAGCGCACTGAGACGTACACTTTTATTTTCTTTAGAGAACGAGGCTTAAACTGTTGTGTTCAAACGTCATAATCTCTCTCTTTACTACATCTCTTGGCAAAGTTGTTATCAATCCCATTATCATTATGTAGGCTCTTTTTCGTGACGGTGATGGAAAAACTCAATATAATGAATTTGACCACAAGTAGAATAACCCGAACTTGTGACTTAAACTTGCACATATGTAACAAAGGCGGTCTTGAGAGTTCACACCCTTTGAATCCCTAAGTACTCTATACTCTTCATCCAACCAACCATCAAGTATCGGACGTACATCACCTCTTGAAAATACACAATTCAATGTGACCTTGAGCACTACAACATAACTCCTTAAAGTGATAGTTATTTTGTGGTGGTAAAAAAGAAAGAAAAATACCCAAAAATAACTAGATTTCCAAGTCTTCATTTTTGAGAATGTTAAAAGCTCGAACAAGGATCTCGAAGAATCTTCATCCAACCATCCCCGATACCTTCAGATACTAAGTACACTCGCCCGTGAAATTTTACTTTAACCTCAAATAGATAATATTGAATTAATGTCGTTGTCACATCTTGAGATTAAAAGCTCATATTTAGCCTCCTTTGACGTTTTAATTGAATTTTGATAATGGTTTCATCCCGACCATGGTTAAAAGCACATAACCCCGTAAAACCTTGTAATAACCAAACTGCCATGAAGAATATCCAAACAATAACCCAATTCATGAAGTACACCCTTTATCCCTTCTTCGAAGTAGAAATCGTAGCACCAGAATCAGATAAGATCCAGAAATACACTTTCCTTTCTCCAGGAGGGTTCCATCATTATGGGATTTTACAATTCTATGGTTTAAACCGAGAAATAGTTTCTTTCGCGGGATTTTACAAAACCAAGAATAAACCGTAAGATAAATCCAAAAATGTACTTTTCTTTCACCGGGATGATTCCATTGTTATGGGATTTTACAAATCTATGGTTTAAACCGAGAAATAGATTCTTTCGCGGGATTTTACAAAACCAAGACTAAACCGTAAACAATGGCAGTTTGAATGAGTTCTGACAACTTTGGGTTCGGTGAATATCTGTTTTAGGAGAACATGCAGCGGTTCATTAACGATTCATCTACATCATCAACAATTCTTCTCCCATATGTAGAATACTTCACAAACCATACTAAGTAGAGTAGTATACACTACTTCCTCCAGGGTTGACCTTATAACATCAAAGTACGTTTCTCCCCATGATGGTTTGAAATTTCGGAAGCATCATTGATGTGTCGACCATCTGCACGAGAAGTTCTTGTCATAAGCAATCATCTTGAAAAATCATGAAAGACATTGAAGATTCTTGAAAGATTTTTCTTAGACTGTGAAGTATCATTGACATTCTGTGGCGTCGAATATCACATGGGAATTGCCGATCACATTTCATCCAACAAACCCTTTGGTAAACACATCATTCACGAATTCTGTCGGCAATTGTTGTGACCATTTGGTGAAGTAAACCCGATATAACCAACTTGAGCATGAAGTAGAATTCCCAGTTGTTACTTAAGCTTGTACTAATCCTTGTGAAAAAGCGGTGTACCCAATATACAAAACCTCTTGGCGTATCCTCATTGCGTGAGACACGAAGTGATAGTTACGTTGTGGGTTAAGCGAGAAAGAATCACAAAAGTAACTAAATAGTCAAGTCTTTATCACACTCTATAAATGCCCAAACAAGTCATCTTGGCGGAAGGGTAGAAAGAAAGAAGGCGAAATAAGTAAGCAGCAGGAAAGCCTCACTTCAAATCCAAATAAAAATACCCGTCCAAACAACCCCGTAGTCAACCTTGTAGAATCAATTCAAGCCGTGACATAATATTTTCCATGAAAATGCATAAACCAAAGTATCAAATCGCATAACACAACGAGTCTCATCATCACACTAAATCACACCAAACCTCATATCATCAATCTCATTTTTATCAACTCTCATCAGTCGCATATTATCCAATTATGAGAAGCCCATACCAACAATACCCGTAAATAAATGTATCATCCGTAGAAAATTTATGACCAAACACAAACTCATTATCAAAAAGTATCGAGAGTTATGTATCAAAGTTTTTACTTGTGACAGTAACATTCGGATAACACAATTATTTTACCACTTGCAGCCCAATCTCAATAGTCAATCTTGTAGCCCAATCCATATCTCACATACAACATCATATATTAGTCCATTCTTGATTCATTCAAGGCCCATGAAAGAAAATCAATATATCCAATCAAACTCTTAATACATCACGTGATTTATAACTCTCCTTATATAAATCGTGATTTGAAAAAGATAGCTAACTCCATTTATGTTAGACCATACTCGATTGTGAATTCATAATATTACCTGATCCCTTTAACACTTAACGAGGCCCACCTCATGATCCCATTAATACTTAACAAAGCCCACCATAACGAAGCCCACCTCATGATCCTTTTAATACTTTGGTCCAACCCATATTCACCAACGGTATTACCCTACCAACCCTAATATATCGGGTATTTAAGAGCTCATATCATATACATACACCCTAATAAACCGTAACCTAAAATACTTCTCAATTTTGTCCGCTCTCTTCTCATCGATACGCGTTCAAAGAACAAATTAATCTGCTATTATCACGACACTCCCAATTAATCGGTCCATTTCCTTCATCAACCTTACGAATCACTCACATATCAAAACCCTAGTTAACCTCACAAACGAATCAGCCCCCATCAGTTGTATACCATTCAACTTTGATCACAACTATCCTAGAAACGGATAGCCTCGCCATAGGGATGGCTGGAGGGTGTGAAATCGGCTTCAAGGTAGGTTTTATGCATGTTTTATTCCCTTTTTTGTTCTACTTTTTGACCCGAAAGAAAGTAATGATAAGACAATTATGTTTTGTTATTTCTTTATACATTCGGATACTAAAAGAAGTGATGGCTTCGATAAGAGATCAATGATGATAAACTCTTGTGAATGAGTTCTTTTGAACAACTATTTGAAGTCACAAGGAGAAATATGAGATCCCCTTTTTTTCATTCAATTCGTTTCTTTTGTTTCCTTTAGTTTAATTTTTTCTGAGATTTGGTTCAGTGATGAAATTGTGTCGAACACAATTGAGGTTTTATGAAGATATACACATATTCAACCCAAATCCGAGATCCTTCATTTTTTGTTATTCCTTTTCATCGAATCAGGAGGAGGGATTGAAGTCTTCAATGGTTTAGATCTTTTTCCAGTTAAGATTCGGATATCATCAAAAACCTTGTATCTATGATGAAACAAATCTGAGATCTCGAGGTTCTTCAGTAATTTTGAGACCGATTGATGATGTTGTTGAATTCGTGTGATGACCTTTATTTTTAATATAACATGAATGACCCACGACTTGAAACTGAGATCAATGATACGAGTCTTGATCAATGAGGTTATGATTGTTTTGTCATGTGATTGATGGAGTTGTATGAATGTGCTCATAGATTCGGATTCTTTGTAGATGTTTTAGAGTAGTTTGAAGGTGTTTGTAGATGCTTGGACTTGTTTGATTTGTTTATGTCGTTGTTGAATGATGTTGTATGATGAAAATTGATTTAGATTAACTGATAGTGATTTGATTATGTGATATGCTCGACTTCTTTTCATTCTCAAACCTTCAAATCACACAAGTTAAATCAAAACGCTTACATCTTTGTAAACGCAGATGCTTTTATCAAACCGCAATCGTGACTTTCAAAACTCTTTTCATCTTAACAAACCGCTTTGCACCATTATATCAAACCACATTTGACCAAATCAAACCGCTTTTTACCCATTTTGACAAACCGCATCATCCGGTTTGGTCAAACCGCTTACTGATTTTAAAGCGACAAACCGCATTAAGTACATTGAATCTAGACACATATTTTTATCAAAGCGCAGCGATTAAAATTTGACAAAGCGCAACATTTATGAGTCAAACCGCGTGAACAAACCACACATGCGTCAAAACGCGATGGTGTGTTTACCAAACCTCGACCGATAACAAACCGCATCCGGATCTACGAACGAACGGGTGAATTATGACAAACCTCATAGGCGAATTTCATGAACCGCATCGAAGAAAAACACTCAAAGCGCTTATAAGCATATTCTCAAACCGCATTCATGAGCATATGACAACAAACCATAACTCAACTAATAAGACCGAAAAAGCGATGCGACCATCATGTCAAGCCGCCCAAAGCTGTTAAAATAACGGGTTTAACAGCGGATAACATCACATGAACATCAACGACATCAAAGCGGTAAAACACATCAAACATCACACAACCATATCAAATTGCATCAAAGAACCATACAAACCGCATCAAAGTCGCATAATCACCATACGAATCATCAAAATAACACAACCCGAGCTCGATGCCAATTGTAGGATCATACATATTATGTTGTTTAATGATTCGGGTGGTCTAGGATGGTGATAAATCAAGAAAGCCATGTTAGAGATGAAAAGAGTAGAGGAGTTCTTGAGAGAAAGTAAAACAAAAATGTGAAAGGTTAGATTAGAAGCTCCACCCTTCGAGGATGGAAGGGGTATTTATAGTTACAACTAATACGTCCTCCTGTCGGACTGTGGATCAGGCATACAGTGGGTAAAGACCCGTCCTTCCTCTACGGTGTTGCACTAATCTAACTAACTAACCTAATAAACTACTACATAACGATATGTCTACGAGCTAACTTATGCTAGATTATATTTGGGGTGACCGACTCTTCATTATGGATTTTCTAAATCCTAACAAGATCAAGGAGACATAAGACTACCTTTAAGCTACCCTAACCTATTATTAAATTTCCCTAAACCACCAAGACCCATTGACCACCTTTGAGACTTTGTAATCCATTGTGTAATATGTTCCACATGCTAAATTTTTGAGTCATTTTCTATGATTTTTGACTATGATCTCCATTCGAGTAACACCCCGATTAGTCTTCCGCTATCATTATGATCTCGGGGGGTGTTACACTCTCCATTAGATATTTAAAAATGCCAATGGATCTAACTCTTTGATCTTATTCATCCTTCTTGTGAAATCCTGCTCAATTGTTGAAGTTGTTGCCTTCCAAAATAACTTTTTATACTGCAAGTCACTCCACTTTCTCTTGAAGTTTGCATAAATATGTCTTGTGCATTGCCTATGTTCTGCTTGTGGTAACCAAGTCCTAACTGACTCAATTAGACCTTGCATGTTAACATATTAAGACTTAGTTATATCAACACATAAACATAAATTGATTATATTAAAACCTTGTATCAAAACATACCTTGTGAGCATCTGAGATGATTGTGACACCAAGGCCTTGTTGTAGGTCAAGATCATCAGCTAAAAGTGACAAAAACCAACACCAATTGTCTTTGTTCTTAACATCCACAACTACCCAGGCTATTGGGTACATTTGGTTATTCCCATTTCTACCCATTACGATCAGCTCACCTTGCACATATGTGTGATAAAACACCCATCTATCCTTATGACCTTTCTACACCATGCAATTCATCTATCCTTGACACCCTTAAATCAAACCTACATTCTATGAAAGTAGGGATCACCATTGTCATTGAATTCCACATCTAAATTACAAGTAGAACCAGGATTGGAGTCTAGAATGGCTTGTCGGTATTCGAGTTTCCATAACTAAGCGGCATTTCTTGAACCGAATGTCATTGATAATCCTACACGATCCAAGCACATACTTTAGTGGATTTGGGACAAAACCCCATCATGATAGAGTCTAACGGTGAAAAGAGACATCTTAAGCTACTCAACAATCTACAATCAAAAAATTATGGTCTTCAATTAGGGTTTCAATTATAGAATCAATTAGGGTTACATAATATGTGCAATCAAAAATTATGGTTTTCAATTTGAGATTATAATTAGAGAATGGGAAAGTCGCACCTAATTATTGCAATAAAAAATTAGGATTTACATACCTAATCACATTTGCAGAAGTTGGGTTAATCAAATCTAGGGTTTTTATTGAGAGTGAGGTGTGTGTTTTTTTGTTTATGAAAGTGATCTGTGTTTTTGACGAGTTATATTAACTGAGGGGTCAACCATTTGACTTTATCTTTGAGTTGGAATAAGTGGAACTATATGTTGAGTTGGAATATACACGAAATATGTCGAAAAAACCATGTTGGAAAAAATGGTCATATTAGTATATTGAACAATTTTTGAAAGTTATTTAGCGATATTGATAATAAAATTAGTATGTTATGTATTTAGGTAAATTTGAGAAAGTTTTTACGTATATTCAGCATTCACCTTATTTTTTTACACAAAAGTTGGCCACATAGTAAGTAACAATGTAGAGCAAATGGATTTGCTTACCATGTCTATTTTTGTAATATGTAAAAATAGTGTAAATCTTGCTTTTATTCAATTTAGTAGGAGTCGATATTGGTAATTAATGTAAGAAAAATACTCGATCTTGTCTAAACTAGATATGTAAGAGTTAAAATGTATACAAGTAATCACTATAGAATTTATATCTAAATTTTGAACATTTTTACGTTCCTTGAACAAATATACGGACTAAACTACAATACACAAGTCCATCACATATTCACTCATAAACTCTTATCTATCTAAAGCAAGAGAACATCATCAATAAGGAAGTTAAAAATGTAACACATGTATAGTGTAGGTATTTCGGGTAAGATGAGTTAGGGATCGCTGAGTAGTCTTTATCACTATGTACGTGTAGGCATCAACCGATACCAAAAAATAATAAATGGTCTTCTCTTTCTTCATTAAGTCCATACCTGCACACTTCACATCGCTATATTTTTTGTATTTTTGCATGCCATCTTCCTAACAATCGTCATGGGTTATCTAATAAAATATTCCACATATATGACCCCTTTCCACTATTTGATCATCCACACGAACCACCTAACATAATCCCGACTGACTTTAAGGACCTTAAATGCTGAATCACAACTTTCACTCGACCTACATTTTGAAGTTTACGAGACATAACATATATACCCAATTTATTGTATTATTGATAGTAACATTTTTTAAATTACAAAGTCTCTCATAACTCATAAAGGAGTTTAATCGAATAGATAATTCCGTACATATACAACTTGTGAGTGCAAGAATTGACATTCAACCACCTAGTGATGCTTAACTAAGTGTGATTAATTAGAAAATGACATGATCAATAAATATAGATATAACATATTCAACCGAACGAAACATACCAAACGCATGTGACAAAGTTACCAAAGATGCTCGTCTAATGTTTCCTTATCATGAAAAGTTGTTTTTCTTTTTTAGTTATATGGCTAGTTGTGAAAAAAAAAAATAAGAATTATTGAAAATGATATTTACATAAAGAAATGACTTTAGGGCACTACATGGTAAAGAGGTTGACTAGAAAATTCATTATTTTCAACCCACCTTCAAGTGTGTCACCATCTATTTCTACCAACAAATAAAGGTAAATATTTTAAAACCCTGGTCTCGGCCGGTTCAATCGAATGTGATCAGATTTTTGTTTATTTGACAACCGGATTGAAACGTCGGTTTTTGTTAATCCGGGCTGACCCGGTTTGATAAACCCGAGCGAGTCATGACTTTTTATCAAAAAGTCTAACAAAACTTTTTTTCAATCAACATTTCTAAGTTAAAGTGCTGAGAGATTATGTTAATTAAAATTTTGTAAAACAGTCCATCAGAATTATAAATTATCTTAAAACAACGAATTTAGTTTAAATATAAATTGCTATAACTTAGAATTATAAGTTGATTGTTGCTGCAAACCTTTGCTATATTATTGCTATATAGAAAACTTAAAAATAAAGTTTATTGGACCAGTTCAATCGACTGCAGAAATAAAGTCGGATAAATCGTGAGATCATGCAACACTATATATTAAATATAATATATATGTATAAAACTGGTTCAATCCGACAGTTCAACCGGTGACCCAATAAATCGACGGGTCAGGTCGATAAAAAACCGGATTTTAAAACATTGATAAATACCTATTACATTATAAGTTTTATATGTAAGTTACTCTTTGTTTGTTTGAATATAAACAAATCCTCTAATGATTGGATTATTATATGTTTACAAATAATGTATTAGCTCATCTGATTTTGATATGCTACTTGTTTCTTAGTTAATAGATGTGTTCGGTGGTTTGTTGAGACAACAAAAGTTAAAATCTATTCATTGTACTACTTGATAATTGAATATTCCAAAAATGAATTTGCTCATATGAGAATATAACAAATAGAAGTCACATTAATAATTCATATTTTACATTTACCATTGTGAAAGGTTTGCTTAACAGAAACGTAAATGATATGTGTACCAAAAAAGAAATTGGCACCAAACTTTTTATTTTATGGTCGGTTAAACGTTAAAATCAATTTACGTACAAGAATCACAATGCGCTACACTCATCTTTTACCTAAGTAGGCACCATACTTTACCTTGATGTTGTTTGCTACAATTATTTAATAGTAATAGGTAGAGAGTTGCTAACTTGTTATATTATACTACAAAATAAAACTTTAAAAAAAATGTGTTTTTCTAAACTTGTTTATACAAAGCTTACTAATTGCATGTGTAGTTATTAATTGGAGAGTAAAAAAAATGAGTCACGTTTTTCATATATGAATTCAAAACATGTGACATTATATATATATATAGGTGCATAAGACACCTATAACATGTTACAGGTGCATTACGTCAAATTTTAATTTATAGCATTTTTATAATACAAATTTTGAAAAATACTCTTTAAATAACATTTCAATAACACCACTAAATAACCTCACTCACTCACAAAAAATAAAAAACATAACACACATTGTCCTGAACAAATAGAAGGGCGTGGGTCACAAGTCGCACATGAGCCGCGGGTCGCGCGGTAGAAGAACACCGTGAAAGCCACTATAACACGAAGGGACGGTACCATATAACATGTATGGCTTGTGTTGTAAGTGCCCAATTTGCCCTATGACGGAACTTGAACCGTATTCTCTTAGAAAAATTATTACGAATGTTTTTAAAAGAGTATATCGTTACGTATACATACTCTAAAAAAAGTCAATACACTAAAAAACTTTGCTCGAATTGAACTCAAACCGACCTAAAAATCCGGTCACTACAGCAAGAATGCGTAAAATCACAGATGCAAAATCCCTGGTACCATTAATATCACCCATGTGCATTAGTTGACTAACATCATCAACAATCAAACACCACTATAATACTCTACACGAAGATCATAAAAACATTAAAATAGTGCCTAACTAATTATTAATTACCAACTTATTTCTTTGATCATATTCGCTAAAAAAAACAATATTACACCAAATTTGATCATCAAATACATTCACCGCGATACAACTTTGGACTCATCAATCGGTACTAATTGCGACTGTCTCATAGCTAACGCTTTATAGATTTCGATGACCATCTTTTCATCATATTCCTTAACTGGTCTCATTCCAAATGACGCCACTCCATCACCATAACCACCATAAGCACCGTAAGCACCTCCTCCAGCGATCATAGGCGAATTCGCCATTTTTAGCATCAGGTTTACGTAACCGTCACGTATCTTGAGTAATACTTTCTTAGGTGAACATTTCAGCTTCAGTTTCAGCTTCAGCTTTATTTTATTTTCGCGTTATTTTAAAACGCCAAAAGGCGCTTCCGGCGTACAGAGTCGCTTCCTAGCACGGTAGCGCCTCCTGCGCCAGTAGCCTTTTACTCCTTTGTATACTTTTGTTGAGATACCTTCCATTTTTAATTTTTTGGATATATCGACTCAGTTGTATTCAGATATCGATATGGATATAGATATAGATACAGATATAGCCGGAGAAATGGTTAGGCCGTGGGGAGGGTTATAAATAGCATTAAGAAGCCACCCTGTGTGTGTGTTGTAATAAAATGTGTGTGGACTTTGTATGCTAGAGTTTTCATGGATTTATATTAACGTGGAGTTGATTATTTGGACCGTTGGATCGAGTGATTGGATCGATGGACGATGATTGAGTAGAGATCTGTTTCTCGTAACCGTAATAAATATAAGATGCGTAAGATGTGGTCTTTACTTCCATTCGGAATTACATGTGCGGATTTTAGTAATATGATTAATATTTTAATATAGTTTTTTTTGGTAAACCTTAGCATTGAATAAGTTTATTACTCGTTTAAAGGGATCTCTAAGTTCAAACACAATATATTTCCGTAAAAGCAGGTAGTAAAGCAAGGTTTGGACTCTGAGATGGGTGTCGTCGTAAATAATACTACCTTTTGTTGTGTGAGAAACTCTAAAATCAAATACTTGAGAATTCAAATCTTGCTTAAAATGTGTGAAATATATATATTATATATATTAAAAAAAATAGTTAGTTACCATTAGAAAAAACAAAGTTTACTGCTTGTTTAACTTAAAGAATATATTTACAAAATAGTAAAACCATGATTACAAAGTTGAGCATTTAAATTCACTTATTGGTTATTTACCTTTTTCATGATAACAAAATACATAAAATCATCAGTGGAGTTATATCTATCTATTTGAGTACACTGTTTTTGGCTTTTTGATAAGCATATCTTATTTTAGTTTGTAGAATGTGAATTCTAGATGTGAACTCCATCATTTGAGTGTTGAATGAATCATTCACTTCATAAACAATAAAAATGTAAATTGGTATAGTACAAGAAAATGTGGCAATAAATGCGTCTGTAAGAATATGGGTATTGATTGCAAAGTGTATGGTTGTAACATGCAATGAATGACACGATTTAACGAATAATTCTACTACATCAGTCTCAAAATAAACATCCACTAATTTTTCGAAATATCTTAAAATAAATATCGATAGTATGTTTCAATCAATCAAATGAATTTAATTTAAGAAATAATTATGTTTAATTAATGCTTTTAAACTCATATCTCCATTGCATAAGTTAGAAAAACCCAAATTGATTTAAGTCAGCTAAAGATTACACTAGCGGTGGAAACTCATTACCACTTGCCAAGTACATATATTACCACTTGCTATTAGGATAATTGTTATGTATCCGTGTATTGATAAGTATAGAAAAGATCTTGTGTATATTCTATATTGTTAGCATTATACTTATCTTGTAAAGGACTCCTTGTGCTATAAAAGGAGATCCTAGGTCATTGTTTAGAGTACGAAATTACTCATATAAGCTTCAAGGTGTAACCTAGTGATAAGCAAGATCACTCGTATTATTTCTTAATAATATTGGAGCTTTGTGTTAAACTGTTCTTACTTACATTACATCATATAAT
The DNA here is from genome assembly GCA_022545495.1 of Chrysanthemum lavandulifolium. Taxonomy (NCBI): domain Eukaryota; kingdom Viridiplantae; phylum Streptophyta; class Magnoliopsida; order Asterales; family Asteraceae; genus Chrysanthemum; species Chrysanthemum lavandulifolium. The sequence goes on along the minus strand of CM040243.1, from coordinate 84,060,687 downwards.
CCATCTTCTAAGTATTACTAAGTATATTCGCGTGCTTATTAATATAATTCAAAGTATCACTAACACAAGGTGTGTGTTTAGATCCATCAAGTGGTATCGAGGCGAAGGTTTTGATACTTTGATTTAGAAGATCCAAGGAATAAGCAACCTACTCACTCAAATCAATGGAGATGGAAAACAACCAGTCCAACTCTGCTCCAAGGCTTCCTAAGCTCAAACTTAATGAGTTTGAGATGTGGAGGATAATGATTGAGCAATACTTTCTCATACAAGACTATGCTCTATGGAAATCATCTTAGCGGTGATTCCTTCAAGTGCATGAAGAAGGCGAGAAAGTTGGTGACACGAAGTTGTAACAGTTTACGTACACGAGACTAATGATGAAAGAGCAAAGAAGAAGAATGACACGAAGGCGAAGTTTGTTACTAATGACTCTTCCTAAAGACCGGATCATTGCTTTCGAGCAAATACACAACGACAAAAGAACTTTTGAAGAGATTTGCTCGGTGTTTGGTGGCAATGATGCTACAAAGAAGACACAAAAGACATTGTTGAAGCAAAGTTATGAAAACTTCTCTGCTTCAAGCAATGACTCACTTGATGACATCTTCACCAAACTCGGAAGATTGTCACACAATTGTTGTGTTTGGCATTGAGGTAGAAAAGGAAGACCTCAATTTGAAGTTTCTAAGAAGTTTGCCTTCGAGTTTCATACTAATGTTATAGATGCGGGAAAATAAACCGAAATTGAAACTATGAAGCTCAATGATCTTTACAACAACTTCAAACTCATTGAACAAAGATTGAAGAAGGCGGAAACTTGGTACAAGCTCTAGCGACTTGGCATTGTTGTCAACCTCTGTTGTGGTGATGATCTGAAGATGACTATGATGATGATTTTGCCCTTCTTTGGTTCTCTGAGTTTCCCTTGGTAATGTTAGTGTTACCACTGCGAGTTCAAAGAAGAAGGTTCTTTGGTATTGGAGATCCTACCTTTTATGCTTTTATCTCCACTCAAGTTAATGGCTCTATATTAACTCATGAAGACATAGAGCAAATTGATGAAGATGACTTGGAGGAGATGGACATAAAATGGCAAATAGCTCTTCTTAGCATGAGGGCTAGGAAATTCTACAAGAAGGCGGCAAGCCAATTCACATCAATGGTGGTGAAAGCTGCGAGGTTCGATAAAAGAAAGTAGAGTGTTTCAATTGTCACAAGTTGGGGCATTTTGCTAGAGAATGAGAAGACCAAGGAACCGGGACAAAAGGTCTACTTGGTACAAGCAAAAGAAAGAACCAATTGTGGAAGAACCAAAGGCAATGTTGGCAATTGATGGTGTGAGCTATGATTGGAGTTTCATGGGTGATGGACAAGAGGAACAACCTTGAGATCTTTGCTCTTGTGTCTCTGAACATGCTCTCATGGCTTTCTCGACTACGAGGTACAAAATTTTGAAAGTTGTTCTAAAACATGTAGGGCTTCTAGAGAATGTGAAAGGCTTAATGAATCTTTTGAAAACCAAAGAACGAGTTGTTTCTTTGCTAATTATCTTGTGACAAATCTTAGAAGAGGCATATATGTATTAGAGAAACAACTAGAGCATTATAGAGAAAATGAGTCAAAATATAATGATGATATGATTATTCTTAGAGAGAGATAGATCATAAGACAACGATGAATGAGGCATTAAAGAAGAGTTTGAAAAACTTAAAAGATAAATGAGAATGTCAATTTATCTGTTGACACTGTTATTATCGGTCTAAGTCAATTGATAAAATTTGGAATGCTCAAATTACTAGTAAAGTTAAGTGCGGTATGGGATACAATATTGTTCCTCCACCACTAAGGGTGTTCCATCACCTCGGCATAGATTTAGCTCATACAGGCCTAGAAGATTTTCGGGAACCTATTCGTGAATATGGTCCTCTCAAATTTGTGACAAGTGAGGAAGAGGTTAAGCATGAACACGATGTTTTGAAAGTGCAAGTGACTCATCTGTTGTAGATGAGAATGTTAAAAGAATGTAGAGGCTTCTATCCCAAAGTTGTTAATACTATTACGGAGGAACCTAGGAAACAAGTTAACAAGCCTAGATCAAGCTGTAAGGTATCTTTGAGATGTATAGAAACAAGTCATCAACTCCTAGGGGTAACGGAGGAGTTGGAATCATGTCAAATCTCAACAACTAGGTAGTGATTTTGTGATGTACAATAAAGCATGTTATATTTGTGGTAGCTTTAATCATTTACATGCTAATTGTGACTATCATGTTGGGAGAAGGAAGTCCATGGGAATAAAAGGGTGGAGTCTAACAAGTTTCAAAACAAAATACACCCTAATTCACACGACAAAATGATCCCAAAGCGGTTCAACTAAGAAGTGGTCTTAAAACTTTTGCCTTGCTAAAGCTATTAACACTTGCTCACCCTAAATCACACATTACAAGTGCAAAATCCAAAACAACTTTTGCAAAATCTGCACAAAGCAGGGAAAAGGTCTTTTTCGATAAAAGGGTTAACTATAACCAACAGTGGGTACCAAAATCTAAACCGTGATTACCTTTGCTCAATCAAAAGTTCCACTGCAAGGGTTGTAAACAAGACCGGGGTAACATGGGAAATGTTGTGAAGGCCTCAACACGTTGGGAATGGAAACCTAAAGGAATTACCTCAACAACCAATCCCAATGGTGTATCAATGACCTTTGATAGATTTAACTATATTGATACGAGGCGGATCCAAGTCAATCATGGCTTGGGTCCCCAAAGAAACTAACTCCTTTCTTATATGTGCGGGAACATCCAAGGACAAAAAGATCGGATCAAGGCTACACGGATAGTGGATGTTCAAGGCACATGGTGGCAACAAGTCCTATCTCTCGATTTTGAACATTATGATGGACAGTATGTCGACTTTGGAGGTGGAGTTAATGGAAAAGTTCTTTGGTAAAGGGTCATCAAAGCGGTAACTTGGACTTTGAACTTGTGTACTATGTAAAAGAGCTTAAGTATAATCTTTTAGTGTGTCACAAATGTGTGACAAGAAAAACAATGTTCTTTTACTAAAGATATGTGCTTTGTTCTCTCTAAGGATTTTAAGATGCACGATGAAAGTCGATTCTTCTTAAGATTCCTAGAAAAGGCAACTTATATAGCTTTGATATGAACAACATTGTTGCTAAAGATGATTATGCTTGCTTGCTTGCAAAGGCCATAGTGGATGAATCCATGCTATGGCATAGAAGACTTGGTCATGTTAACTTCAAAACCATTAATAAGATTGTCAAAGATGGTTTGGTAAGAGGCTTACCTCGAGAAAAGATTTGAAAATGATCAAACTGTGTGGCTTGTCTTAAAGGCAAACAACACGAGCTTCTTCTTGGTCAAAGTTGGTTAACTCTATTGCTCACCCACTTCAAATGTTACATATGGACTTGTTTGGTCCTACATCGTGAGCGACTTAAATCTTAAGTATTGTCTTGTTGTGTTGACGATTTTAGCGAGGTTTACATGGGTTTTCTTTCTAAGGACTAAGGATGAAACAAGCGGCATCCTTAAGATCTTCATCACGAAGTTGAAAACCAATATGATATGAAAGTTAAAATCATTAGGTGTGACAATGGGACATAATTTAAGAATAGAGTTATGGATGATTTTGAGAGATAAAGGTATTAAAGAGAATTTAGTGTTGCTAGAACTCCTCAACAAAATGGTGTTCTTGAGAGGAGAAACATGACACTTATAGAGGTTGCTAGAACCATGTTGGTGATTCAAAATTGCCAATCACTTTTTGGGCGAGCGATTAACACTTGCATGTTATGTGCAAAACAGGGTTTTAGTAGTGAAAACAAAGAACAAGACACCTTATGAGTTATTTAGAGGTAGACCCCTATCACGGACTTCATGAGACCATTTGGATGTCATGTATCTATTCTCAATACCATAGATTATCGGGCAAATTTGAAGAAAAGTCGATGAAGGGTATTTTGTTGGGTATTCCATGGTTAGTAAAGCTTTGAGTATTCAACTTAAGAACCCAAAAGATTGAAGAAAATGCATGTTGAGTTCTGGAAAACAAAGTGAATGTCAAAGGCTGGTCCGGAAAAGGTTGTTTGATCTTGATACTCTAACTCATACTATGAACTATGTACCTATCTCTACGGTACATCTACTTATGATTTTGCGAGGTTCGGAAGAGTTTCTTGATGATGATGAACCAAGCAAGGATCAAGTAGATGATCAAGATGAATTCGGTTTGCCACTTTGGGACTATGCGAGATAATGATGATATTCCAAAGGCGGAGATGCTCAACCTTCTAATGATTACGGAAAGGAAGGAGATAGCAACATGAACTTGAAAATCACGAAAGCGGTGGAAATTGATTCCTTTGCTAGGCGGATGTTTCCACGCAACACGAAGTGGAAATTACAACTCGATTCTGAGAGGAAGCTCAAGCCAATGATGTTGAAATCTCAAATATGCCAAGTGAGATTGCGGTTCCTCGGACTCCCATACTTCAATTCATAAATCACATCCTCTTGAAAATGTGATTGGGGATGTCCATTCACCGGTGAAGACTAGAAGACAAACAAAATTGCACGATATTCATGGATTTATTAGTGAAATCTATGAATCTAAGAATCATGAAGGCAAGAATGAATGTCTTTTCATGTGTTTCTGTCACAAATGGAGCCAAAGAATGTATACAAGGCACTTGAAGATGAAAGTTGGGTGGAAGCAATGCAAGAAGAGTTGCTCAGTTCAAGCTTCAAAAGGTTTGGGTGCTTTGCGATTTACCTCATGGCAAGAAGGTAATAGGTACTAAATGGGTGTTCGAAACAAGAAGGATGAAAGAGGAATTGTTATCGGAAACAAGGCTAGGCTTGTGGCTCAAGGATACACTCGGGAGGAGGTATTGACTATGAAGAAGTGTTTGCCCAGTTGCAAGAATTGAAGCAATCAGTTGTTCTTAGCCTATGCATCCTTTATGGGCTTTAAAGTCTATCAAATGGATGTAAAGAGTGCTTTTCTATATGGGCGATTGATGAGGAGGTATATGTTTCACAACCTCCGGGCTTTGAAGACCACGAATATCCAAACAAAGTGTATAGGGTGGTTAAAGCTTTGTATGGCTTGCATCGAGGCACCAAGAAAATGGTATGAGACCTTAACTACTTATCTTCTTGATAATGGGTTTCATAGAGGCGAGTGGATCGGACTTTGTTCATCAAGAAAGACAAGAATGATATCTTGTTAGTTCAAGTATATGTTGATGATATCATTTTGGATCTACAAAACAGAGATGTGCAAAGAGTTTGAGAAGCTAATGAAAGAAGAGTTCAAGATGAGTTCTATGGGTGAACTCACATTCTTTTGGGACTTCAAGTACAACAAAGGCGGATGGTATTTTCATCAATCAAGATAAATATGTGGTGAGATACTAAGGAAGTTCAAGTTCTCGATGCAAAGTCATCCGGCACCCTATGAGACAAGACTACACATCAACTCTTGAAGGAAAATAGTGGTGAAGCGGTTGATGTGCACATGTACAGATCTATGATTGGTTCTTTGATGTATCTTACATCATCTAGACCGAACATTATGTTTGCGGTATGTGCTTGTGCAAGGTTTGAGTCACTCGAGGTTCTCACACTTGGCTGTTGTGAAGAAGATTTTCGAGATATCTTAAAGCATTTCCTAATCTGGGATTATGGTACCTAGAGAATCACCTCTAGAGGCGGTTACTTACTCGGATAGTGATTATCTTTGGTGCTAGTTTGGATAGAAAATCTACTACAGGTGGATGCCAATTTCTTGGCAATAGATTGGTGTCATGGCAGTGCAAGAAACAAACAATGGTGGCAAATTCATCAACTGAGGCAGAGTATGTGGTTGCTGCAAGTTGTTGTGCTCAAGTTCTATGGCTTCAGAATCAACTTTTGGACTATGGGTACAATTTCATGAATACCATCATCCATATTGACAATAGTAGTACCATTTGCATTATTAAGAATCCAGTTCAACACACAAAGACTAAACATATTGAAATTAGACACCATTTTATAAGAGATTGTTATGAGAAAAGGCTAATCCAAGTTGTCAAAATCCATCTTGATGACAACTATCTTTGATTTATTAACAAAAGGACTTGATGTGGGTAGATTTGATTACTTGGTAACAGTATTGGAATGCTAAATCCATAAACTTTTGTGTCTAATGGTCTTTGGTGTTGAGAAGAAGTTTTGGGTACTAAAATTGTTGTATAAGTTTGTATATATTTGCTTGTATTTTGTTTAACCTTTATGCGACAAAGATGGGAGTTGATCATAAAGGTGTGTATCGAGACACACAACAAATGGTTATTGATTCACCATGTCTAATCCACATAAGAATCAACTAGTCCGAGCAAGCGACTCTTGGTAAAGACTTAACAAATCCGTTTATGGTTGATAGTTTACCAAAACTATATGGTTATCAACTCACCATATTCTTTATGATTAAGAGTTGGCTAGTCCATAGCAAGCGGCTCATGGTAAAGACATATCAAATCCGTTGATAGCTGGTAGTTTGCTAAAACTATGATAAAAGCGATCCAATTTTCATATGTTTTCTTTACCCTTGCTCTTTGAAAATTTTTGTGAAAAATTACCCTTTGCTAGTTCACAGTTTCCAGCGGTGTTATTTTACCCTTTGTTGATCTAGCCGTTACAAGCTGTTGTGTCGATAACAAATTTTTACTAGCCGTTGAAGAGAAATTGCTTTCCATATATATAGGGTAAAATTTTTAGAAGATTATCTACTTTCCTAATTGCTATTTATCCTCTAAAGATAAATCTTTTCCTTAGATAATCTTTCTTGCATAAAACTCTTAAACCCTACCACTATATATCTTTCTCTCTCAATTGGCGAGTTATTTATTCAATTCTTCTTGACATAATATATTTTTCATCAAAAGATTTTATGGCACCAATCACCTTTTTGAGATGAGCACAACCAAGTGGCCTACTTGGAAAAGTCAAGCGAGAAGAGTGGCCTGTTTTTCATCAGTTGTGGACTTTCTAAACACTACCCATATAAGGTATGCTTTACTTCTTAATCCCACAATCTATATCTCTCAAATCAAGCAGTTTTGGACTTATATTGGTCCATAACCATTGAAAATAGAGATACACATGAAGCGATGGATGCTCTTAGAGCCACTTGTGGATGGGGTAACTATTGATGTTCTTGAGGCATCCTTGAGGAGAATTCTCCAATTGGATGATCTCAATGGTATCATCACATTACCTATGCCGAAATTCATGAACATCTTGCATCCATGGGGTATGATACCAGCGACAAAAGGCTACTTTCAAAAGAGTGGTTTTGTCCTCATTGGAGATTTTTGATACATACTCTTTTACATTGCCTAAGTCCTAAGAAAACATCTTATGAACAATTCGGTTCAACAATGGCTTACCCTTTGGTTTGTCTAGCTCTTGATAAGATTTTAATTGGTCAAAATATATTTTACAAGTATGAAAGGCAATGTAAAGAGTTCAACAAAATTTTGATGTATCCAAGGTTTGTGCAAGCGGTGTTAAATGAATTTCAAGCGCAACCCCATACAAGAGTTTATAAAATCCGTTGCCTTAAGCCTAAAGTTTTTCAAAACATGAACAAAGATGGCAATAGGATTATTACACCTCTTTTCCTCAAATGCTTGCAAAGATTTCACAGTACAAAACTACCCATAATCATTGTTCCAAACATTGATTACACTCCACCGATTTCTCACACCTATGAGAGGAGGCACAAGCGACCAACTTCTCTCATTACAACTGACATGTCCACGATCCTTTTGGTTTAGGAACAAGCGGTGGTGGTTCGAGCTTCACTCTAGTCCAACTAGGGAGGAATCGAGCCAATGCCCTATGATTCACCTCTCCCAACAGGTCACACGGTTGGAAGTGTTGAGGCGTGGGCAACAAATGGAATTGATGGAACTTTGTACCAAATTAGCTAAGCGAGTTGAATCTACGGAACAAGACTTGGCACAAGTAAAGGAGCAACATGCCAAGGATATTACACATTTGAAAGAAGAGATTCGGACCTTGAAGGAAGAGTTGCGAGGGTTGAAGCAAAGGAAAAGCGCAAAGATTGTGATATCATCTCCATCCTCACTGATGATGGTGATTCGAAGATTTCAATAAAGATTTGGGAAATTCTCCCAAGCAGGGAGGAAAGCAGATCTTTGAAACCAAGGGAGGAGAATTGACTTTGGAGATGAAGGTGTTTCAAGTAAAGGTCTTGAGGAAGGCGATACTCAAGAAGTTCCTCAACAACAACTAGAGCAAGAAATTTTCGATCTGCAACCATGCGATTTCATTCCCGCTGCGGAAGAAGTTACCACTGCGATCAAGCTATTACCCTGCTGAGAGGAAGAAATCAAGAAGAAGAAGGAAAAGAAGGTTGTGCGGCAAAGAGCAAACAAGAAGGAAGATTTCAAAGAAAGAACAAGCTCAAATTGCTCATGATGCGAGAGGTTGCTAGAAAGATCAATGAAGATCAAGTTGCTAATAAGAAAAGGCGGAGGAGATAGAGATTGCGAGACTTCATGGAGGCTAAAAGGTGGCGAGAATGGACACCAGCGATCCAATGGATGTAAATCCGGTTTCCTTTATTCCACCTACAATATTCAGAGAAAAGACTCGAGTTCGACTATGTACCTCAGAACAAGAGATTGAGTTCTTGATTACTAATGATCCGATGGTCAAGAAGAAGGCAATTGACCTAGTTGCGAGATAAGTCTTTAAGCGAAGAACAAAGAACGGCACAGTTAAAGTTTCATTCGAGATGAAGAATAATCAAGCACTTCAAGATGCTATTGTTTGATCAAGAAGGGTCAAAAGAAACCAAGACAACCAACCAAGGCACAAGTGATTTCAATGATGAAAGATTATTGTTGCGGTGTTGGTGGTGGAAAAGACATCAATTCAAAGGAATGCACGATGATAAAGTTGAAGGTATCTACTACGAGTTAAAAGGCAAGACCAAGATTTTATTCCAATGGACTACGAAGAAGAAGAAAGAAGGTATCCTAATCGAGAGAAAGGCCAAAGATAGTGAACCTCGGACATTTAAGAAGACAAAATTTCTTTGAAGAACAAGAAGTTCAAGTGAGAAATTCATCGAAGAACGGATGGTGGAATGATATTGATAGAAGAAGAAGATTTTATCACGAACCCTTTGCAAGTCGGACATCCTATTATTGATTGGGAAGTGTTTCTTGCTAGCAATTTTGCTCCAACATGGAAGATTACAAGGCTAGGTGGTGAAACTTCATCATTCATTCAATTTGAAGAACTCATCAAAGCATGTGCGAGACATGATCCGGATACTTTGTGGAGATTGGTTCAAGAAAGGTTTGATCTTGAAAATCTCAAAGATATGAAGGAAATGCGGTTATGGGTTAATCTAAGAAGGCTCTATGAACGGATACTAATGATGATTTACGGAAATTCTCATGTTCATGTCACAGTACTAAATGGTTTTATTATGATTCATGTGAAGTTTATCATGTTTCTACATCGGATGGAGTGGATGCATTCATGTTTCTTGAGAAAGAATACCCACTCAGTGGAACTCTCTTTGTGATGTTGTGTACAACAATAAGAGTTCATGAAGATAATGAGAAGGTCGAGCATTGTTACTTAGGCTTCAAGATCAATGTTCAAGAGCTATTCGAGAATTAAGGAGAAAGTGAAGTGTTTGAAAGAATTCCCAAATCCTTACGGAAGATGCAGATTGAAGAAACTTATTGATTTGCGGAGAAATCATAAGTTTAGGGAGGATTGTTGGGAATAAAGCTAACGATTACCAGCGATAAGCTTGTGGAAGACAACGCTAAAGATTACACTAGCGGTGGAAACACATTACCACTTGCCGATACATATATTACCATTGCTATTAGGATAATTGTTATGTATCCGTGTATTGATAAGTATAGAAAAGATCTTGTGTATATTCTATATTGTTTAGCATTATACTTATCTTGTAAAGGACTCCTTGTGCTATAAAAGGAGATCCTAGGTCATTGTTTAGAGTACGAAATTATTCATATAAGCTTCAAGGTGTAACCCTAGTGATAAGCAAGATCACTCGTATTATTTCTTAATAATATTGGAGCTTTGTGTTAAACTGTTCTTACTTACATTACATCATACAATCCATCTTCTAAGTATTACTAAGTATATTCCGCGTGCTTATTAATATAACTCAAAGTATCACTAACACAAGGTGTGTGTTTAGATCCATCATATCTTTTAAGGGTGAGGTGGGGATGGCAGTAGCATTAGGTTTTGGGTTGATGGATGGATTGGTCATGTAAGGTTGTGTGATAAGTTTCCTAGGATTTATCATTTGGATAGGAGAAAAGAGGGTATGGTGGGGGATAAGGGGAGATGGGTAAACAATGAGTGTCGTTGGGAATGGGATTGGGTTAGGAGTATTGGGGGGAGGGTATCTAGGGAGTTTGAAGATTTACAATATGTTTTGCAAAGTGTTGTTGTTTCAAATGATTGTAGGGATCGTTGGAAGTGGACGCTAAATGATGATGGTGAATTCACGGTGAAAGAGCTAACAAAGATGGTCGAAGAGAAGATATTGAGAATGGAGAATGGCGGTCAAACAACTTTGTGGAATAAATGGGTGCCTAAGAAGGTCAACATAAATGGATGTTCGATTCAATTAAATGTCGTCTTCATCAGTAGCTTGGATGTTGGGTGTTTCGGTAATACATTTCCTTCACCTATTGCAGCAGGGTGTTTAATTGTGTCATGCAGGGCGTTTGGTTTTGCAATGCGATTGTGTCATACAGGATGTTTGGGTATGGAGTTCAATTATTACTTATTGTCTGCATTTTTAGAGGTTTAAAGTTGTAGGTCTGCTAATTTTTTTGGAGGTCAGTTGCATTTGGTCTGCATAGTGTCACCTCTTCAGTATGTTATATTTCTTTTGCAAAGTACATATATTGGATACTGGTGGTCCAATTGGTTTCCTATAGTCAATATTCTCAATATGTCATTTGTTAGTGAAAGTGTTTTTTGGTCTTAGGTTTCTAGTGGATATCTTGTATCTTTCAATTCGTGATAGGTGCCAGTACTTTTAGTTTTTGTTTGTTTGGATCTTACTTTCTTTTAATTGGCTTGATTAATTGAGATGAGATGCCTTAGTTTGTATCTTTTGTTTAGTTAATGTATTGTTGCTTTTAATAAAAAAAAATATTATGTGCGGCCGTTTGCAATATTAATATGACTTGGACTTAACATGCTTAGTAGCCTGGATATTGTCTTATCTATTGTGGCATATTTGAAGGATGTCTTTAGGTGTGTTTGTTTTTTACAAAAAGATCTGACTAGCCTTTTATCACTTACTAGTCAGACGCGAATGCTATTTTCTTTTCAGACAAATGCATTAAGACCTTACCCATCTTACTCAATATGAGGCGACGTTAATCTATGGTTGCCTTTTAACCCTATATATCCATCCATACATCCCTTTAACCCATTAACACTCTAAAAACCCTTCTAATTAATGATCATTGCATGCTCAATTTAGGGGTTACTTCTGTTTTTATCATTTCATGAAAAGTTTTTAAAGATATATACAACCCATCATTGATCTCTAACAAACAACGAAGTATACACCTTACCCGAGACCTCAAAGATTTAAGCGAGATAAAAAAAAAAAAAAAAAAAAAAAAAAAAAAGCGAGTGTTTTGTTTGTCATTCATGGGTTTGAGAAAGGGTATTCGATCTTCAGCTCGTGTGTTCTAATATCAACATCAAAGAAAATCATATATTGCGTTCGTGTTATATATATTGTGGCTGAGTTTTTAGGTTGAGAGATAACTAGGATTGGGTCGTATAAGTGTGAGTAAAATTAGGGTAAAAGGTAGTAATTTATATACTTAAGGTTTATTAGGTTCAGATTGGCTTGGCCTGATTTTGTCTTGAACCAATATTCACTTGGGCCAAATTTTGTGTGTTATAAGTTTGTTTTTCGGGTTGGTTATATAAATTTTGGTTTTATAAGTTGGACTACAAGTAGTGTAAGGCAAAACTTTTGGGTTCGTTGAATTAGAAACCGAGCTAGTTTTCGTGAAACCGAGGAATTGAAGTGATAACCGTAAAACGTCTGTTGAAAAGGGTAAATCGAAACCGTGTGTTTGTGAATTTCAAGATTGAATTTTTTTCCAATATACATTCAAGCTACTTATTTATCGTATTGCTATGGTTTAATATACACTTAAAAGGACAGATAATTATAAAAAACCAAACAACATTATTTCATTCAAATTCAAACTTTGATGTGATAGTTAAATTCAAATGAAACAAAGACCCCTCCACCAAGTGCGACGGAAAATAAATGAATTTTTTGTAATTGGCTAGTTAGGGTAGCGGTCTATTTTCACCCATTGCCATACTTTTATATCAAGTGTTTGCCCTTATGTGGTCATACATCATGTTAGGTTCAATGGCAAGTTTTGTTAGATTTTATCTTTTGTGTTTACAAGGATAGTTGTAGTTGTAACTTGTAAGGTTCATTTGTTCGATGTTATATTTGTGGCATTGTAATCTCATTTGGTACGAGAGAATGCCATAGAATGGAATCGTAATAGAGAATTGAATCGTAGAGAAAGTGAATCATGTTTGAGAAAGAATAACGATTCTATTGTTTGGTATAAATAAAGAATGCATGTGATATAGAGCATTCTCTTGTTTGGTTATTGTATATAATACATGAATAAAAATGAATTTTATCATTAAAATTTTCGTTTTAAACATTTGATTACCTAAATCATCATTAAAATAATGTGATTATTTAAATTGCTACCTTAAATACACTGAGTATATGCTAACCTTCTATCGCAAAAACAATATTGGAGGATCTTTTGTTGGATGCAATTCGTAATAATGTGCATAATTGAAAATTAATTTTAATAATATTTATTTATAATAGTTGTGGCGAATTTTGAAGAAACCCAAACATTAAAAAAAAAAATAATAATATTAGTATTTGAATAACTGGGTTTATAATAAAATGTTAAAATAGATATGAAGATTTGATATCAACCTATCAATTTTTGTATTTCAAAAAAAAGTAATAAAAAAAAAAAGAAAAAAAAAATGAAGACGATGATTGAAATCAATTTTTTTTTATTATACGAAAGAATAACCATATAATGCCTTCCCTTTTGTCCCTTTTGTTAACAAATTCTCTCATTTCTTCACTATTTTAAGAGAATGCAGAGAATGAAAAGAGAATCAAATTTTGATTCACCAATTCCATTATCAACACAAACAAACACGAGAATGCTTCTCCATTCCGTTTCTCAGCTTTCCATTCCATCATACCAAACGTTCGTTTGGTACGATAGAATCACAAAGAATTGAATTATAGTAAAGAATGGAAAGGTAAGGAAAGAGAATAACTTTGATATTTGAAAATCAATTCCGGTGTTTGGTATAAACTTGAGATGTTAGCAGTTGAATCAATTCTCTTGTTTGCTTATGTTTTTACAAGCAGTATAAAGTTTTTACATCCTTTCAAACATAGTTTTCTATAACTGAATGTTCCATTCAACAGTAAATTAATAAAAACATGCAAAATTTTAAATTCACACAAGTACATGTTTGTTCACATATCTGTGTAGGCAAATTAATTTTGTGTTTCAGTGTCTTTTTAATGATATATGTTGAATAAAAGGAGGTCTACTACATTTGGATTTTCAAATCTGAATATTGCTTACGTATAAATGGAGTAGTGTAATGATGATATCCATGAATGTTAAAAGTGATTTGAGATTGAATGATAGATGTTTTAAATATGGATTTGGTTCAGAAGCAATAGATCGAACACCTGATCTTCAAAAAAATGTGATGATAAAAAAATGGGTTTTATGGGATCATTCTCATAGTGACAATCAAACATTAAATAGAGAATATGATTTCTTGAAATTCGAAATAAGATCTGAAACATATATAGCAGCTATGGATGAAGAGGAACAATAAACTTTAAATATTTTGAAGAAGCAACGAGAGGAGATGTGGCTATAGTGGTGCACAAAGTGGTTAACCGGTTCGGTTTTTGATCCGGTCAAAACCGAACGGTTTTGGTCAACGATCCAAAAACCGGTCGGGCGGTTAACGGTCGGTTTGGAACGTAGTGCATCTGGAAAAACCAACCGGTCCAAACCGGTTTGGGCTCGATTTGGAACGGTCTAGACCGGTTAACCGGTTTAGCGGTTTAGTGTTTTTTTTTTTTTTTTTTTCCGTTTTCCGTCGTCGTTTGTAATCGTTTCTTGTTTCGTGTATTAATAAACTATAACTTTTTTGTTTCGTGTATTAATAAACTATAACTTTTATTTAATAAAGCGGATAATACATGATACATCACATTACACATAAACTTAAATATAACATAACACATTACTCAGCGTCGACTCGCGGTCTCGAATCGGGCATCAAGCTGCGGTGCTTGGCGGCAATACTTACGTGTGTGAGCCCTCAGCGGCGAGTTGGAAGTGGGTTTGAATAAACAAAAACAATACTTACATTGAGCCTTTAGCGTGCCATCCGACATTTGGACGTAGTTGTAGTGAGCCCAAACATTTGGTGCGGTTTAGCGGTAAAATCTGAACAATCACCGGTGGCGGGGTGGCGGAGGTGGTGCAGATCGACATCGACCATACTAAAAATATAAATATAAAAATGTAAGTATAAAAGTTTCAAAGAAATAAAAACACATTTTATCTATTTATACTAGTCTTACAATGGCAAACATGTAAATATAAAAAAAAAAATCAAATTTTGAAAGTTTACCCACCTTCCCGCTCAAAAAAAATCAAAAATTGAAATTTTAAAATTTGAATATTTCGGACCGGTTTGGCCGGTTAAACGATTTTGGACGGTTCATAACGGTTTTTGACCGTTAACGGTTGAGATTTTAAATTTTGAATTCAAAAATTCCGCCTTTTGCAAAATTGAATTTTAAAAAAGGTAACCGGTTTAACGGTTTTAACCGATTAACGGTTTTTGAAAATGTTTTGCCGCCTATTAGAAAATTCAAAATTTTGAAATAGTTAACGGTTTTAACGGTTTGTAACCGATTTTAACCGGTTTTAACCGATTAACGGATTTTTTTTTTTTCTTTCAACATTTAACAAACTTATCTTGAATAAACTTCAACTTTTATTTATAACGTCTGAATACATAAAGCGAAAGGAAATACATAACCTTAAAGAAAATACATCAAAGGAAATACATAAACTTAAAACATAATACGTAAGCATAAAAGTCCTAATAGTAGTCATCGGATCCCCAAGCTTGAGCGGTGCATCTTGTCTTAGTTCTTCATCGGAAAGCATCTCGATTTCACCCGCTTGTGCCTCTTCCACGTAGACCTCCCCTTGAAGTCTCAGACATTTTCAAGATCGGTTTATCTTGCACTCGCTTCATTGCGTCAAATGATCTTTCAAACCCATACACATCTCCAAAGAAGGTGTGAGTCTGTTTCTCGGTTGATAAAACCCTTCCACTTGTTGAAAAGCGGATTCGAAGCTACCGAGTAGCTTGTACACTTAGTAAATCACGAGCCATTCGGGATAGAGCGGAAACATTGTTTCCTTTGCTTTCAAAACGCCAACACATCAAAGTTTTCAACTTGTTCG
The DNA here is from genome assembly GCA_022545495.1 of Chrysanthemum lavandulifolium. NCBI lineage: Eukaryota > Viridiplantae > Streptophyta > Magnoliopsida > Asterales > Asteraceae > Chrysanthemum > Chrysanthemum lavandulifolium. The sequence goes on along the minus strand of CM040243.1, from coordinate 84,044,973 downwards.
GTAGAATATGTGAGATAAAATCGGTTGTGATATATCTTTCATATTCTTTGTTAGCTAAACCATCATTTCTTATCCGTTTGTTGGGATTATCTCTTATCTTTTATGCAAAGCAAGTATCGGATTCCCTACAAAGCCCTTGATGATGATGAAGAAGACTCCGTGTGATGGGAGGTGGGTTGCCATATTTTCAAAATAATATTGCCACAAACTTTTAAAAGAATGGCCAAATGACTCTTTTGCATCATTAGCATAGTTCGGGTTTGTGTGAAACAACCCAAATCGATCTGTCGAGTCAATAAGAACCTCCACCCCATTTACATTATAACACAGTTTAATGCGGCGCGCAAGTAATTAACGGTGGCAAAGTTTCAAAATATTTCAATGACTTTTCTTTCATTCCGGAAACCATGCTAGTATAAACACCACCATTAAATTCAAATGCGCGATTTGTGAAGACATCAAGAATAGTTGCTCGAGTACCAAATGAGCCGTCGGATAATAAACCCCGACAATTTTTGGTTGCATTGTAAAAACTTCAAGTAGTCGGGTTATTTTTTCAATAGTATCCCAATTATCTTGACTAAATGGAGCACACCTACCCTCCCGACAATTTCTCGTCATGAAAATATTGCAAGGTCACCTTTTGTCTTAAGCCACTTATGAACATAAGATAAGTGGAGTTCCACCGTGTTTCAATATCCCAACAAGGTTGTAACCAATGTTTCCCAGATTTCACACATCCGAATGTATGCATTATATCTTTTATTACCCTTTTTAAAAACATCAACTAACATTGTTTTAAAATCTTCTTTCACTTCACTCAAATGCGGATCTTTTAATCCCGCTTGCACTGCCAAGTTAATGATGTGTGCAACACATCGACTATGAAAAAATTCGCCATTGCAAGGTGGCTCATATTCCATTTTAGTCGACCCATTGCATTTGTGTTGTTACTTGCATTATCCAACGTTATTGAAAATTTTTTTCCGTCAAGTTAAACTTATGAAACACTTTTCTCAACAAATTGTATAAAGCTTCTCGGTGTGAGGAACGGAAAGTTTTCAAATCTACAACTCGCTTCATCATTTGCCAACTTCGGGATCAACCCAATGTCTTGGTAACACAAAGGTACGAAAATGGCAAATTATGAGGGCGGCCCGAACATCGGTTGTTAAATTAACACAAGCATCCATATTTAAAAATTATTTTTAAATCTTGCTTAGCCGTTTCCAAATTCTCATAGCATCGCGTTTAAGAGTCATCGACTTACATGATTGTATGCGGTTGCATATAATTACAGTACACCTCCGTCGTCACTCGTTGTCATAGTGGTTGAGCGGCAAACCACGTTGAATCACCAAACCGCCGTTTTTCACGGAGTAAATCATGATCGTATGCAAAATAGTCCGTCTCGAGCCATGAGCGATTGACCGGCCTCCGGAACCGATTTGAGTGCCTGCAATACTTTTGTTTGATGTGAGCCCTCAGCGTCGAGTTGGAACCGTGGACAATATACTCGAGCAATGTTTGCATCGAGCCTTTTTCTTACCGTCCGACATTAGTGCGTAGTCAAAGTGTTCCCATGGATCTTTTACGGTCACACGGTAAAACTTTACGAACCGTCATTGCACTTGTTGAACCGGCCGGTGTTGGTGGTGTTGTTTGAACTTTCCATTAGTGTTTAGTGAAATAGTTTCGGTTTGATTTTTTGGAGTGTTTTTGATTGCTTGAAAGTGGTAATTAACCAAATACATAACACATCTATTTATACTAACATTTGTATGGCAAAATGGTAATTTTGGAAACAAAATAAATAATATCCGCCCCCTCCCCTCTTTCAAAATTCAAATTCAAAGTTTAAATTTCAAAAATCCCAAAAACCGCCTAGACCATAAAAACCGGTTCCAAACCGGTTAACCGAACCAGTTTGGTTATTGGTTTATAAAACCGGTCTCAAACCGGTGATTTTTCAAAACCCCAAACGGTTCCAAACCGGCGGTTTGTATAAAAACGAACGGTTTTGGTCAAAACCAGTTTTGACCGTTGGGTTTTCGGTTTCTTTTACTACTGGTTCGGTTAACGGTTTTTGTTCACCTCTATGTGGCTAGGCTTTAAAATGTTTTGTTAGATTTAGGTAGCATGTGCCTTGCACATGGCATTTTATTTATACCTAGCATTATCACATTGATCTTCCATTCAAGAAGGGATTCAACCGAGAATGGCTTTAGAGACTGTTTGTTTAGTTTTTTATTAAGTCTGTTAAATTAAAGTGTACATACAGAAATATGTTGTCGTTTGTAGATGAATAAATAGTTGTTTGTTTTGTGTCTTTGAATAAAGTATACGAATTAAAAAATTCTTGTTATACCTTTTATTTAAAATAAAGTTAAGAAGTTGGAGGTAAATACGTAAAATTAGGATAAAATGGATGACTTAATTTGTAGACCCTCATCTCCACGCTTTTTCAGAAAGTCACATGTTAGTTTTAAGCACTAAACAAACATTCATTTTGTGACTTAATTAACTTACCTATTTTTCAATTAAGACACGTTAAGTTGTTATCAAACACCACCTTAGTTTTAGTTTGTGAATTCCCCGCTTTCTTCACAATTTTTAAAGAATGGAAAAGCTTGAATGAGAATCATAAATTGATTCTCTATTTCCATTCTCAAACGCAACAAACAAAGTAAGACCCCTCTATTCCGTTTCTCCTCTTTCCTTTCCCTCCTACCAAACATCCCCGGGTCATTTGATGAATGTAATTAATCTTGCTGATTTAATCACCCATAAAATTTGTTGCCTTTATAAGAAAAAGAAAATAAAATAAAATATCACTCGGTCGTATTAAAGGATTGTATCTAGTAGAATAATTTTCCTTTTATGTTGCAGTTTAGAAAGTTCGCACAAACCAATTTTAGTCATGACTTACAACTTTCTATCCGAAAATCATAACTTCCTGTCATTGACAAAAAAGCTTAAATAAAGTTTGTTCCATGTTGAATAATTTAAAACCAAACTAATTATGTTTGGTTTTAACTTTGTTAGGTTTATGTCTTTTCACAAAGTTTCAAATCTATCTAACATCTATTTTAACTTTTGAGTCACGAAGTCCACACCTGCGAGTCCGACATACACTAGATATCTGATTTAAACTTTTGAACTCGTACTCCTACACTGAGTTTACCCTCTAAACAGGGTCATCTTTAAAGGAGTGCAAGCGGTGTCATTGACTCATTGCACAAAGCTATTGCTTGATGAGAAATGTTTTGCAATTCATTGAAGGATGCATATTATACAAACTCATTATGTCATTCATTTTGTGAATCAGTGAGATTTAACTCAAGATAAAGACATGTCTTAAATTTTGTTAAAGTTTGGCATCATTAATAATTACCTACCAAAACTAAAGTAGACAACATTAGCACATTACATCACTAAAAATATTTGTGTACCCAATATCAACCGAGCCAAAATAAAACTATTCACCAAGTCGCCGAGTTAGTCCATATGATGAAATAAAGTCAGTCTTCTTGCATCTGTTGAAACAACATGGAAAGTGACTGAGTATGAGGAAATATTTATTCGCTAAGACGTGTCGTAGTTTTTATGCTCGTTGGCTTCCCTTGCGCAATCCTATTTCTCCAACTCCCATATCATGTTACATACACAACATCAGATAATGGACATCTTTCAGATTCTACTTTGTTATCTAGATTAATTATATCTTTATAATAAGGGTGAAGGTGAGAATCGTATGAAAGTTTCAAATATCTGGAGTGTACGTAACATCTGAATTTTATTACTTTTGTGCGTAAATAACTTTCAATTATGATCGATATGCGTAATGTGACCCAGTGCTTCTGATTCTGGGGCAAAAGTTTCAAATTATGATCGATGTCGTAAATAACTTTCAATTATGTTGATATACGTAATGTGACCGTTTTCTTACGTTTTGTCCGTTTTGTTCCGTTTTTTTACGTTTTGTCCGTTTTGTTCGTTTTCGTCCATTTTTGTTACATTTTTGTCCAGTTTTAACTACGTTTTGTCCGTTTTCTTACGTTTTGTTCGTTTTCTTAAGTTTTTGTTCCGTTTTGTCGGTTTTCTTACGTTTTGTCCGTTTTGTTCGTTTTGTCCAGTTTTCTTACGTTTGTCCGTTTTCTTACGTTTTATACATTTTTTGTTTCGTTTTGTCCGTTTTTCTTATGTTTTGTCCAGTTTTTCTACGTTTTGTCCGTTTTATCTACATTTTTTTTACGTTTTGTCCGTTTTGTCCATTTTCTTACGTTTTGTCTGTTTTTTTGTCCGTTTTGTTCGTTTTCTTATGTTTTGTCCAGTTTTCTAACGTTTTGTCCGTTTTGTTCGTTTTCTTACGTTTTGTCCGTTTTTTTACGTTTTGTACATTTTTGTTTCGTTTTGTCAGTTTTCTTATGTTTTGTCCGTTTTTCTTACGTTTTGTCCGTTTTATGCATTTTTCTTACGTTTTGTCCGTTTTGTTCCGTTTTGTCCAGTTTTCTTACGTTTTGTCCGTTTTCTTCGTTTTATCATTTTTGTTAGTTTTTGTTCGTTTTCTTATGTTTTGTCAGTTTTCTAACGTTTGTCCGTTTTGTCCGTTTTCTTACGTTTTGTTAGTGTTTGTCCGTTTTCTTACGTTTTGTCCGTTTTCTTACGTTTTATGCATTTTGTTTCGTTTTGTCCGTTTTCTTATGTTTTATACATTTTCTTACGTTTTGTCCGTTTTATCTACATTTTTTCTTACGTTTTGTCCGTTTTGTCCAGTTTTCTTCGTTTTGTCCGTTTTCTTCGTTTTATCATTTTTGTTACATTTTTGTTCGTTTTCTTATGTTTTGTCCGTTTTCTTACGTTTGTCCACTTTTACGTTTTGTCCATTTTTATGTAAGAAAAGCGGACAAAACGGAACAAAACGGACAAAACGTAAGAAAGCTGACAAACAAGAAAACTGGACAAAACGGACAAAACGTTAGAAAACGGACAAACGGACAAACGTTACAAAAACGGACAAAACATAAGAAAAGCGAACAAAACGGAACAAAACGGATAAAACGAAGAAAGCGGACAAAACGTTAGAAAAGCGGACAAACGCGAAAACTGGACAAAGCGGACAAAGCGGACAAAGCGTGACAAAGCGGAAGAAAGCGGACAAAACGGAACAAAAGCAGAAAAACGAAGAAAAACGGGATAAAACGGACAAAGCGTAAAGTTAAAAACTAGAAAACGAACAAAAACGGACTAAAACTAACAAAACGGACACAACGTAAGACAACGGACAAAAAGGAACAAACGACAAACGTCAAACATTCACATTACGTACATTGATCATAATTTGAAAGTTATTTACGTGCAAAGTAATAATTTGAAACTTTTGACACGGTAACTTGTGATTCTGGGTCACATTACGTCATTGACCATAATTTGAAAGTTATTCGTACAAAAGTAATAAAATTTGTATGTTACGTACGTGGTATATTTGAGAAGCTTTTATTCGTGATACCGGTTCAGCTTTATAATAATAATGAAGCTATAGATTATAGAATCTTTAGATTTTTCCTTGCGGTGACAATGAGTCAAGGACAAGTTTGTTTTTGAACAAAGGAATCGTTCCATTTCAAAGCGCCATGAATGGAGGAAGATACAAGCGCCGCGAATGGAGGAAGATACAACATAACAAGTTACTGCGGAACCAAGCGAGTTCGACCAAACAAGACAAACACCATAGATTCGCGACATTTCAAAGAACACCATTCAAAGGCGGGGAATCACCAGTGAGCTTTGGTTGATCTGGTAATATAAAGGCGGCAGACGAAAATACAGCTAAGTACAAAATACAAGCATCCAAAAGGAGCCGAACAAAAGCCTAACGGATCTAAATCAAACCCTACGCAGTGACAAGCCGGCAATAACGGACCACAACGGATCTGGCGAAGAGTAGGAAGCCCGATGCGGCGAGCGACAATGGCGTCGGCAACAATGGCGTCGGAGGAGATAAGCGGATCGTGGGCAAACAACTGTTTAAAGAAAGAAAGGACAAAAAGCGGTGCTCGGCGGCGGCCGTAGCCGACCGCCGGAAAAGGAACAGATTTAATGGAGAAAAGCTTTTTAGTGAGAAGGAGGAGAAAGTTTTAAGAGAGAGAGAGAGGTGTGGCCAAAAACATTCCAAGGACAAGTTAGTTCATCATGTGAAATCACATATTTTGCTCGGTTTTCACTATAGATGGTGCTCGTGGGCTTTGTTTTCCATTTTCATTTTTTCTGTTTAATCTTTGGCATACAAATAAGTGTTTAGTAAACAACTATTTTATATATCTATCTCTATTAGAAAATGGCCGGAAGAAGTTTCTAAAGGTTAGTATAGTTGTAGTATTTTGTTTATTGTGTTTGGTTTTTTAAGTTGCAGAAAATGAATGTTATATGAAATATTCACAATATTACAACTATAATTATTTGTCGCTATAAATTCTTGTCATAATTCACGGGTACTCGTTTAGTATTTTAAATCTAAACAAATAAACACGCCAAATATATGTGGACGTAAGCATGAAAAATCACTAAGGTTATGTTGCAACTTACAACGGGAATATGAATTCCATATATAGTATATACCCAATCAAAACATCAAAATGTCATATATACTCAAAATACAAGTTTTGAATCCATGATATACAATGCAATTAAAACATGTTTTGGATAGATATGACTTTCACCTATTTGATTCTACGGCCAATGCAGCTAAATGAAAATAGCAAAGATACTGGGGAAGCTTAAATTACTAATATAGAAATTGAAAAGATGCCTAGTCTTATGGTGTTTAAGTTGGGTATATATGGAATTGACCCATTAATAATCATCAATTATTTGTTGTTCAACGTGAAACAGCCAAAATGCATATATCAAGAAAGACCAATGGGCCTACTAGAGAGATTTTGTGGATAAAAATCGAGGGTTGATCTCCTTTCTTTTCTTCATTCAGGTTGGTGGCCGCTGGATCGGGAGATTCTGGGTTATTTCTTATGATGACAATGATATTTGGCCAAAAGCATCCGAGATCAACCGCCAATTCAAATAATTATTTATTTATTTATTTATTTATTTATTGATTTATTTTTAATATCCAAAGATTGTTGTTTTTGTTTAACTTTAAAAAGAAACTAGAAATTCTATGCTAAATTTGCCACTTATCAAAGTTAAGGGCTTCACAAACTGGGCCCAGTATTACTAACGAATTTGAAAATTGGCTATAAACACTGTCCTATAAAACCAGCCCAATAACCATTCAAGCAGTATCCCGACACATAGCAAGCTCCAAAACAAATTTCTTATAAATTTCTTACGATATTTTTGATCGATTTTAGTAATCCGATACGTTACAGAACTCCAACGTGTTGGAACCAAATCATACATGGGGCTGTGCAATGTACAAAGAGTACCTTATAGAAAAAAAATATGAAAACGTGAACCAAAGCTTAAAATAATGCTAGTTGGGTTCCAAACTAAACCATGAGCAAAACTAATACGTAGTAATTTTTTTGTGTATGATAGGCTAACCAATGTTATAAAAATAAAGGTTCATGAGTAGTACAAATGACCAATACAATATTATAAATAAAAGAGCATGAGTCACTTTGCATGAAGCAAGCCTAACGTACATATGCATGGAGCAAAATATCAATAGAAGAAGTTACATGCACATGGGTGCCTGCACATGGAGTAAAATATTAATTACTTGGACATGAAGCAAAGAAATTACATCCAAATGAATAAAAGGGTGAGTCAAGAACTACTCACTTAGAAGCTGCCAATGCTTATAAATAGAAGAGAATGCAAAGGCATACACACACTTCACACTCACAAGTATCTCACTTACTACTTTCTCCTCGTCCCCTTTATATTTCCTGTTCACACTCCTTTTGATGAATGCATTTCTTTTATTAATGTAAAAGTAATTCATATAAACAATTATTCCTCAATGAATTACTCGGGTCCTATCCAGGATTAGTGGCGTAAAACCGCATGATAAATGTGAGTTACCAGCAGGAATCGCCACCGAAAAATTCTATCCTTGATAAGCCTTCATACGATTCCTTAATAATATTAGTTGTAACACTATGTATTGTCATAACCACCGGTCACCATGTTATATGATAGCTAGCACTGAGCTCGATTCGATAGCGGTCGCGAATCACGTCGTAACCTTGACACCGTGATTCTGCGCTTCATCATTTGGCGCCATCCGTGGGACCCAAAATAAAAACCCATATTACCGCACACTAGCGGCAAAGAAAGCCATGGCGAAGAGAATCCGAATCGACTCGACCTAGGAAGCAGCGAATAATCAAAGCGAGCCCAGTCGAACCAACCCAGGCCAAGCCACAATGCGGTAGGGCCCGGCGACCTACCTCGGGACCAGACTCAGAAGAACCTGTGATGCAATTCGTAGTCCATAACTTTGACCGAATGAATGCCATGTACAAGGCGTTCACGCAAAAGCTCAAAGACGTTCCGCACCAACGAGTTTTGGCAGGCGTCGACCCACCGGTTATTGAACCATGGAACTCGGATTCAGATGAATTTAATCTGTGAAATAATAAAGAAAACGCTTTCGTGGAAAGCGACAATAATGACCCCTCAAAAAGTTGTGCCACCGTCGGAGGAACGCCCTTAAAAGATACAACTAAAAAAAGACCAGGGTTGAATAATGATTTCTACCATGAGCCCTTTGTATTTAAAGAAGCGGAGAAAGATGTGCGAGATTTAGTAGCTTCTCCATTTACCAAACGGATCCGAGATTACGACATGCCAGACGGCATCAAGGTTCCCACCAACTTGCTGACATACGATGGCACAACGGACCCGGACGATCATCTGACGGTCTTTATGGGAGCCATGGACATACAAAAACTTCCAGAGCCAGCATGGTGTAGATTATTCCAAATCACGCTATCTGGGGCGGCCAGGTTCTGGTACGAAAACCTCGCACCAGGAAGCATTGACGATTTTCACCAGCTCAGAGATAAGTTCAGGGCTAACTTCCTGTAGCAAAGAAGGTTCCAAAAGACCCAAGCAGAAATCCTTGGCATACGACAACGACCCAATGAGTCACTAAAAGATTACGTAGCTCGATTTAGCAAAGAGACCTTGCATATGGCAGACCGCTCTGATGCCATGGTATCCGGTGCATTCATTAGCGGTCTACGCCCGGGACGCCTGTTCAAAGACCTAATCGCAAAACCTCCCACGTCACTGGAAGAGTTGTTTACTCAAACCCACAACTTTATACGGTGAAGGCGAACAAGAGAACCGTCTCCAGAACCCGCCGAGAAAGCGAAACAACACGCAACATCGAGACCTTCCATGAAGAAAGCAGGGGATAAGCATGTTTCCGGTCGGTAGCTCGACATACGGAAAGTTCACAGGGCCCGTGTGAAGCTTTCACCGCATTGATAAAATCACCGTGAAATCTGGCCACCTCGAAAGGAAGGGCCATACTTCGGCCCCAACAAAAATTGTTCACCCCCGCCAACAAAAGGGACCGAATGAAGTACTGTGAATTTCATGAAGATCACGGCCGCGACACCAACGATTGTATAGACCTCCGAAAGGAGATTGAAGCGTGTGTTCGGAAAGGGCATATGGCTCACCTAGCCAGAGGGGCCAAGACACACAACAATAACCAGGCATCAGGATCAAAAGAGAATCACCAAGCACAAATATAGTGGCGTAAAAAGGCTAGCACCGATACCAAGCCAAAAAGCGAGATACATATGATCCAAGCTAAAAGCCCAAACGTAGGAAGGCTCCGAGCCTCATTCCCTAGCATCACGTTTTGCGAGGATGATCCAATCCCAGAACATTGTACTAGTGACAATCCGCTAATCATTACTGCCGAAGTCGGTACAACACGGGTCCATAGAATTTACGTAGACGGTGGAAGCTCTACTGAAATCATGACAAGCATTGTTTCGAGCAACTGACAGCAGAAGAAAAAAAGACAATGCGGCCGCCAACGTCCTCGCTCGTCGGGTTTGCCGGCCAAGTGTCATGGCCTTTAGGGTTAATAACCTTGCCGATAACCTTGTGCGACTACCGAGGTCACGTTAGCCGAACGGTGATGGCAGATTTCATGATCGTAAGAGCCCCTTCACCCTGCAATATCATCTTGGGCCGTCCAGGAATGATGAAATTTGGCGCTGTGGCTTCCACCTTACACGCCTTAGTAAAATTCCAAACGGAAGAAGGGATCGCTACTATAAAGGCGAAAGATTCAACAAACAGTTGCAACAACATTTCTCGGAAAAGAGACCATCCGAAAGAGCCAATAGCGGCGGAGACACAAAACATATAGTTATCAATGGACACCCCGACCAAACATTGACAATATCGGCAAATCTACAAAAGCGTTGAAGGGCGACTTTGTGAGTTTCTTCGTTCTAACAAAAGCGTATTCGGCGTGGGCCCGCCGACATGACCGACATACCACGAGAACTTGCGAGCATAAACTTAACATCCACCGAGAACCTTCATGCGGCGAAAAAGCGAGTCATAGCGAAGGAGCGAAGTGAGGCGATCGCGGAGTATCAAGCTAGTCGAAGCATAAATACTCGGGCGATATTTTTTCCCAAGATGGGTCTCCAACCTGTAATGGTGAAAAGGTAGAAGGAGCATGGCGCATGTGCATCGTCTTCTGAATCGAACAAAGCTTGCCCCAAAGCGGTTACCGCTAGCGAAATAGACCGGAAGATAGAATCCTAGAAGGGTTCAAACTCAAATGCTTCTAGATGATTACAAAGGCTACCATCGGACACGCATGGCCAAGGAAGGCGAAGAAGACATCGTTTCACACAGAGCAAGGGACGTTACGCTACGAGAAAATGCCATTCGGCTTAAAAGCTATGAGCTACCTACCAAAGACTAATGGACAACATGTTAGCTAGTCAACTTGGTAGAAACATGATATCTATGTTGATGATATGGTGATAAAAAGCAGAGGTGAAGGTCACCTAATATCGGATATTGCGGAGATGTTTGACACGCTCAGTAAAACAAACATGAAACTCAATCCAAAAAGTGTACATTCGATTGTAGAAACCGGACAATTCACAGGATACATGATAACAAATGAAGGAATCCAGCGAACCCGGAGAAGCTTCAAGCCATAATCAACATGGCCTCAACAAGAACTCTGCGTGAAGTCAAGCCCTAAATGGTAAACTCGCATGACTCGGACGTTTCCTAGCAAAATCGGCGAAGAGGTCATTAGCCTTCTTCAAAACTTTAAAAGGGTGTCTCGACAAGAAAGATTTCTAGTGGAGTGCTGAAGCGGAAGCAGCTTTCCAAGAATTAAAAAGCCATCTCCAATCCCTGCCAGCTTTAACAATACCCAGACCCGGAGAGACATTACTCCTCTACCTGGCAGCAGCTACGGAAGTAGTAAGTGCAGTACTCTTGATAGACCGGGGTGGCATTCAAAGACCAGTATACTTTGTCAGTAGGGCGTTGCAAGGATCGGAGGTCAACTATCCCAATCTCGAGAAAGTAGCTCTCGCCCTGGTACACGCGGCCCGAAGGTTGCGCCGTTACTTTCAAGCACACACGATATGTGTCCTGACCGATCAATCAATCAGGAAAGTCCTTCTAAAACCTGAGAACTCAGGACGTTTGGCCAAATGGGCCATTGAACTTGGAGAGCATGAAATAATATACAAGCCTCATTTCGATGATAAAGGACAAGTTCTTGCGGACTTCTAGCCGAGTCTCCCACGTGAACAACCCGCCTACTACCGGCGGTGTCACCAAAGCACACGGGCAAAGACAACACACCAAAATGGACATTATTCACCGATGGCGCATCTAGCATAGAAGGATGCGAGGTGGACTAATCTTGGTGACACATGCGGCCCGAGATAACTTCGCCCCGGTTCGATTTGGGACCTCTAATAACGAAGTGAATATGAAGCCCTAGTGGCGGTGGAACTTCGCAATCCGGATGGAAGCTCGAGCATTAGGCGTATACACCGACTCCTTACTAATAGGAACTAAGTGAAAGTGCTATCTGAGCATGGGAAGATCTAATGAAAAGGTACTTGTCCAAAGTCCAAGAACTACGAAACACTTTCAAAGCTTCGCAATAGCAAATCCACGCTCGAAGAATAGGCGATGCCTTGAGCAAGCGGCATCCTCATCTTTCGCCCACTTAACAAAAATGTCCGGTCGAAATTGTCCCATGCGAAATATCGACGCCAAAGCCGTTAGCTCGTAGAAGAAACATGTCCTACACGGATGGATCCGATCATAAACTACTTGAAAGCCGGAGCCCCGCGGATGATTGACCGAGGCAAGGAAGATAAGGATCAAAGCACCACAATACTTACTCAAGGAAGGCGTGCTTTACAGGAAAGGATACCTAACTCCATGGTTAAGATGTGTTGGACCTGAATAAGCAAGCTATGTATTATAGGAAGCCCACTTCGGGGCATGTAGTGCGCATGCGGGGGCACGCAACATCGCTCAGAAAGCAGCAAGGCTTGGATACTATTGGCCTACGATGTACCAAGATGCTACCAAAGTTGTAGAGAAATGTCAAAAATGCCAACAACACGCCCCAACGATACGCCAACCGCAATGTGACTTGACAAGCATCTCAAGCCCGTGGCCTTTCTACCAATGGGGAATCGACATAGTAGGACCATTTCCAGAAGCTCCAGGACGAGTCAAATTCCTAGTAGTTGCCATCGACTATTTCACCAGGTGGGTAGAGGCTGAACCAGTGGCAACAATAACAGGACAAAAGATGCTCCAGTTCGTATGGCGCAACATTGTTTGTCGTTTTGGCATTCCAGGTATAATAATCAGCGATAACGGAAAGCAATTTGCCAGCAATCCTTTTCGGGAATGGTGTGAAGAACTTAAAATCAAGCAAAACTTCACATCAGTCGCTCATCCACAATCCAACGGCCAAACTGAAGTTACAAATCGGACCATACTTCAGGGTTTAAAGACAAGACTCGGCAGGGCTAAAGGACAATAGGTCGAAGAATTACCAAATGTTCTTTGGACATATAGAACGACGGTCCGCACAGGTACAAGATGCACACCCTTTAGCCTAGTATACAGCTCAGAAGCTGTTTTACCACCAGAAATAGGGTTGCCCACTTACCGAATTAGTAACTTTGACCAAACCAAAAATGAAATGAACATTCGCCTCAACCTCGATCTACTCGAAGAACGACGAGAATTGGCCTCACTACGGAATGCAAGATACAAAACTCAGACGAAAAAATATTACAACAGCAAAGTGAGACACACTCACCTTAAAATTGGCGATTTTGTTCTAAGAAAGAACAAGGCAAGCAGACAAGATGGACAAAAGAAATTGGACCCAAAGGGAAGGTCCATACCAAGTAATAGAGCCGGCGCTGCAGAACATACACCTGGCTAACATGAAAGGCCGCCCAATCCATGAACATGGCATATCGGCAATCTCTCAAAGTTTCATCTCTAAGCAAAGGGACCTCGACGGCGTTCCCTCTACATGTATGATAAATAATCACAAGGCTATAATAAATGTACTTCTTGACTATAAGAATGCACTTCTTGTAACCCGAATGAACAAGCATTATGCACGTGTAGAATTATTTTAAAAAAATAGAAGAAAAAGAAAAGTAATACTTTAGTTTTTCTTTAAAGGAACCCATGTGATGCATCTACATTCCGACATCAAAGGAATAAAATACATACGTATACACGTGCGACTTAGCACGAAAACAAAAGCTACCGACAATGGACAAAATGTCTTGCTTACATAAAAATAAATAACAATAATAATAAATACACTCCATAAATTCATCGCACCTTTTAGAGCAATTATGTCACACTTTATATAAAAAAATTTGAATCACAATTTTTATACAACATTTATACTGATTCGAGATCATCATGCTAACAATAAATAATCACTTAACAATATTGTGGTAAATGGTAGTATAAAATATTGATTCAATAAAAACAGTGGTTGAAGTCCAATATGTAGAAAATAGTTTCATAGATTGGCTAATTAATATTTTCTTGTCACTATGGCAAAATATTTTTGCCAGAAGGTACTACCCACGGCACCATAAACAAACATAATCCGCATCACAACAAAACCTTCACCCGATACTATTTTCAAACCCTATTTCTTCTTCTTTCACTATAAAAAAATGGAGTCAGTTTCAACCAAAAAGCGACTCACAACCTTGCTTTAACGATATAAAATATATTTCACATAACATTCAAACACTATTAACTAAAAGCCCATACTATATCCTTGCTTCTCCTGCTATGCAAGGTAAACAAAAACTATACAAAATAACTTTTATGTTGTACCTTGCCCATAAGCCACGTAAACAAAACAAATACATAACCATCACCTCCCATTCCTACCCAAAAGACAATACATGAGCGGAGCGTTTAACCCTGGGACCACGATCACCTCTTTCTCCAGCTCGATAACCTGCTTCTTCAACTCTGTAGGATCTTAAATATTATTGTGTTAATGATTCGGGTGGTCTTGGATGATGGAAATACATGTTAGCCATTTAGAGAGAGAAAGAGATGAGAGGGTGTTCTTGTTAGAGACTTGTAATACAAAAATGAAAGGTTAGATTATGAGAAGCATCACCCCTTCCAAGGATGGAAGGGGTATTTATACCTACAGACTACACGACCTCCTGACGGCCTGTGGATCAGGTATACAATGGGTAAAGACCCGTCCTTCCTCCACGGTGTTACACTACGCTAAACTAAACTAATAAGTAACTAATAAAGCGATAAATAACGATATGTCTATGAGCTAACTTATGCTAGATAATAGTTGGGTGACCGACACTTCACTATGGAATTTCTAATTCCTAACAATCTCCCCAAGGGAGGTCACCCCATGATTTACATTTGAATCCTAGCATTCTATTTTGTCTTGATTCGAGCTCAGACTTGAATTCTTCAACACGCATCATTGTGCTTTAGCGATGACTCTTCATAGTCCAAGTGCTTTGTACTTTCGGTGGAGGTCTTTGAACTAATCCACATCTTTGATGATCTTGAGCTTTCTTTGAGATCATCACCACGATAAATCTCGGATCACCCTTTTGTTGTGTTGCCTTCATGTGATTTTGTGACTTTTGGACGACATGCTCACACTTTCGGGATCACGACATCTTTCCATCGAGTAGCGGAAGCTTTCTTGGTTCATGATATTTGCGGCAGTCATAGCGAAGCATAGTATAAAAATATCGAGCCATGTTATGTAGATATGCACTAGTCATGACTTCTTCA
Source organism: Chrysanthemum lavandulifolium (assembly GCA_022545495.1). Classification (NCBI taxonomy): domain Eukaryota; kingdom Viridiplantae; phylum Streptophyta; class Magnoliopsida; order Asterales; family Asteraceae; genus Chrysanthemum; species Chrysanthemum lavandulifolium. The sequence continues at coordinate 84,029,649 of CM040243.1, read as the reverse complement.
ATTAAGTGTGGATCTTGTGAGCATGCGGCTTTGGATTGACTTCTCAATTCGATCGGCTACAACCATCCAAATGTACCGCAAACAAGTTAGCAATAAACACACGAAAGTGTCTTTGATCACTTTCGTTGAATTGAGGTACACGCCCACGGTTCCTCGATTGATCGATTACAAATCTTGCTGTGATCATGTATAATTCGAAGAATCTCCTTGACGGGGTTTCGCATTTGCTCTAGCCGTTCTCAAGCTGGGCGTCTCAAAAAAGACAACACGGAGTGAGTGAACCAGCAATTGAGATTCACCGATTGATGAAAATTGATTTGAAAAACAATCGCGTATTGCTTAGAAGAAAGAGTTTTGAAACACGACGAAGGTTTTATGAGAAAGATCAATTTTCAATCAAAAATACCTTTGTATTTGAAAGAGTACACATTCGATGTGCTAGATAAAGAAGAAATTCGCGCATCGAGCTTTTTCCAAAAGTATTTTTTCAAGCAGAGATACTTTTGTGTTTGAAAACATGTATACACATTCGATGTGCTAGAGAAAATAAGATTTGCACATCGAGCGGTTTTTCAAAAGTATTCGTCAATTCATTTCTGGACCAAGGTTGATTCAAGAATGAATCGCCCCATTGTTTCTATCCAGTTGTCACAAGCTTGATCTTTAGAAAAGATCTCACATGTCACCCACCAAGATCTTGTTTGATGTTGGCTCTAGGAGGATTTCCATCTTCATCGTGAATATTTAACATATCACTCGGATGTTCTGGCAATACCACAAGGATAATGCGTCGGACTCTCAATATATACTTACTTTCCACATTGTGTGAAACAGCAAGTCTTCATTAATTTTGTGTCCTAATGAGATATTGTGGATGATCTCTTGGCTCTAGACTTAATTGTGCACATTTGGTTCCTATGCCGGAGACTAGGGAGAGGTCTCCTTCTTCAATATCAATCATCTCTAGAGAAAGTCGATAGATAATGTGGGTTCCCCGTGAGAATGAAACAAGCCCTTTTAAGAGGAACTTGAGTAGCTTGGGAAGTTAGGTGCGATTGCCTCACTTGGGTCCATGACGTCTTGTCTTCAATACGGTGTTACCTTAGTAGACACCGGTAGCATATGTATTGAACCCGGTTTACGCCCTAAGGTTGAATTATTGAAGGGCTATTTATTTTCACCCTTTTCACATTCATTTCTTTTCATTCTTCAACCCTTGATTGCTCACCGAGACTTCATAACTAGAACCTTGTTGGGTTTATTCCGAGACTAGCTACATCTCATCCGCACTCTTCCCATTTCTCACTTTTCTCCTTTTTTCATCATACCTAAGGACTCTACACTATCTAGTGTATTGTCCCTGGGTAGATCCCTCCGGTTCTGGCGGATCATGGGAACTAATACCTAACCTCACCATCCTTATAACTCCATGCATAAAGTAAAATGGTCGGTCTTTTGGTACAGTTCATTCTTCCTTAAAACCAATTAAAAAATCATTTGGAAAATCAATTAAGGTACTTGTGATATAAAATCAAAGCATTTTGTACCTTAATAGTTTTGATCATTTAGAAATGCTCCCCCTCAATATGTGCATATGATCTTGAAATTGTTTAGCACATGGAGGCAAGAGTTCTTTGAAATAATTCCATTTGATTTTCTTGGTAAATTCTCCCCCTCAATATGTGCATAGGATATTTGAAATCATTTTATCACATAGAGGAAAGAGCTCTTTTGAAGTACATCCACGATCATAAAATCCATTAAGAAACCATTTAGAAAATCAATCAAGGTACTTTATGTTGAAACATAGAATCTTTTGTACCTTGAAAGTTTGTTTCTTTTGAAATGCTCCCCATAATATGTGCTTCAAGATTCAAAAGCGCTTAGCATATATGGGAGAGCAATATGCACATTTGAATGAAAACGATCACCTTTATCGATTTCATATTAAATCACAAATTCTCCCCGATCAAAAATATCAAACCCTTTGAGATTTTGGATCCCAAGTGATTTAATAAGGTTTGGAAAACATGGGAGAATATGTGGCCTTGTTTAAATACTCTTACGGTTTTGGTTAAATGCTCCTCCACAATCATGTGCATTATGTATTTGAAATCGTTTGGCACATGAAGAAAGAAGTGCTTTTGAAACAATCACCCTTTTAAAACCAATTTAAGATTTAAATCACGATCTCTCCCGATCAAAATTTCAACCCTTTTGAGATTTGTGATCCCAATTGATTTAAATCATTTAAAAGATTTTGGAGAAAGACGTGGCTTGATTTAATTTTGAAAATGATTGATACGGATCAATTTTAGACATTAAAGATTGTTTGTGTCGGTATGATAGTTTTTAAGAGATCTTTAAGTAAAATAAAACAATTTCACAATCAAACAAGAATGTAAAAATTTCATTTTGAAAGATCTTTGAGTTTTAAAGAAAATCATACCATGACATAACATTAAATCTTTAGATCACCACTTATTATTGTACAAACGGACTTTTATGAAGAAATATTGTTTGAAAATAATTTATTTTAAATCACTCTCCCCTCAATCGATGACCGTAGTCGATGATTGAGTGACTTAAGTTTTGATTAAAATGAAGTCCGTGATTTTCAAAATTTAGTCAATTTATTTTCAAAACAATATTTTCAAGATTGTTTAAAAATGGTATCATCACTATTTATCCCGCACAAAGATCGTTAGGTGGTTGAGTCGCTTACATTGATGTTCTTTGTGGGTTTGGAAGAAAACCATCTGAGCACGCAATGAGACTTGACGTTGCATTTGTCATGCCAACTCTTCATAGAGGTCCAATTAAGCTCCGTTTCTTCATTTGATGATGAAGAAAACCATCTGCTGATGCAGTGAGACCTTTTACATTGAATTTATGCCAACTCTCCATAGAAGTCAAATTAAGCTCCGTTTCTTCATTTGTCAACCCAAGATATAGTTACCCTTTCCTTTCGGCATCCAATCATGTTCAATTGTGGGATCCGAATCGGGAACATTCTTATATACCAATATACATGCATACGTTAGTGGACACAAATAGATATATGGTGGTCGACATCACCCAAACAACAATCGACTAATAAAAGTCAATTCAACATATCAATCAAATCATACATAGGCATGAGAATAACGTGTTTATCAATCTATAATCATCTAATCCTAACAATCACATACTAGAAACCTAGTCCTTCAACATAGGCAATTATATTTTTCAGAAAAGCACATAGGATGATTAAGAAACCCGTTAGATGATGTAAATTTGAAAAACATTCCCCCCCTCAATCAATGACTCTTTCTGAAAATTTTAAAAGCGTTGAAGTCATTGATTGAGTTTGCAAATTTAATAAAAACTCTGAATCTGATTGATTTTCAAGCAACTCAATTTCCACCATTTTGTGAAAACTAATATTTTTCTGAAGAATTTTAAAAGAAAAAATATTTGAGTAGGAACAGCAGTTCTTCGACATACTTTCCTCATTTTAGTATTAGGATAAGTGCATGAAATTTTTTGAAAATTGGTTTAGCGCAACACTTTCCATCCTTGAAGAGCGGGGTGCTATCTGAAATAATAGCAAACCATAGTTTTAAGCACGGGTTCTGATGCGAGATAACTCGCAAGCCATAGTTTAAGCACAGGTTCTGATCTGAAATAATCGTAAGCCATATTTTGAGACATGTTTTGGAAAAGAATATTTACACCTCCGCTCGAACTTCATCTATGGTCACGTGCCATTATTGAATGACATTTCTAAGACCGTAGATGTTATTGATACCGAAGACATGTCTTGAGAAAACAATATTTTGGTATTTTCGATTTTTCAAATTTTATGGATTTTGTTGATTTTATGATTTTCTATTTTGTTTTGTTGGTTTTATATTTTTGTATTTGGTTTTGATAAATATTTACAATGATAGAGAAGATGATATAGTTTAAGAAGATGATGATCTGAGTGCGAGATAAGGATATCGAGCAAACGTCGTCAGAAGATAGAATTGGTCATCTCTTAAACTTCCACCACCAAAGCTTAGAGGCTCCGAATAGAAGATAGAACATGAGCCTTTGAGAAAGCAGAGATTTTGGCGACTTCCCCAAATGAAAATCCTTTAGCCGAGTAGATTCAAAGCTTTCTTTCAAGCTTCCATTAGCCGGTGTACAAAGAAGCACACCATTATCATCGATCCTGCTGCTCCTTTTAAGAATAATCACCGTGATTCTTCGTTCGAGGTTATATCATCCAATAGAACAACAAAGAACGTATCATCCCACATTTAAATAATATTCTCAAATTCCTTTTCCATCAAGTCTCAAGCAATCCATTCCAAAAGGTGTCAAGAGACCACTTCCCCAGTAGTTGAATTGATGCGCCGGTCTCTTAGACTAGAGCTTACGAACCCGAATACACATATACCGAAGAGAGAAACTTATACCATCAAGTAGCGATTAAGTCGATAGCCAAAGAATAACCCGATGTATACTTTTCTCCCCGATGATAGTGTATGAAGCTCAAGAACCGAAGTACCGAATGCCCAAAGAGAGAATAACCGATAACATTGAGGAAGGCATCAATCACCGATTATCTCTGCGGATGACAATCTGCGGATGTCAACTCCGGAATAAGTGATTATATCTACGAATCACCGATTAAGCCCTCAAGTAAAACGGTGAGCATCCCCAATGTACACATCTCTCTCACGATGATTGCGATAATATCAAAATCATCACACACTTGTGTACCTCTTTCATCTTCGAGACTAACTCTTCCATCTCTTCCCCACATAGTTGGAATAAGAACACTAAACGCCATGAGTCCAACCTTGAGTTTCTCTGCGGTAATGACATTAGTCTTCCCGGGATATCTTCAATCACTTAGAAGTATTAAGTTCATCAATGTGTACTCGCGTTTAGATGCGTGTCTCCTTCCCCCTTGCTGGTTTTGATACTTCACAATCAGCAAAACATTATAAGCCCAAATACTTGAAATCTTTCGAGAAGATCGCTTGAAGTCTATGTGAGAATCAACTTGCTGAAGAATGTGAGCAAGTCTAATTGGGGATTAAATCAGCTTTTCACTCTCCCCAATTAGTGCTCTCCCTAAACCGAAAATCTTTTAATAAATGCCCAGAATAAGAAGAAGTCTTTAGATAATCAAATGCAACTCGTCTTTAGTCTTCTAACATGTAGCAGAGAATGTAGAACCGACTGTAGACTCGACCTTCTTCAAGATTGCCGTTTGGGGATCAGAAAGTTAACATCTTCTTCTCACCACATGCATTCCCGTTAACTTGTATATAGCAAATCCCCTTAAATCAAATCCCTCTCAATCAAGCAAGAACAGAAAGATGTTCATCAAGGAAATCAGCCCCGCAACTAGAAGCACTTTGTCGTTAAACTCATCAGTCCTTGAGAAGATGTCAACCAACAGCTCTTAGAAGAAAACACCATGTGAGGATGACCCGATAAGAAGAAGCTCAGTTCTTACATGAGTTTGGAGTCGTTTGACCATTTATTCTCAGAAATAACTCAACATGCAGAATTATCACACTTCTTCTCCCCCTCAAGAATTGCAAACGAAGTTGCCATTCTTGACTAAATAAGTGAAATCATCCAAATGTATTCTATTCACACTTCTCCCCCGCAAAAATTGCATATGATGTCGCCATCGTCATTATAATCGAGCAAGTGGAATAAGGGAACAATCATCAGTAGTTCGGTTCACTTGATGAATTAGCACATAGAAAAAGCATGAAGCATGTTGATGAGAATGGTCATAATAAGAAGATTTCTCTTCTTCAGAAGATAAAGCGCACTGAAATGTACACATTTCTTTTCTTTAGAGAACGAGGCTTGAACTGAAGTATTCAAACGTCATAAGAAGATTTCTCTTCTTCCGAAGATAAAGCGCACTGAGATGTACACTTTTCTTTTCTTTAGAGAACGAGGCTTGAACTGTGTAAGATATGGGATTTCACAAACACACTAAACCATAATCAACATGGGGCGTTCAAGATAGTTTAGAGAGAGAAAGTTCTAGAGAGAGAAAGGGAAGAGAGTTGGGAACTATGTGAAACAAAGAAAAATAGTATTGAAGCTCCAACCCTCTACCTTGGGAGGTAGAGGGTATTTATAGTGTCTTACAAATAAACGCCACCTACGAGTGTGGATCGGGCATACAGTGGGTAAAGACCGTCCGTCCTCCACGGTGTTACTTAACAAACTACTAACTAACATATCATAACTACGACTACGAGCTTTCTATTGAATGCTTATACTTGAGGTGACCGACTCTTTAATGGTGAATTTTCTAATTCCTAACAATCTCCCCTATGGAGGTCACCTCAATTTACAATGAATACAAGCAGATATTACATTAAATTGTTCTAGGATTCTTGATTAAGTCCTTTGCTCAAGAGCTCGTAGTCTTTGATTCATCATTATTGCATGTTTGGGAAATCAAGTGGAGGTCTTTCTTGATCCACGAAGAATAATTGTTGAGCTCGCTTTGAGATCATCGGTCATATTAAATCTCGACTCTTCCTTTGTGATGTTGGTATTATGTGATGTTGTGACTTTTGGACCGACATGCTCACATTCTCGATCATGATTTCTTCTTATCGAGTAGCGGAAGCTTTCATTGATTCATGATATTGCAACGCGTAGCGTAAGCATGGAGTGAAAATATCGTAGTCATTGATGCACTAATCATGATTTCTTTGAAAAGGAATGTGTTGTGTGAGCATGCGGGTATGGATTGACCGCTTCATTACGAACAAATGCAAACGCCGGGATGTACCGCATAAAACATTTAGCAATAAAGCACACAAAGTGTCTTTGCACACTTTCGATGAATGGAGGTACACGGCCCACGGTTCCCGCTGATCAAGACAATCACGCTCGTGATTAGGTATAATTCCAAAGAATTTCCTTGACAGGTTTCGCGGTTGCTTCTAGTGTTCTCAAACAAGACAACACGGAGTGAGTGAACCAAATAAACGAGATTCACCGATTGATGAAAAAGAGATTTGAAAAACAATCGTGTATTGCTCAATAGAAATTGTTTTTGCTATACAACGAAGGTTTTAATGAAAATCAATTATCAATCATAAAACACCTTTTGATTTGAAATATTCGTACCGGTTGATGTGCTAAAGAAAGAGTTTTTGAGCATAATGACCGGTTTTTCAAAGGTATCCGTCAATCCATAACTCGAACTGTGATTGATTCAAAAGATTGAATCGCCCCATTGTTTCATTCTCATTGTCACATGATTGATCTATTTGAATAGATCTCACATGCCACCAACCAGAGCTTGTTAGATGTTGGCTCGAGAAGGCTTTCCATCTTCATTGTGAATATTTTTGCATATCACTCGGATGTTACGCAATACCACAAGGATAATGCATAGGACTCAAGATATAATCTCTTTCCACATTGTGTGAAACAGAGAGTCTTCATTGAAAGTGTCCTAATGAGATTTATTGATGATCTCGAGGCTCTAGACTCAATTTGTGCATATTTGGTTCTGTCTTGGGAGACTGGGAGAGGGTCTCTTCTTCAATATCAACAATCTCTAAGAGAAAGTCGATAGATTATATCGGTTCCCGTGAGAATGAAACAAGCCCTTTAAGAGGAACTTGAGTAGTTTGGGAAGCTTTAGTGCGGTCGCCACCGGGTCCATGACGTCTTGTCTTTAATACCGATGTTACCATCGGTAGTATATGAATTGAACCCGGTTTCGCCCTAAGGTTGAATTGTTGGAGGCTATTTATTTTCACCCTTTCTCATTCAATTATTTTTCATTCTTCAACCCTTGGTGCTTACGAAACTTCATAACTAGAACCTTGTTGGGTTTATTCCATTACTAGCTCGGCCTCATCCGCACTCTTCCCATATCTCATATTTCTCCTTTTATCATCATACCTAAGGACTTCTACACTAACTAGTGGATTGTCTCGGTAGATCCCTCCGCTCGGCGGATCATGGGACCTCAACCTAACCTTATCATCCTTATATCACCATACATAAAGTAAAATTGGCGGTCTTTTTGGTATCGTTCATCCGCCATTGGAACCAATTGAAAACCATTTTAAAATCAATCAAGATACTTGTGATATAGAATCAAAGTATTTTGTATCTTAATTGTTTTGATATTTTAGAAATGCTCCCCCTCAACATATGCATAAAAATTTGAAATTTGTTTAGCACATGGAGGCAAGAGATCTTTGAAATCGTTAGATTAAGAATGAAAGGTCCAATCTTTTGATTAACATTTTCTAAAATGATCATCATCACTTCCTAATCAATTTGAGTCGATAAAACATTTTAAAGAAGAATGAGGTTTTCACAACTTTGCTCCCCCTCAATATGTGCCTCGAAACATGAAAGAGTTTGCACTTATTAGAGGGGACCTGCACTTAGAGACAGTTCAGTCACGTTTCAATAATTTGCGGTTTAAAATAGATGCTCCCCCTCAACATATGCATGGAAAAATTTGAAATCGTGTGTCACATGCGGGGAGGAGAGCTTGTATATCCTTATAAAACCATTTATCAAATTATCAGTTTAACTCCAATTTAAATCGCAGATTCTCCCTCGATCACAATTTTCACATCATTTGAGATTTGTGATCTCTGTAGATTTAAATTGATTTTGAAAGCTTTTAAGGAGAATTGTGACTTGATTATGAAAACGTTTTAACTGATAAGGATCGAATTTTGAGACTTTAGACTCCAACGATTTACATTAAACATGCTTGAATATCTTTTGAAAACTTAATAATAACCACGATCTGGTACCATTGTTTGAAAAATACACTTTTTTATTTAATTGAAAAATCATTCTCCCCCTCAATCAATGACATAAGTTGTTGATTGAGAGATAGATATTTTTGACCACCGATAAGTCGGATGATTTTCAAAAATTAAGTCCGAGTAATTTTCAAAGCAATTAGTTTTCATTAGATAGTAAGAAATTGTTTTAGAATCGAGCATGAGATTTGAAAACAAGATAAAGCATGGCTCGTTCTTTCTTTTATAACGGGTTCTTACCGAAATGACAAAAACCACTATTTTTCTCCACCTCATTTTTTTTAAGCAAAAGCTATATGCATTCGAAGAACATCTAAAAACCCGTGACATTCTTTGAATGTCAGTACAAAGTCCGTAAATGGTATCGAATAAGGAAAAACATGACATAATAACAATATTTTTGGAATTTTCAAGATTTTCTAATTTTATGGATTTTGAAAATTTTATATTTTTATATTTTCTTTTGAGGGTTTTCAAGTTTTGTATTTTGCTTTTAGAATAAATATATACAAGAGATAGATGAATAAAGACCTTTACCTCGTCTTCCTCTTGAAGACGCTTGAGTGTTTCGGTTGAAGACTCTTTAGACCAAGACGTGGAAGGATAAACTCAAAACGTTCTCTAGGAAGAGCTTTAGTGAAGATGTGCGCTAACCGGTATTCGATCCTCACAAAATAGAGTTCCACCACACCTTTTCCACTTGTTCCTCGATGAAATGATGTCGAATGTCGATATGCTTTGCTCTTGAGTGTTGAACGTTGTTGCATGAGAGAGCAATAACACTTTATTATCACAATCTGAGAGGATTTTGTTGAATTCAAAGCCATAGTCGATAATTGGGATCTCATCCATAAGATTTGAGCACAACAAGATGACATGGCTATGTATTCACCTCTGTAGAGGAAATAGAAGTACTCATTTACTTCTTTGAAGACCACTCACAAGCTTATCACCAAAACATCGAGCACCTCCGGACGTGCTTGACGTGTATCTTGACAACCGCATGATCAAGGCATCGCATAGGCCGTTAGTGACATACCGGTGTCCTTCGGGTACCATAGCCCCATATTGATGGTTCCTTGGAGATACCGAAGACCCGCTTAACCGCTTCAAGGTGCTTTTTAGTAGGCATAGATCGATATCTAGCACACATGCACACAATGAACAAGATGCCCGGTCTACTAGCCGTGAGGTACATTAGGGATCCAATCATACTATGATATTTCGCTTGATCTACCATGATCCTTGAGTGGTCCTCATCCGGCTTGGTTCGCTCAATCATGGGATTGTCAATGTGGTCACTAGAATCAAATCCAAATTTCTTTAAAATCTCATTTGCATATTTAGATTGATTTATAAAAATGCCTCCGGACTTTGTGAAATTTGTAATCCCAAGAAAATGACATTTGTCCCATCATTGACATTTGAAATTTTGAACTCATTTCATTAGAGAAACGGTCACACTCATTGGGGTCGGTCGAGGCAAAGATGATATCATCAACATAAATTTGAACGTAAATTGAATGTTTGCTCGACTTTCGGTGAACAAAGTATGATCAACTGCTCCTTTGTTGAATCCAGAGATAGAAGAAACTTTGACAAATTTTATCATACCATGCTCTAGGAGCTTGCTTTAAACCATATAGGGCCTTTTCAAGCGATAAACATGAGTAGGATGCTCGATTCACAAAACCCTCCGTCGGCCGACTTAAACCACTTCTTTCGGATCTCCATTAAGAAATGCGGTTTCACGTCCATCCGATAAACAACCATGTTCTTGCTAGCAAGATTAGCCAAGAAGATTACGATCGCCTCGACACGAGCAACCGGAGTAAAAGATTCCTCAAAGTCTATACCTTCTTCTTGACGATAACCTTTAGCCACAAACGTAGCCTTATTTTTCAAAACATCACCATGCTCATCAAGCTTCACTTTGGAGATCCACTTAAGAACAATGATCATAGCACAACTGGAGTGGTACTAATTCCATACATCTAATCGATCAAACTCATGAATTTCATCTTGCATGGCATTGAACCATTGTCTTCATTCATAGCGCTTTAACATCTTTAGGTTCGATCTTTGAGAATCTCGAGTTAAAGAAGCACCATAAGGCATCGGTAGCAAAAGTCGTTTACGAGTGGATACCGACGAGAAGGGTTTCCAATGATGTTATCCAATGGGTGATCATGTGTCCATTTTCTAAGATGTTCATGTGGTTGTGGTTGTGGAACCGGCAGTAGCAGTCGATGTCTCCGATGAAGATGGTTCAAATGATGATTCAGAGCAAATATATTTTCAAATGGAGCATCTTGAGAGTAGCAAAGGATTAACTTCATCATGTGAATCGAAGCATTTCCATGATGTACATTTGATGATTGAAGATTTGTTGATGAAACAGATTGATCAGCAGCAGGCGCTTCTTGGCTTAATGACATCAACGCCGAAGGGTTAATTTCATTGACAGGGATAGAAGCAGCCTCTGTTGATGGAGTTGACAATTCAGTAGCACTAGGCTCACAGTCTTCATCAAACATAGGATTAAACACTTTCTTCAAATCATCTTCAGATGGAGGTACATATGGAGTTGCTGGAGAGTTTGGTACAAGAGATGAACCAATGGGACTGTTTTGAAGTGGGGTCCGAATTGATTGTGCAGAGCCATTTGACCGGTTAGCTCATCAAACGAACGTGAATAGTTTCCATGATATTTCGGGTTCTCTTGTTGTAGATTCGTATCCTTTTCTGCTTGGTGCATATCCTACAAAAACTCCAATGTCACCTTTAGCTCTTAGTTTACCTAAATCTTGACCATCATTCGTAGGATAGCACAAAGCACCAAATACACGAAGGAATGAGAGATTAGGTTTTCAGTAGTAAACAAGTTCATATGGAGTTTTTCCATGAACAAGGTGAATCGTGGATCGATTTTGTGTAGTATGCAAATGCAATGGCTTCACCCCGGAGAAACATTGGAACCTTTGAGTAATCAAGATCGTTCTTGTGGTTTCCACAAGAGTTCGATTCGCCTTTCAACTACACCGCTCGCTGAGGAGTTTGTGGAACACTTCTTTGATGACCGATTCTACACTTTCATAAAATTCACTAAGTTGTTTGTTAACAAACCGGCCCATTGTACTGCTCGGATGATTCGATAGCTTTGTTAAGACGAACTTGCAAATGTTTGATGAGTTTGATGATGATATCCGAGTTTCATCCTTTGTCCTTAAGAACTTGACCCGGTGAATCTAGAGTAATCATCAACCATAACTAACACATATTTCTTCCCAAAGATATTCTCAGACTCTCATGGGTCCACATAAATCCATGTGAATTGTATGAAGAACTTCAGAATTGAGTTTGTAGGTTTGGGTTTATGGGCATACTTCATGCTTTTTCCCAATTGGCATGTTGAACAAAGATGATCCTTTTCATATTTAAGTCTAGGTAAACCTACAACAAAGTCCTTTCGGAGAGATCATTGATCGTGCGAAGTTCAAGTGATTGAGACGACGATGCCATAACCATGACTTTGTTTTCGAAGCCTTTGACAACAAGCAAATTGGAGAAGACTTCATCATATCTTTGATAGAGATGGTGTATAGATTTGAACCACGTGTTCCTATTAAAAGTTCCTTACCATCAAGTTCTCTAACGAAACAGTATGTTTTCTCAAGGCTACTTCTAGATCGTAATCGCAGAATTGACCAACAGAGAAAGTTATGACCAAGACCTTCCACATAATACACTCGGAGATAACACTTTCACCAACAACATAATCTCCATAGCACATAATTGCATTAAAATTATCGTTTCGAATCTAATAGCCCCGATGAATTTGCTCACGGTTCATGAGCCACGACCGGTTCCAAATATATGCTTGGAACGACTGAGTCCAGTACCACGTAATCGATTTGAACGATCCGCAGCTGAACATGATAAGAATGGATAATCTGGATAATTGGGATCCCCATGCAAGAACGGGTTCCATTTGGTTAGTAACAATGATTGGAACACCCACATCGTAAATAGAAACATTCATATCGGAAATAGAAGCAATGGAATCATTATGAATAGATGCAAGATTAGTGTCCAGATTTGCCCTATTCAAAATATGTTCACTTTTAAGGAATATTTCTAACAAGAGGCATCCATTTTTAGAGGGCATTATCGATTAACCTTGGCCAACAGTATCCATTGATAACCTATCTTACTAAACGCTCTTCCCGTGGGTTTCCTTTGTTTTCTAACTTTCTTTCGCCTTTGCCTTTTGCCTTCTTAGCATGATATTTTGCATTAACACTATTGTAGGGGATATGACAAGATTAGACAAAGCATTCACACCACGCTCATGATTAGTGATGTAATTCAAGCACATCATTATGTGGTTTGCAAATAGTATCGTAATTCGAATTAATTACAAGACGCCTATGGCTAATACTAGAATCAACATGATTCATTTTATTCGACTCAAATATAAAGTTCCTAGGTTGATCTTCTACTTTCTTCCAATGCACAATCTTAGCTTACGAGGTCCTATCATTCCTTGTATTGTCTTGAGACTTTGACCCGCCGCTTTAATGTCTTCATTTACTCCTGTAGGAATGGGAACATTAGTTGGTTTTGCTAATTTATGCATTTCGCTTAGATGTCTTGCCGATCCGAACTATTTGAAGGCACATTAAAGTTCACTCTTAACAAAGAGAAGTGCTGGGATTTGAACTCCAGAGGGCACTCTCGAGTTCACATTCTTAGCACTAACATTTGGAATCGAACTACTTGAAGGCACACTAAGGTTCACGCTCATAACATTTGGCATTGAATGACTTGCATGCTTGGCACTAGGTATTGAACAAGGTATCAAGAATTGACTTGCTCACCTAAGGTTTTAGGGCATATTGTAATTAAGCATTCTAGAAGTTCTTGAGATCGTTTGGCATATAAGCATGCATGACCGATTGCATTATCAAGTGGTTTCTCAAACTTATCCTCTTCTACAATCTCACGGAGACATTCTAGGCTATCCTTAAGATATGAGAAATATGTTTGAATTGCTAGTTTGTTATTCCTAAGATGAGGAGGAACATATTTCACGAGACAAAGCATATTTATTACGACATGCCCCTTTGAAGCACCATTCTCCCATTGGTCATTGGCATTTTCCTTTTATTCGACTCTTAAGATTCTCAATTTCCTTTGCAACGAGGTTATTTTTTCGTTATTTTTGTTACGAGTGACTTTAATTGACTCAAATAACTCAATGAAATGACGCTTAACCTTTTCATTTTCTTCTAGAAAACTTTCATTTTCCTTTGTAAGGCATTAACCAAGTTTTGAAGATGGAAATTTTGAGAATTCGAGAATCTAAAGAAGGAGGCATTTGGGAGCCGGTCATATTGTTCTTTTCACCCTTTAATTGAGAGATTTGGGCTTTCAACTTTCGATCGTGTTATGGTGAGCTTGAATCATTCGTCACGTTTGTTTAGTTCAAAATCGCATCAAACTCGGAACATCCGAGGATATCTTGATGTTTGAGGTTTTAACATTTTCTTTAAGATGTTGATATTTTAGTTGCAAGTCAAAATGTTCAACTTCTAGCTTAGAAAAATGTTTTACCAAATTATCGTGATCATCCTGCTCAATTTTATCACTTAGTTTAGAGTTTTGATTTCAAGTTCAATGACACGATCATGGGAGACTTTCAACGCAATGATAATTCATGAAATTGAGAAGCGATAATAGAGCAATTAGTAGCAGATAAAACACATCTTGAGAGATACATTGTAAATCGATTCTCATTTAAGGTATGCAAGTTCTTCCTCTCAATTTCATTATATTTTAATGCTCGCTCATAGTCACTAACTTCAATTATCATTGCATCAAATTCTTTTCCATCCCTTTAATATCTCAGATCCATCCCTTTTAAGACTCTCAAAGTGATCTTTTAATTGTTTAAAGAATGGCATGACCTCGGTTAAATAACGTTTTTTGTTTGTTCAAAACCCTTTCCCTTCGCTATCCCAGTGGGTGTGATTCTTTTCTTACAAGTTTTCTCAAAATCAACAAATAATTGAAAGATCACATATTGGTGATTAAGGTCTTGTTTTAGTGGCAATAGTTCTAGGAACTAAATGCATTGGTGTATTGGGAGGATACACAATTGTTGCGAGCATTCTCCTAAGGGAGGGTTTGTTTCAACAATATTTTCACTTTTGCTTATCTAAGTCCTTTTTCCAAAACACTTGTTCTGTGTGTTAACAAAGTTCGAGGCTTAAACTTGTTTAAGGAAATCCAATTTTCCTTTTGTAATCATGGGGTTTGATCATTATGTTATTCTTTTACATTGAGGATCATCTAGCTTCTTATTCATTTCTCCTAGATGCATCATCTAATTTTCTATCTTCCTCGGTGCACTCAACGCAACTAGGTTTCTGCCTAGGTTTAAGGATTTCATTACCATCATAGATTACCTTATGAGCACTTTTAGCCTTTTAATGACCTCTGATTTGGTTCCTCAACAAGGGAGTACTATGCTTATCACTTAAAACTCGTGCTTAGTGATTAAGTGAGCGATTTGAATGGTATTTCCTTGTACGCATAACTTATTTTCAAGCTTGTTTTTCAAGGGTTTTAGATTAGAAAATCATTCAACGCTTTGATTCCTTAGCAGTAATTCTTGCTTAAGCATGCTTAAGCATCTTAACATTTTCTTGAAGTTCTTGTTTTGCTTAGCGCTTTAGAAAGCTTTTCTTGTAAGGAGTTTAACTCTTGTTTTAATACTTCTCTAAACTTACTTTGTCTAATAGTTGTACGATTTGGTCGTCCATCTCCTCGCTCACGAGTGGTTAACTCAAACTTAGCTCGTTGTTCATAAATAGCAACACGCTCTTTATAAGCATTAAGTTCGAGATAATGTAATCATCAGGCACATGCAAAGGTATTCATAAAAACATAGTCATTGTTGATCGCAGAAGATGCATCACTTGGTACAACTTCACTTTCACTTTGTTTCACATATTGATCATATGGGACAACAATGATATTACCTATATTTTCAATATTTGATTCAATAGTTTCAGTTGATTGTACTTGTCATGCATCTTTGCACATCAAGATCATCGTATAGTTTTAATACCTCTCAGATGAGTTTGTCTTTGGATGGACCACTTGTGGTGAAGATGAGACCTTAGGAGAAACCATTGGAGAAATGCTAGCCATAAAATTGTGTGTGTCAGAGGTCCATCATCCACATTAGAGCCATAAAAATCGGTGACTTGAAAGGCATTCTAATGATTGTGACCTATCTCCGAATTCGTCGCCATCCACATCCGCATCATAGGTCTTGGCATTGCCCTCAAGAAGAAACATCAACTCCTCTTCATCCAAAGCAAAGACCATTATCCCGAGCTTGTACAAGCAAGATCTTATCTCTCAAGTATTCTACATTCTGTGGACGCTTTAGAGATGTTCGGCCTAGCAATGTGTCCTTCACCACCACGCTTGTAGCATTTGATTGGTTTTTCTTGTCCTTGATTTCCATTCCTTCCCGATTCGATTTGCTACATATCCTCTACCGCCCACCTCTTCCTTGTTCGCATCGCTTTTTTGTATCGGCCGCACCATAACCTTCCCATCTCCGATAAAGGGCTTGATTGTGTGGATTGGATGCGCTCGAGATTGTTATTGTGTGGAAGAGAGTTCATGTTTTGACTAATTAGAGAGCCAGTTGATTAATGAAGTTTCCACGTGTGCATCAAGATCACTTGTTTGAACATAGGATCGGAATGAGTTTGTGATTACCATTACCTATGGGTATGACTTGAGATGCCTTGGTGGTAATACCAATATTGGTGTAGAACGTCAGAGAATCATTAGTGAGCTTGATTCTCCACGATTGGTTTTGAACCGCTCCGTAATCCTTTTTCAAACATAGCATGCCTCTCATTCTCAAGAAGGAAAGCATAGAGTTGCTCATAGTTAGTATTCTTCAATCCTTTGGTTAGCTTCACAGAGGTGACAAACTTGTGCCATTCGGGATTCATGTTGTTCACAAACTTTGAGTTCAAATTGAATGTTTAGCATGGTCATTTTAATGTTCCTCATATCATTCACAAGCTTATGGAATCTCACATAGTACTCATAGACACTCTCATCCGGTCTCATCTTGAAGTGCTCAAAGTCATCATATAGTTGTGATTCTCTGCCTTCAACAGCTAATTCGTAACCCGAGAGAAGCATCTTGACATTATCCCACACCGCTTGGCTTCGGTGTTGTGATTGATCACTTGTAGATATCCTTTGAAGACCTTGAAGTATGATGTTAGAAGCCCCGATATCAAGATCGAATCTTTTTCTCCTTATCATCGAGCTCATCATATGTCTTTGGTCTATCTATTCCATATATCATTATTCCATCCGCAATGTATCAATTAAGTCTCTAGTAGTCTCAACCCGATAAGGTCCTTCATCGATTGACTTGAGAATGTTGACCCCATTTTCCTTTCCAAGACAAAGATCAATCGATTCTTTGAGCCCATGAATCATAATCGCCTCACAACCATAGGTGGATGAGTATCCGACCGCTGAACGCCCTCGCCACGGAAGAGACAATAGTAGGAACGATGTTTGCCATGATTACAAGTTCTGCGGGATTTTACAATTCTTTGATTAAACCGGGAAATTGATTCTTTCACGGGATTTTACTAAACCAAAAGAACAACCGTAAGAATGTATCACGAAGAAGTAACAAGCTTAAATAGACAAGTAGCTAAACACAACTCGCTTAAATGAGTCAAGTCGCTAAATAGCCAACTCGCTTTAGTATCAACTCGCAAAGACAATCAACTCATTGAATGAATCAAGTCACGAATAGCCAACTCGCTTTTAGTATCAACTCACAAAGACAATCAACCGCTTAATGGCCAAGTCGCAAACGGACACAACTCGCTTAATAGCTAAGTCGCTAAGAACTCAAGTCGCTTACAAAACAACTCGCTTAGAACCCAAGTCGATAAAATCAACTCGCTAAATAGCCAAGTCGCATATGCCAACTAGCATCCAATAACAAAGCAACTCGCTTGAGGAACAAGATATCCGAGACTCAACTCGCTCGCATAAACTTCAAAATAACCACTTTATCAATCAAAACAACCAAACCACAATGATTTAAACCTTCCAATTCAAAACATAAACACATATGATGATCCTAAACACAAAAGTACAAGCAAAATTCAAACTTTAACACTAGAATTTGTCCAAATGAATCAAACTCTTCTAAACACTTAATACCTTAAAAACCTTATGAAATCCACCAAAACAAAGAGCATGAAAGATGAGTGATCAAACCATGGCTCTTGATACCAATTGTAAGATATGGGATTTCACAAACACACTAAACCTGTTAGGAATTAGAAATTCCAGGTATTAAAGAGTCGGTCACCTCAAGTATATGTAATCGTTAGAAAGCTCGTAGTCGTAGTTATTTTAAGTTAAGTAGTATTTAGTTAAGTAACACCGGAGGACGGACGGTCTTTACCTCATCAGTATGCCCGATCCACGCCCGATGTGTGGCGATTTATGTAAGATTATAAATACTCTACCTTCCAAGGTAGAGAGTTGGAGCTCATAATAAGAAATTTCTTTCTCTCACTAAAGTTCCCTAAACCTCTAACTTTCTCTCTAGAATTCCACTTATTTGCCTTGTTGTTATGGTTTGATGTGTATGTGAAATCTAATATCCAACAATTGGTATCAAGAGCCATGGTTAGAACATATCTTGCACATCTTTGGATTTCTAGTGGTTTTAGGTGGTTTTGAGTTTGAAAAGTTTAGTGGTTTTTGCATCATTTGGGTGATTTCTAGTGTTAAAGTTTGATTTTGATAGTACTTTTATGTTTAGAATCATCACAAGTGTTTAGGTTTTGATTTGGTGTTTGAATCATCGTGGTTGGGTAGTTTTGGATTGAAAAGTGATGTTTTGTGGTTTTCTTGCTAGCGACTTGACATTCTGACTTCATTCTTCGTAGCGACTTGCTTTGCAATTTTGTGGCGAGTTACGCTGAGCTAGCGACTTAAGCCTAGCGACTTACAAGACAAGTAAGTGGACTCCACTATGGGTAGCGACTTGGTGTTAGCGACTTGGTCAAGAGCGAGTTGCTATTTAGTGACTTGAATCTTTAGCGACTGATTAGCTTAATTGTCGCCAAAATTTTGTTAGCGACTTGGATTGTAGCGAGTTGTTATATAGCGACTTGGAGTTTTAGCTAATTAGTACTTAGCGACTTGGTACTTAGCGACTTGGTTCAAGGGTTTAGCGACTTGGTTGATTTTTACGAAGAAGAGGTTTGACCAAAGTTGACTTTTACGTCAAAACTTCAAACGGCCATAACTTTTGATCCAGAATCTGCTTTCAAATGAAATACCGCCAAAACGACAATAGGAACAATTTGAATATTGTGTGGTTTCACCATGATGTCATGAAACAAATTTTTCGAGGCCCAAATCCTCTCCGAAAGGAAGTTATTGAGCTTTTAAGTTTTAGACCTAAATTTCTCCATAGAATCGTGCAACAACCAACCCAAATCACAACCAAACAACATCTCGCGCTATCCCACAAACAATAATAAGACCTAACACACAATTGTCTATCATTGTGTCGATCCATCACCATCTTAACACATTTCATTGGTCATTGCTTAACGGTTTAGTCTTGATTTTAGTAAAATCCATGAAAGATTCTATTTCTCTGCTTAAATCATAGACTTGTAAAATCCGTGCATTCTACCACATCATGTCTTACTCTCTTGACCAGTTGATTTTGAAGTGCTTAAATTGTATGATGTTGTGGATAATAATGATAAAGGATGCTACATCGAACGATTAAAGATGTTTGAATTAAACAACGAGGATGTGAGATCTTCATGTTCGAGTACAATGAGAATGAATTGCACCGCTATAGAATGTCGTGCAAATGGAATGCAAAGATTGAGCCCTATCAACTACTTCATCCAGACCTCATACGCTTGTTATCCATAGTCAGATCGAACATGTAGTGCTCTTTTCCGCCAGACTTACCTACATTGACAAGAAGCTTTTGTTGAACTTAGAGCATTTAAAGGCGCAACTTACCAATGAAGAAGTTCAAAAGATGGTTCCAAAGTAACTCTTCAAGTAATCTACAAACAATTTCACCATTCATCGCTGGGGAATATTCAATAGACACGATCAACACTTGACCGAAATTTCCTTCAAAAACATACCGAATGGAAATTCAGAATTCATTGAGACATTTATCCAACTCATGGATAATGTGAAAGTACATTGAGGAAACCGCACAAAGGATGAAAAGTGAATGAGTGTCGTGCGGTTGAGAGATTGTTGTGATAAGTTGGGTAATGTATCTATGGAAGAATCGGGTGTTGCCGAATGCGTAATGTTAGAAAACAAATAATGATGAGTCGGACAATGCTAAAATAGAATCTTCATGCTCATGTTCACAAGAGAGAGGTGCACCACCACAACCCGCAAGCTAATGCAAAGGAACGCCCATGGAAGCTTCGGATGTACCCAAGATAGAGATGCACCTACCACAACCTATGCACGCTAATGCGGAGGAAAGTTGCATGAAAGTTTCGCAGCACCTAGGTATGCATCTTCTTCTCAAAGTGATGATTATGAATTGCATGAGTACACCGCATTTGTGCTCGATGATTCCTTGACCTTCGAACTCAATACCTATAAGGATCGAGCTTATATATCTAACAAATAAGGCTAAGTTTGAACTTACCACTCATGAAAGGTGAGATGGATATCCAAATGCATAATTATTAGAAAAGTAATTTTAGAGAAGAAGTATTAAAACAAGAGTTAAACTCCTTACAAGAAAAGCTTTCCAAAACTCGCTAAGCAAAACACGAACTTCAAGAAAATGTTAAAATGCTTAAGCAAGAATTCAAGGCTAAGGAATCAAAACTTTTGAATGAGTTTTCCAATCTAAAAACTTTGAAAAACAAGCTTGAAAATAAGTTGTATGACAAGGAATACCATTCAAACCGCTCACATGATCACTAAGCATCGAGTCTTAAGCGATAAGCATAGCATTCCCTTGTTGAGGAACCAAATCCAGAGGTAATTAAAAGGCTAGAAATGCTCATAAGGTGCTTTATGATGGTAATGAAATCCTTAAGCCTAGGCGAAACCTAGTTGCGTTGAGTGCACCGAGGAAGATAAGAAATCGATGAAGTCACTAGGAGAAAATGAATAAGAAGTTAGAAGATCCCGAGTGTAAAAGAATAACATAACGATTAAACCCCATAATTACACTAAAGAAAATTGGATCTCCTTGAACAAGTTTAAGCCTCGCACTCTATTAACCCCCGAACAAGTGTTCGGAAAAGGATTTAGATAAGCAAAAGCGTAGAATCTTGTTGTAACGAACCTCCCTTAGGAAAATGCCTAGAGCGAGCAGGTATCCTCCAAATACACCAATGCATCTTGTTCCTAAAACAATTGCCACTAAAAGCAAGACCTTAATTAGTCAATATGTTATCTTTCAACTATTTGTTGATTTTGAGAAAACTTGCAAGAAAAGGATCACACCCACTGGTATTATCAAGGAGAAAGGGGTTTGAGCAAACTAAAGAATGTTATTTAATCAAGTCATGCCTTTCTTTAAACAACTAAAAGATCATTTTGAAAGTCTTAAAAAGGAATGAATTCGTATATTAAAGAAATGGAAAAGGAATTTGATGCAATGATTGTTGAGGTTAGTGATTATGAGAGAGAATTAAAATATAATGAGATTGAGAGGAAGAACTTGCATACATCGAATGAGAATCGATTTCAATGTATTGCTCAAGATGTGTTTTTCAACGCTACAAATTGTTCCATTAATGCTTCTCAATTTCATAAATTATCGTTGTTCGAAAGTCTCCCATGATCGTGTCATTGAGCTTGAAACAACAAATTCAAAATTGCATGTGAAAATAGAACAAGATGATCATGATAACTTGGTCAAACATTATTCTAAATTAGAAGTTGAACATCTTGCTTTGCAATTAAAACATCTCAAAGAAAATGTTAAACCTCAAATATCAAGACATCCTCCGATGCTCATGAGTTTGATGCGCTTTTGAAATTAGCAAACGTGATGAACAAATTCGAGCTCATTGCCACACGATCAAAAGATTGAAAGCCCAAATTTCACAACCGAAAGGTGAAAAGAAGGATGTGACTGGTTCCCATATGCCTCCACCTTTAGATTCTCGAATTTCCAACTTCAAAACATAATTGATAACTTGCAAAAGGAAAATGATTGTTTTAAAGTCGAAATTTCAAAGGTTAATGATCAAAACAAAGAGTTATGTGATTCATTTAAAGTTAATCATGATAAACAAATTGAAAAGATAACTTTTACTTAACAATATTGAGAATCAAGCGTGAGGTGAAAGGAAAGTTGCCAATCCTCAATTGCAAATACTGCTCCTAAGGTTTCGATTGTGATAAATATGCTATCGATATGTTATATATTTCCTCCCATTAGGAATAATGAACTTGCACATAAAGCATATCTCTATACCTTAAGGAAAGTTTGAAGGGTCTCCATGAGATTGTTGAAGATGAAAGATTAGAAAACCTTTTGATAGTACTATTGCCTATGCCTGCATGGATGCCAAACGATCTCGTGAACTCTTAGAGTATGTAATTGTCACAAGTCCGAAATCTAACAATAAAGCGAGATAGAATAGTTGTGCCTTGTTCTATGCCTAAAGCCAAGCATGACCCTTGATATGCCTTTGTTCCATGTCGAAATTCAAGCAAGCAACCTTTGATGTGCCTCCTAGAATTTCGAGATCCCAAAGACTTCTAGACCTGTGAATGCATAAAGTAGTGAAGCCATGTAATGTTCCCATCACATTTCTACAGATGTTAAGATTAACACTAAAGTTAAGTGGTCAAAACCTAGAAGCAATGCAAAGAAGGATAGGATTACGCAAACTAAAAGTGATCATGATATGGAAGTAAAAGAACACCATAGGGACAAGAAGTTTGATTTGAACAAAAGAATCGTGTTAGTTCTAGTATTAGCTCTAAGCTTCTCGAAATTAATTCGAGGTCTCATGTTGTCTACAAAACATGTAAAAATGTTTATTTTATGGTAATCATGATAAATGTGATGTGTTATTTCGAGGTCTAAAAGTCATAACCCGCTTAAGAAAGCTTGAGAGCTAAACAGATTAGCAATCTTGGAAACCCATGTGGAATGTGTTTACAAATGTAGGATTTTAGTGGAAGCCCACTGTGTCGAATATTAACGAATGGCGAACCTTACCCCTTAGCTAGATCCACTATGCCTAGAATAGTGCTCATATGTTTGGAAGCCAACTGGTAGAATAATCCCATTAAGCACAAAATGTCATTCGACTAAGTCCGATGCTTCTACTAGTTCAGCTCCTTGGATAATGCCATTGCATCTAGGGTTTCATGATTCAAAGACCGTCTGTATAACCTAAAGGAACCCATCAAGACGTGGGGATCCAATGTTTCAATTTCTATCTTCGTCTCGTCTGTCCAAAGCGTGTCGCATAAATCGTCCCTTGGTATTTGATTCAAGCGCTCTAAACATATGACTGGCTCTTAACAATGATGTCTGCTCAGCCAGCCAGCCTCGTACTTTATCATTATGGTGTCTGCAGATAACACTTGAGCCTCGCTCTTCAAAGAAAAGAAAAGTGTACGCCTTCCGCGCTTTATCTTCACTAAAGAAAAATTCTCTCATGAATGGCCATACTCATCTACATTCTTCATCAACAAGCTTCATGTTTTTCCACGCCATTCAATCATCAAGTGGATCTATGTTCATTGGTGTATACCTTATTCACTTGTTAAATCAAAAATGGCAACGCCGGATGCAATTTTTGAGGGGAGAAGAGGAATATACTACATGATGATGGATGTTTCAATAATGGTTATACGACTTAATTTTGATGATGATGAGCGATATTCTTTTTGATGAAGAAGTGAATATACTAAGGATAACCGGGATTCATTGTTTTGATTTTTGATGACTCTCCTCCAACGCCTAATGCTTCACTTACTAAGGATAATCGGGAATCAATGTTTGGGATTCATTGTTTTCAAAGATATGTTTGATGAGTACTTTCAACCTTCGATTTAATGTTGATCATCCATCAAGCTCATGCTCCGGTTTCTATTGATTCAACTGGTTCACCATCTAAGAAGTACTTCTTGAATTCTCAAGAAACCTTATCTCCGCTATTTCACAAGGCATTTATAATGACTATCATGATATTGCAAGTTGCACTATTGAATAATGATCCGCTCTTTGGTATTCTTGTGCCAAATCTTCACGGATTGTTGTTCATGGATAATGATCCGCCCTTGGTATTTCTTTGCCAAATCTTTACGGATTATTGTTCCTCCCATTATGTACTTTGTAAATCAACCACATGAACATTAAGGAAAATGACTACCCCATCCTATCGAAGACATTATGGTGATTCTTCCGATCGCCTCTACGTGTATACTTTTAGGAAGAATGCATTGATATTGAGAAATCATTTGTTCCGGTTCATTCAGTGGATCAATGTACATCCGATTGTATGTTTATTCATGTGTTGGGCATTTGACACAAGTTGATTACTTCTGAGTTAATCATTTATCACTCATTTGAGATTGAAGTTAAATTTCACAAAGGCGTGTTCTTATTTGATATCTTGCTCGGGTCTAAGAATGTTAAGTTGAAGACTTGGTTTATCTAGTTACCAGCAATGGGTGATGGTTAAAGACCGACGATGTGGATAATCTCAAGAGGTGTTAATGTCTCATACTTTGTTCGAGTTGTGAGTACTTAGAGATTTGCTTGAAGCATAGATTCTCTACATCGCTCTTCCATCATTAAAGTGCAAGCTTAAGATACAAATGCGGGAATTCGACTTCGCTTTCAAGTTTGGTATATCGGGTTTTCTTCATCGGTGATCACTTCAAATTGTCTACGAATTGGTTGATAAAGATAGTCAGAGAGTTTCAAGAGTGCTGATTCTCACGAGATATATTTGAGCTAATCAGGTTCTTCTCATTTCAAGTATATGAGTGTATTATGTTTTATCGATTTCGAGGTATAAAACCAGCAAGGGGAGGAGAGATATATCTAAAAGCACAATGAGTACACTTGATGAACTTAACACTTCTTCCCGATCAAGTTATCCCGAAAGACAATGGTCATAACCGAGAGAAACCTCGGTGTTTTACTCGTAGCCTTTGGTGTATTATTCCAACCATTTGGGGAAGGATATATTATTCCAACTATTTGGGGAAGGATGTATTATTCCAACTATTTAGGAAGTGGTCTCGAGACCTTTGGTATATGTTACTTCTTGCTTCGGTTGGAAGAAATGTGAGAAGAATATTTGGAACGTGAGATGATATCGCCTATCGACATCTTATATACGGTTTATGATAAAGTGCTTACGATTATATGCACAACATGTTCACTTGATCGAGCTAATTCGCTTATTTTGAGTTGACATCCACAGAGATGATTAGTGACTCAACATGTTACATGGATGTCATCGCCTCTACTGTTGGGTACATGTGTACATTATGTGTCGATTGGTTATATGTTAGATAACCGGAATGCACTTGGTAAAATGAAGATGTTGATATATTGTTCCTAAATAGACAACCCGTCAATCTCGAAGAGTAAGGTGTACATCGGGATGCACAACGAGTTCATGTGATCGGTCAGAATCGCTAATCCGGATTTGATAACCACCGAGACGATCAATGTTTCAACTTGTTACTCGTGTTCTCGCTCTTCAAGGTGATGAGCTTCAATCAATGAGACCGCTTTGTATTCATCTCTACTTCTTTGGGAAATGGTCTTTATTCGATGTTTGTCGGTTTGGGGAAGCTACCAAAGATTCAAATTGAGAAGGCTCATGTTCGACGATTTTCTTAGAAGCCTCGAATGCTTTGGTGGCTAAAGTTTAAGAGAATTTGATTCCTTTCTTCTACAATGTGTCGAATCGATATCTTTATCTCGTACTCATTTCATCATTCTCTTAAACTAATTTATCTCTTGTAAATATTTATTCGAAAACAAAATACAAAATTATAAAACCTTCAAAAATCAAATAGAAAACATAAATCTTTCAAAATCCATAAAATCAAAAATTCGAAAAATCTTCAAAAATATTGTCATTTTGTCATGTTTTCTCGGTTCGATAATATCTACTAGATTTGTGTTGTCATTCAAAGAATGACACGGACTTTAGATGTTGTTCAATTTTAAAAAAATATATAAAAAAATAATAATAAAAAAAAAACAAAAATATTTTGGGAGAAAGAGAAACAATGGCTTATTGTCATTTCGTGCAAGAACCGCGCTTAAAGAAAGAACAGAGCCATGCTTTACCATGTTTTTCAAATTCCATGCTCGATTCTATAAACACTTATCTCATGAAAACTAATCGCTTGAAAAATAACTCTGGTCTCTATTTTTGATAATCATCAGACTTATTTGTCAAAATCTATCTCTCAATCAACAACCTATGTCATTGATTGAGGGGAGAATGATTTCAATCAAATTAAAAAGTTATTTGGCATTAAATTGTTTTCAAAAGATGTACATGCATGTTTTATCAATCGAGTTTAAAGTCTTAAAATCCGATCCTTATCGCTAAGACGCTTTCATAATCAAGTCACAATTCTCCTTAAAAGCTTTCAAAATCAATTTAATATATAAGAGATCACAAATCTCAAATGATTTGATAATTGTGATCGGGGAGAATGTGTGATTTAAATTGGATTTAAACCGATTATCTGTAAATGGTTTTATAAGGATGTACATGTCGTCCTTCCCACATGTGACAAACGATTTCAAATTTTCAATGCACATGCCGAGGGGAGCATCTATCTTAAACCTATGATTTGAAACGTGATCATTTATCTCATATGCAGTTCCTCTAGTATGTGCAAAATTTTTTCAAACCTCGAGGCACATATTGAGGGGAGCAAATTTATGGAAACCTCATCCTTCCCGAAATGCTTTATCTACTTGATTTGATCAAGGAAGTGATGTTGATATCTTTTAGAAAATGGTAATCAAAGAAGTAAATTCTTCCTCTTGCCTCCGTGTGCAAAACAATTTCAAACAATTCATGCACATGTTGAGGGGAGCACGATTCTAAAAATATCAAAACAATTCAGTACAAAATGTTTTGATAATATATCACAAGTATCCGGATTGATTTTCAAATGGTTTTCAATTGGTTCCAATGGCGTATGAACAATACCAATAGACCGACCAACTTTAATTTATGTACGGTCATATAAGGATGATAAGGTTAGGTATTGGTTCCCATGATCCACCGTAATCCGGAGGGATCTACCTGTGGACAATCTACTAGTTAGTGTAGAAGTCCTTAGGTATGATGATAAAAGGAGAAAAGGAGATATGGAAGTGTATGGATCGAGATGTAACAAGTACTCGAACAAACCCAACAAGGTTCTTGCAATGAAGTCTCGTAAGTAAATGAAGGGTTGAAGAATTAAAAGAATTGAATGAGAAAGGGTGAAAACAAATAGCCCTCAATTTATTCAACCTTAGGGCGTAAACCGGGTTCAATTCATACGCCATCGATGGTAACATCGGTATGGAAGACAAGACGTCATGGACCCAAAGGACGACCGCACTTCAACTTTCTAAACCACTCAAGTTCCTCTTAAAAGGACTTGTTTCATTCTCACGGGAACCGACATATCTATCGACTTTTCTTAGAGATTGTTGATATTGAAGAAGGAGACCTCTCCTAGTCTCCCAAGACAGATCCAAATATGCACAAATCGAGTCTAGAGCCTCGAGATCATCAATCAACTCATTAGGACACTTTCAATGAAGACTCTCGCTCACACAATGTGGAAAGAGAGATTATATCTTGAGTCCTACGATTATCCTTGTGGTATTGCTGTAACATCCGAGTGATATGCATACATATTCACAATGAAGATGGAAAACCTTCGAGCCAACATCAAACAAGCTCTGGTAGGTGGCATGTGAGATCTATTCATTAGATCAACCATGTGACAACCGACAGAAACAATGGGGCGATTCAAGTCTTGAATCAACTCGGTTCAAAGTTATGGATTGACGGATACCTTTGAAAACCGGTCTTTGTGCTTAACAACTCTTTTCTTTAGCACATCGACCGTGTACTCATTTTTCAAACCAAAGGTGTTTTTATGATTGATAATTGATTTTCAATAAAACCTTCGTTGTATTGCAAAAACAATTTCTATTGAGCAATACACGATTGTTTTTCAAATCTCTTTCATCAATCGATGGACTTAAAATTACCGTTCACTCACCCGTGTTGTCTTCTTTGAGACGCGTTCGGTTTGAGAACAAATTAGAACAACCGCGAAAACCCTCGCCAAGGAAATTCTTCAAATTATACCGATCACAAAGATTTGTAATCGATCAATCGGGAACCGTGGCCGTACCTCAATTCAACGAAGTGATCAAAGAAATTTTCGTGCGATTTATTGCTAATCGTTGTATGCAGTACGCCCGACGCTTGCAAATGATCGTAATGAAGCGGTCAATCCACAACCGCATGCTCACTTAACACATTCAACTCAAAAGAAATCATGATTAGTGCATCAATGACTCGATATTTTCACTCCATGCTTCGCTACGCCGCGCCAATATCATGAATCAACAAAGCTTCCGCCACTCGATGAGAAGATATCATGATCCGTAATGTGAGCATGTCGGTCCGAATGTCACAACATCACATAATACCAACACCACAATGGATGTCACGTAGATCTTTGATTGCCGATGATCTCTATAGTCGGCTCAAATTTACTTTCACGTGATCAAGAAAAGACCCACTTGAAGTAACCAAACATGCAATGTGAAGTATCAATGACTACGAGCTTAGGAACAAAGGACTACATCAAGAATGCAAGAACAATTTTTATTTAATATCTATTTATTTTCAATGTAATTTTGGTACATGATTGAGGTGACCTCCTTGGGAGATTGTTAGGAATTAAAATTCCAGTATTAAAGAGTCGGCCACCCAAGTATATGTATCGTTAGAAAGCTCGTAGTCGTAGTTATTTTAAGTTAAGTAGTATTTAGTTAAGTAACATGGAGGAGACGGACGGTCTTTACCATCAGATGCCGATCCACGCCTCTGTGTGGCGATGATGTAAGACTATAATACTCTACCTTCCAGGTAGAGTTGGAGCTCATAATAAGAATTTTCTTTCTCACTAAAGTTCCCTAAACCTCTAACTTTCTCTCTCTAGAATTCCACTTATTCGCCTTGTTGTTATGGTTTGATGTGTATGTGAAATCTAATATCCAACAAAACCATAATCAACATGGGGCGTTCAAGATAGTTTAGAGAGAGAAAGTTCTAGAGAGAGAAAGGGAAGAGAGTTGGGAACTATGTGAAAAATAGAAAAATAGTATTGAAGCTCCAACCCCTACCTGGGAGGTAGAGGGTATTTATAGTGTCTTACAACAAACGCCACCTACGAGCCGGATCGTGCATATAGTGGTAAAGACCGTCTCCTCCACGGTGTTACTTAACAAACTACTAACTAACATATCATAATCATGACTACGAGCTTTCTATTGAATGCTTATACTGAAAGTGACCACTTTAACGACAAAGATTTTCTAATTCCTAACAAACTGCTGTGTTCAAACGTCATAATATCTCTTATCGCCTCTTGGCAAAACTTGTAATCATCACCATTATCATTCAAGAGGCTCTTTGTCGTGACAACCGATGGAGAAAATCGAATATGATGAATTTGACCTCAAGTAAACTAATCCGAACTCGTGACTTAAACTTGCACATATGTAATAAAGAGCGTGCCGAGACTTCATCCTCCATTGAATCTCTAAGTACTCTATACTCTTCATCCAACCAACCATCAAGTATAAGACGACATCACCTCTTGAAAATCCACAATTGAATGTGACATCGAGCACTACAACGAACTACTTAAAGTGATAGTTATTTTGTGGTGATAAGAGCCCAATTCCCCAAGTGGTAAAAAGAAAAGGAAGAAGTCACCCAACAACAACTAGATTTCCAAGTCTTCGCTTTTGATAATAAGCTCAACAAGGATCTTGAAGAATCTTCATCCAACCATCCCCGATACTTTCAGATACTAAGTACACACTCGTGATATTTCACTTCAACCTCAAATAAATAATAGTGAATTAACCCCGTTGTCACATCTTTTGGTTAAAAGCTCAACTCTAGCCTCCTTTGACGTTTTAAGTGAACTATGATAATAATTTCATCCCGACCATGGTTAAAAGCACACAACCCCGTAAAACATTGTAATAACCAAACTGCCATGAAGAATATCCAAACAATCACCTAGTTCATGAAGTACACCCTTTTATCCCTTCTTCGAAGCAGAAACCGTAGCACCGGCATCAGATACGATCCCGAAATACACTTTCCTTTCTCCAGATGGTTCCATCATTACGGATTTTACAATTCTATGGTTTAAACCGAGAAATAATTTCTTTCGGGATTTTACAAAACCAAGAATAAACCGTAAGATAGATCCGAAATGCACTTTATTATTACTAGGATGTTTCCATTGTCACGGATTTTACAAGTCTATGATTTAAACCGAGAAATAGATTCTTTCGGGATTTTACAAAATCAAGACAAAACCATAAACAATGTCACTTGAATGTGTTATGACAACTTTGGATTCGTGAATATGTGTTTTAGGGAACATGCACGTTCATCAATGGTTAATAGTCCAAAGATCAACAAAATCAATACCCATCCAAGAACACTTTGTAAACACATCATTCAAGCATTCTCACAAGAATTGCAATGACAACATGGTGAAGTAAACCCAATATGCCAAACTTGATTATGAAGTGAAATTCCCATTTGTTACTTAAACTTGTACTAACCCTGTGAAGAAGAAATGGTGTACCCAATGTACAAAACCTCTTGACGCTTCCTCAATTGCGTGAGACACCAAAGTGATTCGTTGTGGGTTAAGCTTAGAAAGAATCACAATCGTAACTAAATAGCTAAGTCTTTATCACACTTAATAAACGCCCAAACAAGTCATCTTCGCGGAAGGGTAGAAAGAAAGAAGATGAAATAGGTAAACGTGCCCAGAAAACCTCACTTCAAAGCCAAATAAGAGATATCGTACAAAAACCACGTAGTCAATTTTGTTCAACCATCAATTCAAGCCGTGACATAATATTCTTGGTGAAGATGTATTCATCAAAGTATCAAACCGCATAACTCAACAAGTCTCATCATCAAATCTCTTCAACTTGCCCAAGTAAACAATTTTATCATGACCCGGATCAAGAAGTATACCCAATCAAAGTGACATATTACCTGGTTCAAAACAAATTAGCAATCAAAATCTACATCCATGGTTCGTATTTTAATTGGGCCCCGACCAACCATTATGCTCGACCAATCTTTGATCTAATATCAATACAAGGTCCAAATTTCATAGTCAAAATTTCAACAACCGAACCAAATAAACTCCCATCTAATCCGGTTCAAGTTATCAAATCCGAATATCAATTTAACCCGAACCATTAATATTCCCATTTACAAATCAACACAAAGACCAATGTCAGCCCAATGGATTCTTCACCTCCAAAGCCTAATGTCTAGAGACCTCGAATTGATACATTAGGTGGTTAATGATGAAATTTTAACCCAAGAAAATTCTCCACCTAATGTTGGTCCAAATACTACAAACGAAATTTAAGAGAGTACAAAGATCATAATGTCACACAACATTAATACAATTCACTTACCATGTTTAAACGGTTACGCCTAAGTAGACAAATAACTGGACCAATTCATAGTCCAATCCACTCTTAATACCCGATCCATTACTGACCCATACCATTCAACCCTAAAATTCGAGGTATTTAACACACACATCTCACACATCTTATCGCTAAAAATTCTCTCACCAAACCCTAACAGTTATTACCTCCGCCCCCTATTATCTGATTCTCTCCAAACCCTAAAAAAATCTGCCTCCATCAACTACTAATCACAAACAAATTTTGTATAACATTAATCTCATCTTAACAACAAGAGATTAAATCCGAACAGAAAGATTACACTTTTCTAATCATGAGTCGGATTAGACAAATCCAAGCCATAGGGATGGCTTTAATCATGTATGATTCGATCTTCCAAGATTGCTTACAAGACAAAGGTTCACGGGTAGGCTTTTCCATTTCTTTGTTTGTGTTTCCGTTTCATTTTACAACGAATCAAAGTAAAAGGGATAGCATATTTGTTATTATCTTTACTTTCAATTCGGATAGCAACAAAGAAGGTTTTCTTGGATCTATGATGAATTCTCTTCGTATTTGATCTTATAAAGGTCTTGATAAATATCTTAAAACACTAAAAGGATATCCTAGATCATATACAAAAAGAAACCAAGTTTTACAATTAAATTAAGTTTTGGATCAATGATGATGTTCTTTTGTGGTTAGATTGGATCCGAAAAGGTCATTGTAAAGTCAACCCACAAAAGGAGAACCGAGATCATGATATGTTTGCCTATTTGATGAGATTTGTGTCTTGAGTTTTTGGTATTTGAGACATGATATAAGTTTAAAGGATAAAAGTGGGTTGAGTCTTGTAGTCTTGATTCGAGTCAAGTAGTTGTAGATGTAGATTTGATAGTTTGTTGATATACATTTTGATATGGCGGTGGTGGAATATGGTTTGAACAAATCATGTAGAGAGATTTTGAATTTATGTCTCGAATGTGATTAGAGAAATGAGTTGATGATGTTTGATTGGTATGTGTAGATAGATGTTGTTCTGGTTTTGGTCACAAGTCGCTTCATCTAATTGTTTCTTCACAAGTCGCTACATTTTATAAAAACAACTCGCTTTATTTTTTTAAAGCACAAGTCGCTACTTCTTGTTATGAGACAAATCGCTACATGTTAAATAACAAGTCGCTACATTATCTTCACACACCATGCATTTTGACAAATCACTACATGTTAAATAACAAGTCGCTACATGTTAAACACAAGTCGGTTTCAACAAAGCAACTTAGGACAAGTCGCTGCATGAACCAGTTTGACAAGTCGCTGCCAAAAATGAAGGACACAAAGTACTATCCTGAAAACAGAGACAGGGCATTTCTCATACTCTAAGTCGCTACCAAGAATACCAGTAAAAACCCAGAAAAACTGCTTTAAAGTACATCATAATAGACCCGTTTTTGACCAAGAAACTAACCAGTTGATGACCATTTAACCATATATTGTAACAATTAACATTTGAGGACCAAGAAACTGACCTGTTTGGACAAAATGACACAAACCAGATATGTGAAGATGTTGAAACCATGACTTTTTAGACCAAAATAGGATACAAAACTGAAAACTTATATAAACTGTTTATCACAAGTTATCAAAAATATTTTTCTGACAAAAAAAAAATACAAAAACAGTTTACTACATGGTACAAAAACCACCATAAATCGACACAACACAATAACCATGGCTCTTGATACCATTTGTAGGATCTTAAATATTATTGTGTTGATGATTCGGGTGGTCTTGGATGATGGAAATACATGTTAGCCATTTAGAGAGAGAGAAAGAGATGAGAGGGTGTTCTTGTTAGAGACTTGTAATACAAAAATGAAAGGTTAGATTATGAGAAGCACCACCCTTCCAAGGATGGAAGGGGTATTTATACTTAGACTACACGACCTCCGACGGCACATGGATTAGGTATCAGATGGTAAAGACCGCCTTCCTCCACGGTGTTACACTACGCTAAACTAAACTAATAACTAACTAATAAACTGATAAATAACGATATGTCTACGAGCTAACTTATGCTAGATAATAGTTGGGGTGACCGACACTTCACTATGGAATTTCCAATTCCTAACAAACTCGTCTCTCTCCTTCGAGATGCGCTCGAGCTCCCTCATGCTAAGCTTCAAGTCACTGTCCCTAGTGAGAACCATCCCACTGAGCTGATTAGCACGACGCTCCGCCCTATTCCTCTCCTCGTACAACTCAGCATTACGGGCCTGCAACACCTCATATGCACCCAACAAGGACCCATATCGACCCTCGAGCCACGGTGGTGGCGCCGAGGCCCCAGCAACAGCGGAGGTAGAAATTGTTCGAACAATACGTCGCTTCTTACACGAACGACTAACCCCCACGCTAGAGCTTGGACCCCCCGATGAACCAATATCATGTCCCTCAGCTGGCAAGTCATCAACCAAAAATTGGTCACCCAGACCCCCAACATCAAGGGGATGACCAAAAGGGTCAACAACGAGGGGGAGGTTCTTGGTCTCCAAAGTCATCTCGGTCGTGTCTTGCATAAGAAAAGTCATTTCACCAATGTCTACAAAAGTAAACATATATAAGCATATGAA